>CM053595.1:71129457-71139474 GCA_028646575.1 Pseudocheirus occidentalis | reverse complement strand
TGTGTGTGTGTGTGTGTGTGTGTGTATGTATATATGTAGACATATATAATTATTATTATCATTAACTACATGCAATGGGTAATTAAGATATACAGGTATGGGAGTAGGGAGACCCTCCCTGCACTACTGGAAAGTAAGAGGGGTGTTGGGGGAGGACATAGAAGAGAGCAGATTGGGGGAAGGGCTTTACAAAGGGATCGCTGTATTGGGGATGGGCGTGGGGGAAAGATGGGGAGAAATTCTGTAACTCAAAATCTGGTGGAAATGAACGATGTAAACAAGAAAATAGATGAAATAATTAATTTAAAAATATTTCTACTGTCAGAAAAGGTCAAGTAATAATTCTGTTGTACAATAGGGATGAAACCACATCTCAAATATCGTATGTACAGTTCTTGTTCCCACAAAGAAAGGGCAATTATATATTAGAATTCATTCCGAGTATAACTAGTTTGATGAGGAGTCTGTATGTCTTTTCATAAATGGATCCTTTGAAGGAACCAAGGATATATATCTGCACAACACTGGGGAATTTTAGGGGGACCATGGTGTCTATCTTCAATTTTCTTTCTTTCTTTCTTTTTTCTTTAACAAATAAATGGAAATTTATTTATTAACTGCATAAGTACAAATACAAAAATAACCTAGTAAATGCCCTTAGGGAGTTTACATTTTAATAGGGGAAGACAACATTGGACAGTGGTGCACAGGTTTTGCTCTGGGGAGTCACAGTGGAATGGTCAGTTAATCCATAAGGTAGTCAATGACACAACTTTTCCAGGAATAGTCCTGATTTGATTAATAAGGCCAAAGCAACGGATGAAAAAATGAGGAGTGAGGGTTGGGGGAGTTGGAGGAGAATATTATGCAGTGGAAGATGGAAAGGGAAACATATTCTTGTTTTGTCATCTTGGTCTAGGCCCCCAGCACAGGGCTAGCTGAGTTTGCATTAGATAGCCAGCCTCATGGTGGTTTAAGACAGGGGAGCCAAACAAATAGAATGGATCCCTGCTGGTAACATATAGACTCAGAAACACACAAATTAGTGCTCTCTGACTTCTACTGTATTTGTTTTTATTTTGTTAAACATTTCCCAGTAACATTTTATTTATTTGTTTATTCATTCATTCATTCATTTGTTCATTCATTTATTTATTTATTTTCATTGGGTTTTTAATTTTTTTAATTAATTATTTTATTTCTTTTCTTGTTTACATCATTCATTTCCAGGAGATTTTGAGTTAGAAATTTCCTCTGTCTTTTCCCTACCCTCAACCCCAAAATAGCAATCCCACTGTAAAGCCACTCCCCCAATCTGCTCTCTCCTATGTCCTCCTTCAGTGCCCCTCTAACTTTCTGGTAGAGCAGGGAGGGTCTCCCAAACCCAGTACCTGTATATCTTAATTCCCAAATTCATGTAGTTGATAATAATAATAATAATAACAATAATAAATTTTTTAACATTTGATTGTAGAACTTTAACTTTGATTAACTTTTATTATAGAACCAAATAGTTCTAGATTCTTTTGGTTCCTTCCTCATCACCCACCCCCACTGGAAGGACAAGCTATTCAATACAGACTGTACATGTGTAATTATGTAAGACATCTCTACAGTGAACATATTGTGAGTGACTGAAAATATGTCACTCCTTCCTATCCTGCCCCACTCCTTGTTCTATTCTCTACCCTGTCCTTGTTCCTTTAATTGTGTATTTTCAGCAACCCTCTCCCCCAACCCTGCTCTCCCCTCCATCATCTCACCTTTCATCTCCATCCCCCCTTCTCTCCTGTGTGGCAAGATACCCAGTTAAGCGTTTGCCTTTCCTTTCTTAAGCCAAATTCAATGACAGTAAATGAAAGTTATCCTTTACCTCTTCTATATGAGATGATTAACCCCATTCTGTCTCTCCAGGTCTCCTCTCATTCTAGTCCTTTCTCACCTCAGAATTTCACCTTTGAAAGTATCATCCCTTCCTATTCAATTGATCCTGTGCCCTCTATGACCTCATATATACACATACTCATATATGTATTCATATGCATATATACCTTCCTAATATAGACATATGTGTAGGTATATGTATATAGACATTTGTATTCCCTTCACCTATCCTCTTACTAAGAAAAGTTTCATAAGTTACTATTATTATTTTTCCATATTGGCATGGAAGTAGTTCAGTTTTGATAAGTTCCTTATGATTTCTTTCCCATGTTTAGCTTCTCATGCTTCTTCTGTTTGAGTGTCAAATTTTCTGTTAAGTTCTGGTTTTTTCAGCAAGAATGCTTGAAATGAATATGAATGACCATATTTTCCCCTGGAACATTATACTCAGTTTTGCTTGGTAGGTGATTCTTGGTTTTAATCCCAGCTCCCTTGATCTCTGGAATACCATATTCCAGGCCCTTTGATCCCTCAGTGTAGAAGCTCCCAGTTCCTGGGTTATCCTAATTATGTTTCCACAGTATTCAAATTGCTTCCTCTTTGCAGCCTGTTTTATTTTCTCCTTGGTGGGGGAATTCTGGAACCTGACTATTACATTTCTAGGAGTTTTTGGGGGGGATCTTTCTCAAGAGGTGATCAGTGAATTCTTTCAAGTTCTATTTTGCCCTATGATTCTAAAATATCTGGGCAATTTTCCTTGAGAATTACTTGACGGATGCTTTCTAAGTTCTTTTTTTGATCAAGGCTTTCAGGTACTCCAAGAATTTTTAAAATATATCTCTTGTATCTATTTTCTAGGTCAGTGGTTTTTTCAAGGAAATGTTTCACATAACCTTCTATTTTTTTCATTTGTTTGTATCTGTTTAATAGCTTCTTGATTTCTCTTAAAGTCACTTTCTTCCACTCTAATTTTGAAGGAATTATTCTCTTCAGAATGCTTTTGAGATTCTTTTTCCATCTGGCAAATTCAACTTTTTAAGGCATTCTTCTCCTCATTGGCTTTTTGTGCCTCTTTTGCCATCTGAGTTAATCTGTTTTTTAAAGTGCTATTCTTTTCAGTCAGGTTGTTGACTCTCTTTTCATGATTTTCTCACATCATTCTCATTTCTCTTCCAAGTTTTTCTTCTGGTTCTCTTATTTGGTTTTCAAAGCCCTTTTTAAATTGATCTATGGCTTGTATACAATGTTCATATTTCTTGGAAGCACTTGATTTGGGAGTTCTGCCTGTGTTGTCTTCCTCCTGTTCATTGCTTTTATCCTTTTTGTCACCCAAAAAGAATTCTAGAGTTTGATTACTGTTCTTACTTTGTTTCCTTTTCCTCATGTTGTCCAGTCAGTTAATTCCTTAATCTTTTTAGCTCTTTGGAACTCTGATTCCAGGGGAGAAAGTTCTGTCCCAAATTGCTGGGGTTTTCACAGCAGCAAGAGCTATTAGGGGAGTGCTGCAGCCCCAACCAGCTTTGGCTTGTTGAAAACACACACCAGGACCACCACCCAAGACCACAATCCAGATCCAAGCTACTCAATGCAAGAGCACTTAGCCTCTGATCAGTTGCTTGGCCCCCCTGCAGTATGAAGGATAGGAGTTCTGAAGCAGCCTGGTGGAGGTGGCTGCTGATTGCAGCCATTTCTGTTGCTTCTGCTGCTTCCTTGCCTTGGAGGTGGTTTGGCTGGACCACTTTTCTCCCCCAAATTTAGCTTGAATTCCACTGATCTTCCTTTTAGTACTAATTTCTCCTGGCTTGATAAATCTGGAAACTGCCACAGGTGCTGCCAATCAGCTCTCTTGCTGCCAAACTCCCTGGGGTCAGAGCACAGTTTCTGGCTGGGTTGGTTTTGGCTCCCAGCCTGCTGTGCTGAGCCCCACCTGCCAACCTGCCTTCAGCAAGAGATGTGTTTTCTGTATTTTTGTGATTTTGGAGCTCTAAAATTTGTTTAGAGTCATATTTTATGGTTTGAGGTGGCTATATGGGAGCTTAGGAACTTTGCTGCTTTTATGCCACCATCTTGGCTCTGCCCCTCCCAATTATCTTCTTTTTTCTGAAGCATCTATCATATTGAGAAAATAGACTTGTTCCATTATGGAAAATTATAAGGAAATAAAATTCACCTTCGTATGCTATGGAATTCTTTAACAATTATAATTGTTTATCATTGAAACTGGACGCTATGTGTAGTACATTGAGCCTTCTATACTACATTATAGGATGGCAGCCTGCTCTCAAGGAGAGTATAAAAAGACTTTTTCATTAGTTTAAAGCTGAATAAAACAACTTCCTGCCATTATTTTCTACAATCCCAGGGAGCTAGAGACAAAGGCCAGGTTATAGATTTCAGGATAGTATTATCTTTCAGCTTGCCATGGTGAATTTTCTTTCTTTTTTTAAAATAAAGTAATTCATTTTAATTGATACATTGGATTTTTTTGCCACAAGGACCCAGGCTCCACCAACAGCCTTGATTTTTTCCTCTGCTCATAAGCTGAAGAACTTTGCCTTCATGATGACTGGATGCTTGGGGAGTTTTCCTTTTCCTATGACTTTGTAGTAGCCTGACCCCATAACATCAATGATAGGGGCAAGGTCCTCCTTGTTTCTGGCAGCATTAATCCTGATCTGCTCACTGACCAGGGTCCACAGCTTATCAAGGTTGACAGTTGGGCAGTAGCTTTGGTTCTTTAAGTGGTACTGCCTCATACCCACTTTACCAAAGTAACCTGGATGATATTTGTCAAAGTTGATCTGGTGATGGTGCAGTCCTCCTGCATTGCCATGGCCTCCAGGGTGCTTTCTGTGCTTGCCGAAGCACCTGTGCCCGTGGCTGACATGTCTGCAGAGCTTCTGCGTCTTCCGTAGTTGGGAAGGCATGGTGCAGGCCGCAATAGAAGAAAAAAGGAAGCTGCACCGCAAGTTTTGCAAGAAGACCAAAGAGGAGGGAAGTCAGCGTCTACGTCACTTCCTCTCTCAGGGGGCAGAATAAAGCAGCTGCTGTGGTGAATTTTCAAAAATGCATTGCCTTAACCCCACAGCTTCCCAAAGAGGAAAATACTGCCCTCTGGGGGACACTAGAATTATCAGGGGGTGGTAGTAGCTTCAAGTGCAATCGCGGGCCATTGAATAAAAAAGAGAGGGGTGATAGAAGCATAAGAAAAAAAGAAAAGGTAAGAAAATTTTGAAAAAAACTGTTCTTATATGTTTCATCTGTTTTGTAACAGAGTTAAAGTCTTAGTGATAACATTATTTTGCAAATAGACACACAAAATGCAAGTTAGAACTGATTAGTGGTCAAGTTCACCAATAGGTCTTAAAAAGCAAGTTTTGGCAGGAGAGTGTGACACCCATTGTTGTGAAGTCCAGCATTCAGACCGGCAGAAATATGAACATGTAATGACACGTTTACAATATAATGTTATATGGCTACATGATGCAGTATCGCATCATTGAAATTTCAATGCAGAAATAAACACAAATTTACAATAAATTATTAAATTTAAGATGTGTCATTAAATATATATTTTATATATTTTTGAAGTGACACAATTTTAAAAAAAGTGTTAATTGGTTAAAGAGAGTAGATTTCCAGGGGGACACCAAATAATTTTTTTTGAAAGGGGATGATAGGA
The DNA here is from genome assembly GCA_028646575.1 of Pseudocheirus occidentalis. Classification (NCBI taxonomy): domain Eukaryota; kingdom Metazoa; phylum Chordata; class Mammalia; order Diprotodontia; family Pseudocheiridae; genus Pseudocheirus; species Pseudocheirus occidentalis. The sequence goes on along the minus strand of CM053595.1, from coordinate 71,133,908 downwards.
CAAATAATTTTGGGAACCTCTGCCTTAATCTAATGTAAATAATACTCTAAAGAAGTAGTTCTCAACCTTCCTAATGCCATGATCCTTTAATACAGTTCCTCATGTTGTGGTGACCCCCAACCATAAAATTATTTTCGTTGCTACTTCATAACTGTAATGTTGCTACTGTTATGAGTTGTAATGTAAAAATTTGATATGCAGGATGGATTTTCATTGTTACAAATTGTACATAACCCATAGGTTGAGATCCCTGGCTCTAAAGCCTCAGGTCAACATTGATACTTTGGTTTTTTTTCTTTTTTCAAAAAATAAATTAATTAATTATTTTCTTGTTCACATAATTCATTTCCATGAGATTTTGAGTTACAAATTTTCTCCCCATATTTCCCCTACCCAACACCTCAAAACAGGCATTCCACTGTATAACCACTCCCCCAATCTGCTCTCTCCTATGTCCTCCCCCTCGCCCCTCTGACTTTCCAGTAGGGCAGGATGGATCTCCCTACCACAGTGCCTGTATATCTTAATTCCCAGTTTGATGTAGTTAATAATAACATAATCATTTAATATATATGTGTATATATGCATATATGTATACACACACATATGTACGTATTTAACGTTTGATTATAGAACTTTAAATTCTAGATTCTTTCCCTTCCTCATTTGTCACCCACCACCACTGGAAGAAAAAGCAATTAAATACAGGCTGTACATGTGTAATTAAGCAGAATATCTCAACAGTGGACATATTGTGAGAGACTTATTATATGTCCCTCCTTCCTATCCCCCCTTGTTCTATTCTCTACCCTGTCCATGTCCCTGTCCCTTTACAAAGTGTATACTTCCAGCAACCCTCCCCTCAACCCCCCCCCTTCTCTCCATCATCCCACCTCTCATCCTCATCCCTCCTACTCTCATGTGTGGTAAGATATCCAGTTTAGACCTTATGTCATTATTCTTTCCCTAAGTCAAATTCAATGAGAGTAAGATTGACCCTTTCCCTTTTGCCTTCCTGTTCTTCCCCGCCATTGTAACAATTATCCCTTGCCTCTTCTATATGAGATGATTAACCCCATTTTGTCTCTCTCTGTCTCCTCTCATTCTAATCCTCTCCCACCTCAGAATTTCACCTTTTAGAGTATTGTCCCTTCCTATTAAATTGATCCTGTGCCCTCTATATGCTCATCTATCCACATACTCAGAAATGTGTTCGTACATATATAAACCCTCTTCTACAGACATATGCATATGTATACATACATATACATTTGTATTCCCTTTACCTATCCTCATACTCAGAAAAATTTTATGAGTTACAATTATCAATTTTCCATGTTGGCATATAAATAGTTCAACTTTGATAAGTTCCTTATGATTTCTTTTCCACATTTACCTTCTCATGCTTCTTGTATTTGAGTGTCAAATTGTCTTTTCTGTTCTGGTTTTTTCATCAAAAATGTTTGAAAGTCTTCTACTTCACTGAATGATCATATTTTTCCCAGGAACATTATACTCAATTTTGCTGGGTAGACGATTCTTGGTTTTAATCTTAGCTCCCTTGATCTCTGGAATATCATATTCCAGGCTCTTTGATCCCTTAATGTAGAAGCTGCCAGATCCTGAGTTATCCTAATTGTGTTTCCACAATATTCAAATTGCTTCCTCTTTGCAGCCTGTAGTATTTGCTCCTTGATCTGGGGACTCCAGAACCTGTCTATAATATTTTTAGGAGTTCTCTTTTGGGGATCTTTTTCGAGAGGTGAGGGGCAAATTCTTTCAAGTTCTATTTCGCCCTATGATTCTAAAATATCAGGGCAATTTTCCTTGAGAATTTCTTAAAGGATGCTCTCTAAGTTCTGTTTTTGATCATGGCTTTCAGGTAGTCCAAGAATTTTTAAAATGTCTCTCCTGGATCTATTTTCCAGGTCAGTGTTTTTTTCAAGAAGATATTTCACATTGCCTTCTGTTTTTTCATTTGGTTGTATCTGTTTAATAGTATCTTGATTTCTCACAAAGTTATATGCTTCTATTTGTTCCACTCTAACTCGGAAGGAGGTATTCTCTTCAGAATATTTTTGAGATTCTTTTTCCATCTCACAAATTTAGATTTTTAAGGCATTTTTCTCCTCATTGGCTTTTTGGTCCTCTTTTGCTATTTGACTTAATTTATTTTTTAACGTGTTATTTCCTTCAGTCAGGTTGTTGACTCTCTTTTCATGATTTTCTTGCGCCATTCTCATTTCTCTTCCCATTTTTTCCTCCACTTCTATTTGGTTTTCAAAATCCTTCTTCAGCTGATCTGTGGCTTGCAGGCAGTCCACATGTTTCTTGGAAACATTTGGTGTGGGAGTTCTGACTGTGTTGTCTTCCTCCCATTCCATGCTTTGATCCTTCTTGTCCCCCAAAAAAGGATTCTAAAGTTCAATTGCTGTTCTTATTTTGCTTCCTTTGCCTCCCCATGTTTCCAGTGAATTACTTGACTTTTTAGCTCTGTGGAACTCTTCTTCCAGAGGGGAAAGCTCTGTCCCATATCACTGGGGTTTTCACAACCGCTGGAGGTATTGGGAGGCAACAGCAGCCCCCACTAGCTTTGGCTCATTGAAAATATACCCCAGGACCACCACCAAGACCACAATCTGGATCCAGCCTGCTCAACGGAAAGCACTTAGCCTCTAAATGATGGCTTGCCCTGCCCTGGAATCTGCAGCCCAGGAGGTTCTGAAGCAGCCATGTGGAGGCGGCTGCAGGGCTGCTGCTTCTGACACTTCCTTGCACTGGAGGCAGTTTGGCAGGGTGCTTTTCTCCCCCTTTATCTGAGTTCCACAGACATTTCACTTAGTCTTTGTTTCTTATGGGTTGATAGTTCTGGAAACTGCCACAGCTGCTGCTAATCCACTCTCCTGAGGGCTCCAGCTGGGGCTTGTCCTGGCCACTCTGGGGCCAAGCCAAGGTTTCAGGCTGGGCTGGTTTTCAGCTCCCAGCATGCTACAATGAGCCCTTCCTGCCAAGCTACTTTCAGTAGGAGATATGTTTTTCTGAATTTTTGTGAGTTTTGGAGGCCTAACATTTGTTTAGAGTCATATTTTATGGGTATTTGAGGTGGCTATGTGGGAGCTGCAGAACCTTGTTGCTTCTATGCCACCATCTTGGCTCTGCCCCCCAACAACATTACTTTGAATGTTGGTATCCATCAACTGGGGAATAGCTAAACAAGGTGTGGTATGTAAATGTAATGGGATATTGTTGTACTATAAAAAATGTCAAGCAAGCTGATTTCAGAAAAACCTGGAAAGACATGCATAGTCTCTTTGCATAGTGAAAATGCATAGTGAAGTGAACAGAACCAGGAGAACATTGTACACAGTAATAGCAATACTTTGATGAAGAATTGTGAATGACTTGGCTATTCATGGCAATGCAATGATCCATGATAATCCCAAAAGACTAAGGATGAAGCTTACTATCTGCCTTCTTAGAAAGAACTGATATTAATTGAATACTGAGAAACATGCTATTTTTCACTTTTTTCCTTTTTTCCTTTTATTTGAGTCTTCTTGTACAAAATCACTAATATGAAAATATTTTACATAATTGCACATGTGTATTATATATTTGATTGCTTTCATCTCAGAGAGGGTTAAGGGAGGGATAAAATTTGGAACTTAAAGCTTTAAATAAAAAATATTTTAAAATTTAAAAAATGCACACCAAGAGAAGAAAGGATTAGTAAATAAAGAAAACAAAGCAGACATGAGTTGAAAAAGTCATTAAAATACATCAAAATATTTGTCACTTAGCATCCTGGATACTATGACATTGGATAGGATCCTAGAAGTCACTTATTTCAACTCTTACTCAAAGGAGGAAACCTGTCTCAACTATTCCTCATGTGCTCATCCAGTCTCTACTGAAACACCTGCAGAGATATGAGGATAAGGAGGGCTTTCGTTCTCCTTTTAATTATTTGAAAAAGTCAAGAAGTTGATTTAATGTCCAGTGAATATCTATTTCAATATAATCTATATTTATGATATCTATCTAATCTATAGCAATTTCTAATATACAGATATAGGCACACGTATAGAGACATCTATCTATATTTATGGATAGATTGATGGATAGGTATAGATAGATAGCCATACTAATTAGCTATTGATATTTCTATTTATCACTTTATTTAGCAAGCTTTAAAGGACAAAAGTATTGATTCTAAAGAACAAGCATTGCTCATCTATTTAGCCTTTGTGCTTTCCTTAATACCAAATGAAGAAAAAACTATTGAGGTGTTGTTTACTATCCCTGTGTGTTCTGAAAGGTACATGTTATTGAGTTCTGTGTAAAATCTCTCACTTGATGAACAGAAACCCAAGCAAGAAGTTAGCCAGAAGGCGGACATAGAGATGCTTTGAGTACTCCTCCCCCAATTTGCAGTTGAATTGGTCACATTG
>CM053595.1:71088583-71128957 GCA_028646575.1 Pseudocheirus occidentalis | reverse complement strand
TGTTTAGGGTGGCGGTGTGGGAGCTGCGGGACCTTGCTGCTTCTACGCCGCCATCTTGTCTCCGCCCCCCTCCTCTTCTGCTAACTCCTAGTTGATACAAAGAAGAGGGGAAAAATGTGCCTTGCCATCAAGAAACATATTCTAAAGGGGGAGACATTTATTGGGATTTGCATAAGGTGGGACTTTAACTGAATCTTGAAGGAAGTCAATGAAGTCAGAAAGTGAAGTTGTGGAGAGAGAATATTCCAGGTATATGAGACAGCCACTGAAAAGACCCAGAGTGCCACATGGAATGTTATTTACAAGAAACATCCAGAAGATCGGTGTTGCTGGATCTTATAGTGTGATGTTAAGAATAAACTGTCAGAAGTCTGAGAGGTAGGAAGGAACCAGGTTGTGAAGGGCTTGAAAATTAAATTAAAAGTGGTAAAATGAAGTGACTGGGATTTATCAAGTGTGTGTGTGTGTGTGTGTGTGTGTGTGTGTGTGTGTGTGTGTGTGTGTGTGTGTGGAGGGGGAAGAGGATAGAATACAGGATAGCAAAAGTAGGTCTATGATTTCAAGACCACTTCTTGCTTGGCTTTCTGTTTGAAGGGTGATCTAAAAATGATCAGACCTACAATTGAGGAAGCTTACAGCAGTACCTAGCATAAGGAGAATAATCATTCTTTCCAGAGATACTGTGGTCACTTACTTGGAAATCCAAGTCTGCTTTTATGCACAAGGAATAGCTGTCTGTATGATATAATGTAAAAGCTGACAAAAGATCCCCCAGCCTCAAAATTTCTCTCCTCTTAACTGTCATGATGCCAGAAAGTTTCATCATTACTGTCATTCTTTGCAGTTAAGATGTTGTATGATATAGATAATATATCATCAGAGGTTATAGAATTGGAGCTTGTTAGAATTGAAAGGAATTTTCAAGGTTATGTATTAATCAGTAAGCATTTATTAATCACCTGCTTTGTGACAGGTACTGTGCTAGGTGTTAGTAATAAAAGTAGAAAAAATGAAACAAACCTTATTTTAAAGGAGTTTACAATCTAATGAGAGAGTCACAAATGTATTCAAATACAGAGTATCCCTAAAGCCCTATGTGTATATTTATATACATATATACACAAATACCCATACACATGCATATATATATAAATATGTGTATGTGTATATATGTATATACATATATACACATATATATACACACAAACATATGTGTGTATAATAAAATATAGTTAAATTCAATTAATTTAGGTGGGATGGTGGTAGTAATTGAGAAGATCAGAAAAAGTTCTATGTATAAGACAGTGTTTCAGAAGTTAGAACACTTAAAAAGTTAGAACATCTATGAGGTAGATATAAGGCATTACTTTAGAAGGAAATCTTTCTAGGTACATAGGATGACATGGCAAAGGAATAAAGATAGGAATTGGAGAAGTATCAAGGGTAAGAAAGTAAAGGCAAGTTTGGCTGGATTGCATAGGGAAAAATAATATCCAAGGAAACTGGAAACATTGGTTATAGTCAGGTTATGAATGTCTTTCAAAACTAAACAAATGAGTTTACAGTCCAAGAAAAAATAGGAAGCCACTGCTGTTGATTGAGCATATGGGTCACAAGATTAGATATGTGCTTATGTAAAATTACTTTGGCACAGACCCTGAGGCATCCACCTACCTTATTTAACTTGCAGAAAATGTGGCTCACTGTCTTTCTTTCCTCTTCAACTCTTACCCTCATAGTAAAAGAGTTAAATATACATTCTGATACATTCTCAAATACTCAAAAACTTACCACTTTCTCAATTTGTACATACCCATGACCTATTCTCCCATTTCATCTTAACTACACACAGAAATAATTATATTATTGATGTTACCACAATCCAGTGTTACACTTCCATATTAATGCAGTCTCAAATAACTTTACTTTGTTATAATTTCATGACTTCTAATATTTCTTCTGATTCACCATGATTTCACATCTCTTCACCGCTTCTTTTCCAAGCCATCACTCTTACACTGACTAAACTCCAGTCTACCTCCTACAACCAAATCCCTTAAACTTTGTTCTGACACTGAACACACTTTGTCAAACCCCAGTCTTGGTTATTTCCACCATCTTCGTCCTTTCCTCCTATTCACATGATTCTGAATGTATCATGAAGCAATGATGATTGAGTGCACTAAAAATGTATGCCTTGCCCAAGTGAAATTATATACCATAAATTTGTACTGGATCCAATGAGTTAATGGACTTTGCTTATTGATTATTATGCTCACCAAATGGCTATTTCTCTTCAAGCGTCTTACACTATTCCTCTCAACTGATTTTGATTCATATGATATATGAAAAAAAATTCAGACCATTAGATGATACTCTTCTCTCCTCCTCTTCTTATATTATTCAAGAATCTTATCCCACCATCTCTTGCATCCTTTTTTTCTGTGTTAAAAGGTAGCCCTCCTCATCATCAAAGCAAATACTTTACTTATTTGCTTGATCAGATCCCACCCCATTTTCTGTAGCAGATCGTTTCTAATATCATCTTCAAATTCCCTCTAATCTTTGATCTCTCCTTATTTACTTCTTCTTTTCTGACTTCCTATACATGCAATCGTGTTCCATACAACCTACAAAAACAAAAACAGACAAAAGCAACACAGCAATTCTCACTTTAGTATATCCTCTCCAACAGATATCATTCTATTCTCTCTTCATCTTCTTGGCTAACCTTCTTGAGGACATTATCTTTATTGGTCCTCCATTTTACTATTTGCTCATTCACTTTTAAACCCTAAGTAATTCAAGTTACAACTTCATCACTCAAATGAAACTTCTCTCTTCAGAGTAACCAGTGATTTCAGTTGCCAAATCTGAGGGCATTTCCTCAGTCATCATTCTTCTTGAATGCTTCGCAGTTTTTCAAACTGTTCGTCATGTTATTCTCCTGATGTTCAATAGTCTATGAGTTTTCATGGCATTGTTGTCATAATTTTCCTCCTACTTCTCTGTCCACTTAGCCTCTTTCTAGTGTTTTTTTCTTTTTTTGTCTAGGGCATGCCCACTAACTATATATGATCCCAAAATTGTGTTCTAGGATCTTGTCTCTTCCTTTGATGATGTTGTTAGTTCCCATGTCTTCAAATATGTTTATACACATTATTTCATATATGTGTGCATATATACACATTCACATATATGTCTATATGTGAACATACATAATACACATGTACATATGTATGGGTGTGTATATACATGCACATATACAGATTCAAAGATATACCCTACACATACACATGTGCAGATTCAAATAGGGTGTCTCATAGGTATTTCAAATTCAGCATGTACAAATCTGAATTCATTATCTTTCCTCCCCAACCGTCCATCACTGACATTTTTCTATTACTGTTAAGGATACCACTATACTGTCAGTCATGCTTAACTACTCACACTCATACAACATACCCAATCTCTTGTTAAATCTTGTCATGTTTACCTTATAGTCATATTTGTCTTCTTCATTTTACTCGCACAGCCACTACCTTGTACAGGTTCTTATCACCTCCCATTTACAGTACTGTGATAGTAGACTATCCTATTTGACTCAAGTCTTTCCTCACTCAAATACATCCTCCAGTCAGTTATTGAAGAGCTCTTCCTAAAGTGCGTATCTGTCCATGTCACGATCTACTTGATTTACTCTAGTAGTTCTCTATTACCTAGGGACCAAAACAAACAAGCAAATAATGAAACAAAACTGTTTGACATTAAATGTCCTTCACAAACTAGCCCCTTCCTACTTTTCCAGGTTTCTTACACTTTACTCCACTTTATGCACTCTAAGGTACATTGATATTGGTCTTCTAGCCGTTAAACACACATAACATGCTATCAATCAACATCAACAAATATTCAATCAGGAAACATTTATTAAGTGCTTACTATCTGCAAGATACTGTGCTAAGTACTATCTCTTGGTTATACACTGGCAATCTTCCATTTCTGGAATGTTTTCTCTCTACAATTTTATCTCATTACTTTTTAGGTTTCGCTCACAATTCACCTTAAATTATATATTTTTAGAAGAGGTCTTTCAAAATTCCCTCTCATTTCCTTTATCTCCCCTGTCATCTCTCCCCTCTCTAATTATCTTCCAATTATTCCACATGTATCTTGTACATTCATAATTATTTTCATGTGATATCCTTCATTAGAATATAAACTACATGGGATCAATAACCCATTTTGGCATCTTTTTTTTGTACCTTCATCATTTAGCCCAATTCCTGCTACAAAGACAGCATTTAGTAAATGCTTGATGAATGATTGGTCAATTGATGAAGTGAGAGACATGGAGAATAGAGGCAAACCTAGGAGACTTGCCAATGCTGATGCCTTTTTCTCCTTTAGGATAGGGCTAGACTTAAATGTTTCTGAAGATAATAGGGATGGAACTAATAGAGAAAATGTGAAGATTCAAGAGAAAGGAGATAAATGAAAGTGTAATCTGCTAGAGAAGATGAGGGTCCAAACACACATGAAGAAGGGTTGATCTTGGCAAGAAGAGTTAGCTCTGTCTTAGATTGAGGGAAAGAAGGGAAGACTTGAAATATGATGATGTCAAGAATAACTTAGGTGAAAAGACAGAGAGAAAAGTGGATTCACATTGAATGGCCTTGATTTTCTTAGCAAGTAAGAAGCAGGTTAATTAGCTGAAAAAGATTGGAGACAAATAGGTATGGGAAGTTTAAGGAAGAAAATAAAATACTTATCAGTTCTGTGTAGAGTGAGACAAGGAATCAGTTGTGGAGGAATAAAAAGACTGCCTTGATTTTGTGATGGCCTAATTGAATTTGGATAGCATGAATTTGTGAAGACTCCAAGCAACATCATTGTGAGACTTCTCATATGTGGATTTAACAGATATTGTATAGAAGCAGAAGATTCAAGGTCTAAGGGCCAAATTGAAAAGAGATAAGTGGTTATAGAAGAGGATCAAGACATTCAAGAGAAGAAGACAGTATACACTTGAAATGACTAACTACCAAATTGAAATTATTGAAGAAAAAAGTGAAGAGGAGGTGTAGTGGTCTGAGAAAATATTAAAGTATAGAGAGATTAGAGATTTTGATGAAGGAAAATGTCAGGTTTAGGAGAAAAAAGGAAAAAGTAGTAGAATGATAGGAGGTTATGGTGAGATAAAGGAATTTCAGAATTGCAAATTAGTGAATTGTAATGATGTGATCTTGTACATGACTTTCTATGTTTGACTGAGGTAACATGAAGGAACAGGTCATGGTATTTAAAGAATATTCAGAATTGTGAAGTTGTCGAGTTTGATAGCACATTTATGTGAAAATTAAAATCCTTTATTATATGAGCAGGAATTAAAGAGGAAAGAAAGATTCTGAGCCAGGAGTTGAACTTCTTGAGGGAAAAAAGGAAAATAATTTTAGAGTTAGTATACCATAGCTACCATAATTTGGATTGGGTAGAACATTTAGATTTGGAATATTACAAATCCAAAGAGATTACTGAGTTATGGAGGCAAAAGGAGAAAGCAACAGTTCAGAACCAACAGTATTATGACTCTTTTCCCAATGTCAGTATAGAGGTGGGTTAAGAGAAGGTACAGCAAATATAGGATAGGAAGACTGGAAAGATTATCTTGGGAATGGGTTGGGGAAGGAAGAAGATACCCAGAGATTGAGTGAATGCTACAACATTCTCAAAATATGATCATCCATCCTTTGACACTTCCCATAATGGGAAATTACTTTCCATACTTCAAATCAGTTTATTCACTTGACATAATAGAAGGAAAGGGAGATGTTGGGGGAATGAAAGTCAAGGCAAATAAGTATTGATAGTAGAGGAGTAAGTCAAGAGAATGGGATATTTTCCCACTGTTTTCTGCCTTCAACCTAGATATTAAATCCCTTGGCAAACAAGGTTGGAGAGGTAGGAAGATGAAAGAGATACTGAGGAATTCCAGTGGCAATTGTGCCTCTATCAAACAAGTACTCTTATAAAGGAAAATGTGTTAGCTCAAGGAGTTCAAAATTGACTTCAGAGCAGCAAGGCTTAAATATAAGATTATTAGGAAATGGAAGTAAATTGAAATATATTATGTAATAAGATATGATCATTGAATCATAGAACATAGAATATTAAATCTCAGAACAAAGACTTTTAGAGCTAGAAGGGATGTAAAAGCACACAATTTTGAGTTATGTGTGTGTGTGTGTGAGGGAGAGAGAAAGAGAGAGAAAGAGAAAGAGAGAGAGAAAGAGAGAGAGAGAGAGAGAGAGAGAGAGAGAGAGAGAGAGAGAGAGAGAGAGGAGAAAAGGAGGGAGGGAAAGAGGGAGAGAGGGAGGGAAGGAGGGAGGGAGGGAGGATAATGCATGACAAGGTATACTAGAAAAGAATAGACAGGATTCCTTTCATGCAAATAAATGCCAATTGATCTGCAAACGTATCTAAAGGGACAAGGGATGGCAGAACTATGTTAGCAGTAATAATTCAGTGCTACCACTTTCGTTTGAGTAGTGCAACTTCCCAGAATCCCTTAGCCTGCTCATGCTCAGTAGAAGTCTTTTATTATCCTTTCTAGGAATTAAGATTACAGGACATGGATCAACTCTTTGGGATCACTGAATCCTCCGCTCTCCCATCCTCCTTTCCAAATGACCATGACAATAAGAAACCAGGCAGCCTTAAATGAAAGCTTTTCAGCAAAGCATGGCTGACATTGCTTCATTATGAAGATGCATGGGGTGCCTAGCTGCTAGTGAATGCCGGTGCTCCAAAGGATAAACTCGGCTTCTCTCTGATACAATTTAACATCGTATTTCCCTAATTTGAAGCTGATTTAGTCACTGGGGTATTTGGACGCCTCTTCTATGGTGCCGATAGTTAATTAAACAGATGTTGCAGAGGGAATCATTAATTTTAGTGCTGCAGATGGGAGCGGAATGACTTTGCGAAGTTAATGTTTCAGCAAAACAATAGGCTTCTGTCATCAGTTGGTATAAACCAAGTAAATTAAGAGAACAAGTAGAGTAGGGGAGGTTGCTTTGAAGAAATATCAATTACTCATTTGAGTCTTTGCCTAGTTTTGCTTTTCATTCCCATAAGAGAACAATAATGGAATATGGAGAGTAGAGAGTGGGGAGAGAGGAAGGGTCAGGAGAACTGGGGGATTTTAGCTGTCCAAGGATGTTAATGTTCCTTGAGTTCATTTGGTATATGATACTGAATGCACTGGTCTGATCAACTGAGTCAGACTAAACAAGAAAGCCATATAGTCTGAAGAATACAAACTACAGGATGGGAAGCACAGGGTACATCCCTAGAAATATTTCTTAAAATTATAACTTTTTGAACTGGAAGACAACTTAGCTTAGAGCAAAGAAAGTTAGAACAAAGACAATCGAACACTTCCACTTAAATGTACCATGGAATATAGAATATTAAAGCTTGAGGGATCTAAAAATTTGTCTAGTCCAGCTCCCTCACATTGCACTGGATGAAAATGAGTGGGAAAACATCTTGCCCAAGATTAGAAACCTAGTTTAGCATATAGTTGCAACTGGAACACGGATTTTCTAATGACCAGCCAAATATCCTTTTCAACATGTTATATTGTCTCTCTTGGTCTGTTTTCTATTACTTAATTTCTTTGACCTTACAACCTAGAATCTGTGACATCATGGCTACAATTCAAGTATTCTGCAAAATGTCACTTCCATACTTACCTTTACTCTCACTTCAGAAGTTTTCTCCTTTTCTAAAAAGAGTTAGCCAATGGACCAGAGCCCACTGACAGAGAGAAGAGAGACAATTTTTCAATGTTAAGTGTTTCCCTCTTTAGACTACTGTGGTAGTCTACAGTGGCTACTAGTGGACGTATCTACAACATTCAGGCTTTTCATTGAAACTACACTGAAATTTTCTCCATGCTTCCTTATAATGCCTTGAGTCATATGCCATGGCATGTTATATCATAATAAACTCTAGTAATCATAAAGCATGAGAATGCACTCCTGATGTATACCAGTGTGCACCTATAGTTGGCTTACATTATGTGATGAATATTTTTTGCATCAGAATCAAAAAGTTGGAGATTTTCAGGGCCAACCTAGGAATCCTCCTATAACATCCTTGAGGTGTAGTTATGCGGTCCCCACAAGGAGACTTCCAGTAATGAAGTTTACTACCTCTCACGGTGACCCATTCTACATTTAGATGACTTTAATTCTTAGGAAGGTTCTACCACCACCCCCCCAACCGCTTACAGTGAGCTATGTATATTTCCTTCCTGTTATTCAAAGCTCCTCATAGATTATATATTGTAGCTTGTTCACATTCTGTATTGCTTTCTTTGTGATATTTATTTTTTTAATTCCTTAGAGACTGTATTCCATGACTTTTTGAACTATAGAAAGACACCTGTATGATGCAATATACTGAAATTTAAATTATCTTGATCCTGAAGGAATCTGGATTTGACGATTCAGAAGGCACTCTTATTATCTCAAAATTACCACCACACAGAGTGAATTCACTGAGGGCAAGAAGTGATGTTTTCTTTCTTGTTGTGTTCCTGTTTCTGCATATCTTTATAACTGCAGTTCAGAGGTAACCTGTATGCCTACACGAAGTGGTATACACTGGCTTGAATAAATAAAGAAAAGAAGATAATGGTGCGGGCAACAAACAGAGTCATGGCAGAAGAGAGATGATATTCATAGTGGAAGAAGGAAACATCAGGTGGGATGTGATATTGGCATTGGGGGGTCTTAAAATATTGTAAGTTCTTATTACTCTTTCTCCTACAATATTTTATGGATCATAATGTAATAATTATGTAAATATGAATTTATTACTGGCAGCTTTCCACATGTTAGTGCAAGGCATTATAATAAAAGAGTTTTGAGTCGTCATTCTATCATGTAAGCCTCTCAATTAAGTAGCATTTTGCCAATGCAGTAAGTAATCTTCAATCAACAAGCATTGATAAAGTTCCTACTGGTTTTAAGACTTCATACTAGGCATTAAAAGGAACACAAAGATTAAAAAGACATCACTCTTTCAACTCAATGAATTTATAGTACCAATCCTGGAACTGTCAAAATGTGTTTTGAATCAACAAAGTCAGATGAATCATGTACAACATAAATTTAACTTTATCATTTTTGCATTCTACAGGTGTTTCTATATTGCAGTAAATCATGGAACATGCAGTCTCAAAGAAATTAAATAAATATCACTCAAAAAGCAAGAGAGAAGTGCATGGCCAATCTGAGCAAGCTGCAATATCTAATCAACTAGGAACTTTGAAGAACCAGAGGGAAATATGTCATCATGGAAATATATGCTAGGAAAAGAAGATGAGCTTCTTATGTTTAGAGGTGGAGAAGTGAAAGATAAATAGTTATAGAACTCTACTGGAAAGAATACATCAGGAGAAGCTGAGAAAGACCTCTAGTATGTTCCATGAACATTCTATGTGAACTTTCAGGAGAATATAGACAAGGCACACACAGGAAGGGCAGGTGTGCGTGAGTTGGAATTTATACCATTGGAGGGAACAATCAATTCTCTGAGATCACAGAAATATTTCACTTTATTACATGCTATTTAAAAATTCAGAATCCATGCATAGTAGCAACACATTTAATGAACTATAATATTGCATCCTTGGGCCCTTCTGTATAACAGATTTTTCCCCCTCAAATATAAACTGACAATACAGATGAATCCATGGAAGAGGCAGGTAGGCAGTAGGCAATAATCTTGTTAATAATGTCTGTGTAGAAAGCCAAGCCACATAATGTGTTTTTTTTTAAAAACAACCTTCAAATGATCCAGTTGAATTATTTCACGTGATCCTCACTGACTGAATCTCTTTCAAAATTGCAGTTCATTTGTTCCTATGTAGGTTATGCCTTTAGCAATGGATTCCACCACCTGTTAGTGAAGACTGAGGAGACTATTCAATCCCTAACTCTGCCTTTTAATTGCTAAGTGATACTGGCCCAGTCATTTCCTGTATTTGGAAGTCAAAATGCTTATATTTAAAATTAGGCAGTTGGATTATCTAAGTATTTATCAGAAGAGCTGAAGTAGATTTACACAGAATAGACAGGCATGATTCAGTTGTGATCTATATTGGGTGGAAAAATCAAATTAATTAGATCACAGACCTCTTTACATGTTTGAGTACATTGCACTCTTTTTTAATTTAAATTTAGAACCTACATATGTCTTAAAGGTCTATTGAAGACCTAAGGTTCTGGGAGTATCTCTTCTTCCTCATCTTAAAAAACTGTTCACCCACTACCCTCCTGGGAATTGGCAAAGTCATCATAATAAAGCCATTCTCCTGAGTCCCTTAATCTATTTCCTAGCTCACTGAGCTACCCTGTCCTAGCTGGGAGATGCTGGATTAAAGATTCTAAGAGGGGCAAAGCAGCATTGATACATAATGATTATTGTGCTGGATCTCAGCATGGGAGCTGGCATTCCAGCTGTGCAGAGTCTGCTCATGTGCTGTGACTGCAAGTGCCCTGATTAAATCCTTATGCTCATAGTTCCCCAGGGGGCCCCATTCAGTTATCCCACTGACTCAGCTGGGAGAACTCTTGTTGCTGTTTAGCAATGAAAGAGTCTTGGAAGGGTCACATGATATTATTCATACCAGTTCCTGGTCATAATTAATTTCACCCTTCCTCCATCCATGAAGAAGGTACTCTTCTCCAACTACCTCTACTTTCTTTTGTCTTTCATCACATCTCTTCTACCTTAATTATTTAGAGAGATGTTCTCAGTATAGACATGCCTTCCATTGCCAACTCATCCTGTCTATGGATTCTGGCCAACATTTTCATGTACTACTAAGAGTATGAGTGAATGATATGAAGGTTGAACAACATCTTTTACTGATCAATGGCCTCTGTAATGGTGCCATTTTTTTTTCAATTTTTTAAAAATTTAAATGACTAGAGCAGGTATAGAACTTTGAACTTTGAAAGCAACCAGGTTGGTTCTGTGAGCAGGGAGTGAAGAAATAAGAATATTCATACACAAGTGAAAATAAAACTTTAAATGCTGACAAAAGCATATCTGGTTGGCAATTATTTTAGTATGATGGCAAATTGTTCAGCTCATTCTAAAAGGCAGGTCTACTGATGCCTTTAGTTAGAAGATATCTAGATGGAAAGGATTGTCTTTTAAAGTTCTGAACAGAATGCAGCATGCTGAGGACATTAAATAAATATGAAACACTCCCCATCAAACAAAGAACAAATTCTTTGGAGTAGGCTAGAGGGCACTGTACATGCCTAGGCCCCCTATCTCAGTTTTAGTCAACTTCTAAAATTACCAAACTATATTTGCTCACCCTAACCCCCCACCCTATTCTCTCTCTATTTCTGCTCCCAGCAGCCTCTACCAAGTATATATGTCTTTGTCAGAATTTAGCTTGGAAGAGCCCTTTGATTAGAGAGAACTACAAGTAAAAACAATGCAGGCGTTGTTGTGATTATCAGTCTCAGAATAAGGCTTCTGTCTTCTTTATTTATTGCATGTTTTAGTTTTCCCTAGGGTTTTGAGAAGTCAGTTTAATATGGACAAAGAGCTCTCATATGGGCACTACAGAATGCTCAAGCAAAAAGGAGTCTTAAAGACCATCCAATATGACCTCTTTATTTGACAGAGGAACAGGAAAGCCCAAGAAGTGATTCAAATTACCAACATCCCCGAGGTCATTAGTAGCCCACCGGGAACTAGAAATCTCTAAAATCTATACAAGACGGCTATCTGACAACCTAAATTTTCTTGTTAACTATGAAATCGGTGATCAGAGAAGAAAAAGAAAAAAAACACTAGACAATGTAATTAAATGTCACATAAAATAATGTCTTCTTTGATATGTAGGGGGATGATACCTATTTCTGGAGCCATTACTGTGGAAGAACACTTGGAAATTTAAAATAATTTCCAGACCAGGTTGAATTTATGTCAATGGAAAATAAAGCCTAGGCTCACTGACTCTACAGTTGAAAAGGACCTTGAAGATAATCAGTTACAGGATCAAAAGATCATAGATGTAGAGTGTGGAGGGACATAAAAGTCATCTAATCCAACCCTTTCATCTTACAGATAGAGAAACTAAGGCCTAAAGAGGTTAAGCAACACATCCAAATTAACAGGTAAAAAATGGCAAAGGAGATATTTGTACTTCTGACTCCAAACTCAATGTTGCTTGCTTATCCAATACTTTCAGGAGCTGTATATTAGCCCTTCCTCATTTGCTCTTTACCAGAGAGATGCTAATTAAAAAATAATGAAATGCATCATTGTTTATTATACATTTTATAATTTATTATGATTTTAATAGATTTAAAAAAAAATTTCAGTACTTAGCTCCCTGGAATAGGAGATGTGTTACTGAGAATAAGGTACCAATTTTATCAAGTATATGCACTGTTTACCTTTATAGAACATGGAATGTTTGAAAGGGAAGGGAACTTAGAGGAAACTTAATCCAATCATCATTTTATAAGTTAGAAATCTAAAGGCTGTTAAGGAGAAGTGACTTGACCAAGGACACACAATAAATGAATCACAAAACCAGAACTAGAATGTTTGTACTCCATTATGTTCCTCTTTATTATGTTAGTGTTAGAGGAAAAGACATATCTTGAAATGAATCTTTAAAGAGTTTTAGAATTTTGATTGAAGGAACATCAGAAGGATGCCTAATCTATGTAGGGAAAAAAGGAGGAAATGAAGTGGGATTTCTGCTTTTTGCAGAATTGTGAGCAATTGTCTCCTGTTTTTAGCCTACTCAAGAGATCTGGAGAATGGCTTGATCAGGGCAATCAGGAAAAAGGGAATAAGTTAGCCCTAATACTTAAACTCTCTCTCTCTCTCTTTCTCTCTCTCTCTCTCTCTCTCTCTCTCTTTCTCTCTCTCTCTCTCTCTCTCACACACACACACACACACACACACACACTCTTTCAAAACACTGATGTTGGATTCAGAGGCAGTCACCCTAATTCTGTCACCTGTGTAACCTTGACAAGTTATTTTAATCTCTCTGAGTCGGTTTCCTCAGCAGTAAATGAGAGTTGGACTAAATTACTCCTAAGGTCTCTTCTAAATTCTAAATTAATGGTCCTATATCAGACTCAAGGCCTGGCCTCTGGTTTTTGAGTCAGCTCATGACTCTGCTTTGACATGTAGTGTGATTATTCACAATGGACCTCAACTTGATCTGGTAAATTACTTCCCCCAAAAGAGGTTGCCATAGACTTTCAGGGAAGCAGAACCTGGTTGTATCCCAACAATCTCCTTCTTTTATAGCAGCTAAAAATCTCAGAAACCAGCCACCTGCTCACACCCCCACTCCATAATATGGAAAACATATTCAGTGCAACTTGGGTTTGAAGCCTCCTTAAACTCCTCAGTAATGAACCTCAAGAAAACAGCACATACTAATTCTTTATTTAATTAACTGGAGGTATGAATTAATGAGCTTAGATGAGGCATTTGAATCAGGACTTACCCCCATCCCCACCCCCATACACATACACATGAGAATTCATTCCTTTTTTGCTCTCAACTTGCCAACAACTCCCTTCTACTGATATATAGAAATAATCAATGGTATATTCTCATCTCTTTTATAAGAGCAACCAATTTCAATGCCCAGAAAGTAATTATGAATCCAGCAGTCCCAATCCAGAATAAATCTCTCTGAAGCGTATTCTCCTCTGTCTGTAAACAGCATCTTTCTTCCAAAGAACCATAAAGACTGTACACAGTATTAGATTTAAACAACACACACACACACACATACATGAGTGTACTAACTTGAATAAGAGAAATACTATATTTCTATATAAATTCCTATACAAAATATATTTGATATAATAATGTATAATTATTTAGAGTGCTACTCTAAATACTTGCTGCAGAAAGAGGCTCAAATCTCTCCTCCATCTTGATAAGAAGACTTCATACTTGGATTTAGTTCTCTAGAGCCCAGCCATTGCACCTTGATGGGAATTTGCTTAATTTTCTTTTTTCAGAAATTTGAGTTAAGCATCACAATCAATGTTCTAAACTATTTTTAGTAGATAAATTCTGGTCTTAGCCCTGAGAGAGGAGGGAAAATATAGATACAAATAGATATAGATATATGTGTGTATATGTATGCATGCGTGCATATACATGCATGTGCATATGTATATACATGTATACACACTTATGTGTAGATGTATGCACATATATGTGTACACATATACATATATGTGTGTGCATGCATATACACGTGTGCACATGTGTGTTGCTCCAAGAACAGTGTGGGAATATGAATTAAATGAGAGTTGTCAACAAATGTGTCTCTGTATGTGCTAAGGCACATTGCTTTGACAGTGTGGTAGAGTAAGCATCATTATCACTACTTTGGCTTTATATTCGGGAAATGTGGGTTCAAGTGCCAGTTCTTCCATTGCCTACACAAACTTGGGCAAATTGTTCAACTTCTCTGCATCTCAGTTTCTTTATCTGAAAAGAAGAGGGTGGGAACAGATTATTTTTAAGTTTCTAACTCTATGACCTCTCCTATGATCATAAGTTTGCTAAATTTCAGAATCTAGAATCGAGTTAACATCCATCCGGGTTTGTGAAGTAAAACCTTAGATTTAAGATCAAAGGTTGCTTTAGATATTAACAGGTGAATCCTAGCTCTTATTTTGGTCCATTTATAATCTCAGATTGAAAGACTGACTAGATGGTCCTGATATTTTCAAGTAGAAGGCTTCAACCATCAGTCTTCTAGATCATAAAAAACAATGCCATAATATTTCAGCTGCTATTTGTCAAAACTAAAATGAATTAGCCTCTAAGGTAGAATGTTTGAGGTCTAGTCTTTAACACTCATTAACCATGGGATTTCAAGTAATTCATTTCTTTGTAGGTCTCAGTTTCTTCATCTGTTAATTGTGAGGGTGGACAATGTATTTAAACTTCTCAATGATAATATTTTATGTTCTAACATTATGTATTTTCAGGTTTTCCATAATGCTAATGTTGTTTGCAAATAATCCAAAAGGTTTAGTGTAGAAATCAGTTGGAATTAGAATACGAAGAAAACTTACACATAAGTAGGGGCCGAAATGTTGCAAAAACACTCATTATCTAACAGTAGTGACTTTGGAGCAAACTTGATCTGATGTATATTTTTCTGGGTCACTTCCACATGAGAGCTTGTCACCTCATATGGGGCCAAAGCTGTTTTCACAGTGGTACCAAAAGCATTTTCCAATATGCCACCAAATTCTACAATGTGGCTACGTAAGTGACTTCCAGCTGCTTTCAAAAACCAAGCTGAAGTGGTCCCTTTTCCACCTGTCATCTGCCATCAATGGTGGCCTTCACTGGAAATAATTGATTCCTAGTTCCTTCAGAGCCCTAATTAAAAGTGCACTGAATTAAATGAAAATGTACTGAAGACAATTAGCTCTCTCTTTTGTCTTTCCACTCAAATCCCTAATGCAAAGCAGTCAGGTGTCATGTTCAACCAGTCTTCGTGAGGTGATGATTATTGAGGAGTGCAAAGTTGGAAAGATGCAAATAGACTTACAGAATGTTCTTCAGACAGCCTTTTTCCAGCCTTTCCAAGCTCATGGTATCACACTATTCACCATTATCAAGATTCCTCTTTCTTGGTATCTCCCTATTGTCCAAAATGTTTTCAGTTAAATCATCATGGCATTGTTAGTCTCCCCCAATATCTCCTATTCTCAAGACCACTTGAGGCCTAGACCATAGTAATAGCTTCCTGTCTCATTTTTCTGCCTCTAGTCTTTTCTCTCCTTAATTCATCCTACTCACCACCGAGATTGATCTTCTAAAAAGAGTACTTGTATCAGAAGCCTCTTTTCAAAAATTTTCCCTGATTTCTCCTTGCCTACAGGATCAGTTCCCAATTCCTTTTTCTGACATTCAAGGTCCTCTTCATTATAGTCCTAAGGAGCATTTGATTTATCCTCAAGTGACCTAAAGTCAAATCCTAGGATCTTAGGCAAGTCGTATTACCCAGCTTGTCCTGAACCAGAGTTTTTTCATTTGCAAAATGATGATGGAAATAGTCAATGGCTAAGACAGCAGGGTACTCTGGGAATAAAGGTTCACTGTTAGATGTGTTATTAGTGAAACTCTAAATTGGTCCAATCATTATGGAAACAGTTTGGAATTATGTGACAAAAGTTACTGAATTGTTTACTTTATTAAATAAGAATTGATCTTATACATGCACACACACACACACACACACACACACTACTCAAATAAGCACAAAAGTTAAATTAAGGAGGAAGGAAGGAAAGGAGAGGAAGAAGAAAGGTAGGAAGGAAGGAAGGAAGGAAGGAAGGAAGGAAGGAAGGAAGGAAGGAAGGAAGGAAGGAAGGAAGGAAGGAAGGAAAACAAGAGAAATTCAGAGAAATTTGAGAAATCTCTGATGAAGTGTTATACACCCAAGACAAGACACACAAAGATGATAGCAGCATAAGGAAAAATCAGTACTAAATCACATCAAATTCATATTAATATATCGACCAGAACTGATCCCATAAAGTATATTCCTTAGGCCCAGAGCTAGAATAAATTTGGATGGTCATCTAGTCTAGTGCCTTCATTTTTTGGATGAGGAAGCTAAGGTTCATGGATGTTATCACTTGTACAAGGTCACATGAGCAGTAAGCATCAGAGACAGTGTTTGAATTCAGTCCACAGATTCCATAAACCAAGTTTTTCCAGAAAGCCCTCAAAACATAAATAAAATAAAATAAAATAGAGTGAAATTAAAAGTAAGAGTTGAATATCTGGAGCATACTATTTTGTGCTGGGTACCTCATCTTTAAAAATTACATTGTTAATCTCCAGGGTGTCCTGTAGAAGTTGTCCAGGATGGTTAAGGAGCTTGAAATAAATTTCATATGTGGGTTAATGAAAGGAACTGATGGTATTTACCATAGAGAAAAGAATACTTAGAGAGTCTAGTTTATCTTTCCAGGTATCTGAAAGGTTTTTCATGTTGAAGAGGGGTTAGATTTGTTATGTTTAGTTCTATAAAGCATAACTAGAAACAATGGATAGAATTTGTAAGGAGGACTATTTTGTCTTGATGTAGGGGAAAACTTCCTAACTATGTAGACTTATGGTTGGATGACCACCTGGATGTATTTTAGGGGTTTGACTAAATGACCTCAAAGGTCTCTTCTATTTTTCTGATTCTATGATGAAATTGTCACCAAGGTTCCTTCCAGAATTAAGTAGAAACTCTTGTCATCCTGTTACATCTCTGTTCTAGACAGACTACTCACCATGCCTACTCCAACTCCCAGAATTCACCTGCACCTACAGCTTCCACACCTCCTCTTAAAGGTGGATGACATCTTTCTCATCATAGTCATCAGTAATTTCGGATCAGTTCAGATTGATTTAACAATCAATTAATCTGTAATTGTATTTAGGGGAAAAATCTCGGGACTATAAATCAGGAGGGCTGAATTTAAATCTCAACTTACACTAACTGTGCAACTTTAACTACATTCTGTCTTTTCTATGGACTTTAGTTTGTTCATTTGTAAAATAAAGGATTTGACCTAGATTATCTGTACTTTCCCTTCTAATCTTAAAATGCTATATTCTAGCCCTTTACTTTCCTATTTTCTCTAAGATAGTATATTCTATGGTATCAGTCCACTCTAAAAATTTTGTGCTCTGTAATTGTGAGGCCCTTAATAATAGTAATGCTAGTTGGCATTGCTAGCACATTTTATATGGTTTGTAAATGGCTTCATCCTTTCATATGACACTCCCCACTGCCCTGTGCAATGTAGAGAACCTTTAGTACTCCCATTTGTCAAATAAAGATATCAATGTTCAGAAATAAGAAATGACTTGCCAAAGGACACAAAAGTACAGGATACAGTATGTGAAGCTGGCTCTTTTGACTCTTAAGGCTGAACTCTTTCTAATATAACTCCTAGTGTGCTTGTCTATCCCACCCCAACTCTCACCAAATATTACTTGTCCCATTACTTCCAACTCAACAATAAAACAATGGTGGAATTTCAGTCATCAGTGGAAGTGGGCAGGGCAATCTGATGCTAAGGAGGGTCTTCTTGTTGACCTTTCAATCATTCCATGTGAAAGTTTTACTTCTGGGGAAAGCTGACTTTAGAATGGGAGCACAGACTATGCTTCTTGTGATGAAAATGCAAACAGAAGCCACTGGGAAATAGCAAAAAAGAGAAAGGCCTTGAGTTTGCTGGGATTCCAGGCAGCTAGAAAAGAAACTATTAGCAAATTCAATGTTATTCCTTTTATGGCGTTGGGGATGGGGGCCTTTTTGTGATCAAATAAGAAACATAGTGAGTCTGGGAAGAAAACTGGGTATCTGCTTTTTTAAAGGAGATAAGTTTAGAAGCAGCAGTATGGACCCAGGGCAAAGGGCAAAGAAGTATTTCCCATAAGCCTTTGCTATTTGAGCTACTTCTTTGTTCAATGATCAAAGGTTCTTTCTACCCCCCAAATCCAGGGCTATCTACACCACATGCCCCCTGTGAGGAACATTTTTTTTTTCATTCTCTGACCACTTTGTTTTTCCAGCTATATGACTACTGAGCTCCAATTCTGTCAGAGAGAAGTTTTTTTTTCTTTTCTTTTCTTTTTCTTTCTCCAACTGGAGACCCATTTTGATTTTCTATCTGAATAGATTTGGGGGTTTCTGACTTGAAAATGCCCATGCTCCTGAGTACTCACAAATTTGCAAGAATAAAATGGCCCAGAGGTTGCCCAGTGCTCCTTCCCCTACATTAGAGCTTTGTAGTCAGGATAGAACTCCCTTTATCCCAATAGTTAAAGTTTGGGGATTGTCTGTCCCTGTTGTATTATTGCTTACAGAAGCGATTATGAAATAAAGAAAGGCTTTCAATCTATTTATCAAAGGCCTCCCAGCTCCTGTTTCAAGGTAGGTGAATCAATTAGCCAGTATTGAGCTGAGAAAGTTAATCTGCATCCAGAGTGTTTTACTACACAAACGAGTTAAATCAAAAATTGAGTGCAGTCCTATTGATTTTTGCTTGACTTTTGTTGGAAGTGAAGGAGGAGGAACTAGGCTGCCTTTTCCAACACCACCCCCTCCTCACTTCCTCTAGTCCTACTTCTTGCTCATTTGTATGGAAGGCTTAAAGGTCTGTGGCAGCTTATAGGCTGGGCCTGGAAGGGTGAAGAAGAATGTGAAAAGAAATAGGAGGGTGTGTCAGTTACCTGGAATCCTGAGCAAAGTTGTGGTAAGAAGTGGGGAAAGAAAGACCTTTAGTGGAAAGTGAATAGAGAAGTTTGGCAAAAGCAGAGCTGTTCAAGGGAATCATGGGACAAAATAATAACTCCTATTTCTATGTAGTTGATTATAACTATATTTTATAAAGGAATAAGGAAATGGGATGAAAGTTATCTCCTACATCTCCATACTCTCTATCTCTGCCTTTACTCTGATCTGCTTTTAAGACATTTTCACTTTAATAATAATAAATACCAATGACAGCGAAGACTTATCTATATGTCTATACCCTTTTGTCAGTAAACATGCTTGCATTAATGTCTTAAGTAAATTAAATTGATTATTCTACTTTAACCTCACAACATCACAAGAAAGTGGTGCCAATATTTTGATACTGACTTTATAGATGGAAAATCTGAAGCTCAGAGACAGGAAAGGGATTTTCCAAAGTCATATGGCTAGTGTCAAAGACAGTGCTCTAATATGATTGCCTTCTTTTCAAGTCCAGGATTATTTCTACTGCATCATCAATGTTGAAACAGGTTTGTAAAGGGTTTAAACAACAAAGCACAAATTTGAACTTTGTCCTTTAGGTAGGTAGGAGCCATTGAATAATTTTGAGCAGGGTAGGCAAATGATAAAAACAGACCTAAATACAATGTAGGGCAAATGAGGTCTGAGAAAAGCGAGAGATTGCTTGTAGGCAAGGACCTCTGGATAGATAGATAGCCCCATTCAATGTCCTGAACTGTTCATCTCCTTCCACGGAGTAGGGCTTGATGAATACTAACTTAGGACTCTTTCCTCTGGCCCTGCCAGCTATTTAGTAGCTTAATCTTTTTCCAATCTCAACTGCTGCCTCATAATGTGTTTCAGGCACAGAAATTTCATTAACTCCTCAACTCTGTCCATGGATTTTAGGCACAGATTTCATCTGTTAAGCTACTTTTATTTCAGCCAAAATACAAATTACCCTGTGCTCAGAAAAAAGGCCCTAAACAAAACAAAATAAAAAAAATAAAAAAAAGAACTGAAAAGAATGGATGAAAACCTTCCATATTTCTTAGGCTCTCATCAAACAGCTTTACAGTTTTTAATGAAAATAGATGTGCTGAGATGAAATTGAATTCCTAAAACAAAGCCATAGTAATGGAAAAGCCTCAGTTTCTGCTGTCAGGGGCTGGTGGGTGGGTGGGAGGAGGAACAGGACTCATCTTAGAGTTAGGAAATATTGATTATTTCCAGGCTGCCCTTAAGGATGCTTTGGGATCTGGGTTTGAGATCCAGATAAATTACTGAGGAACTGACCTCTTTATATAACCAGCTATAGGACCTTGAGACAGGCAGCTACCTTTTCTTGGCCTCAGTATTCTCCCTGATAAAGTAAAGAAAATAAGACAAATGAATTCTAAGTTTATGGTAATTGTGATAGTCTACATTTTACTTCTTTCAATTTCCAGAGTCTGGTATATAGTAAAAGTAACTTTATGTAAAAATTTTTCCTTAGGAGTGGCTAGGTGGCACAGTGAATAGAGTACTGGCCCTGGAATCAGGAGAACCTGAGATCAAATCTGGCCTCAGACACTTAACACTTACTAGCCTATGACCTTGGGCAAGTCACTTAACCCCAATTGCCTTCCTCCCTTCAAAAAGAAAAAAAACAAATCTTTCTTCATCTTGCCCATAAACAGGTCTCAACATCACTCCACAGGCTAATCCAAACCAGGTGACCATGGGCATACCCCATCTCCTTCTTGTTCCACTATATATGTTATTACCTCCATTGGGAATACAAACCCCTTGAGGTCAGGTACTACCTTGTTTGCTTACATTTGTAATCCAAGTGCTCAGTACAGCACTTGGCTTATCGTAATTTAATAAATGCTTTTTTTGTTCATTCATTCATGCATGCATCCTTTCATTCTTCATTTGTTCATGTGTTAAAGAATACATTCATTGGTCCCTTGATTATTTTCTACAGATTATTTTTTCCTAGTTTGATTGTTTAGATATTAGTCACTTATGGGTTAAAATTTCTTTCCATTTGTACATGATTATATTCAAAATGTCTTAAGATGAACAAAAGAGGTAATTTGGTAGAGAAAGGGTAGAGTAGGGAAGGAAGGACTTGTTCTAGTTTTATAGTTTGTGGTCTTTCCCTAAGAGGGGTTCTTTGATTTTCATATTATCAGACTAGGTGTAGAAGTGAGGTAGAGCCTAACCCTTGAAAATGAACTCAGTCTTTGACATCTTCTTAAGCTCTATCAAGTAGGGAGAAGTGGAGTTGAAAATGCCCACCATACAGATAGACATTCCAAGTCCAACTGGCTTTTGCAGGGCAACAAAGTGAGTCATTGGTGTACCTTGAATTAGGTTTCCTAAATTTAGGTTTCCCAAATCCCAGATTTCATTCTTCATAGAATGACATAAAAGAAAGAAAACGCAGAAGTCCTACAATCTAACCAGTGTTTGAACAGTAATCTGGTCCAGGGAATACCTGAAAAGTATCTAGCTACTATGTGAAGACCTGCAGTGATTGGGAACTCAATATTTTAATAAGCAGCCCATTCTGTTGATGCAGAGCTCCAACTCATTCCTAAGAATGGGCCTATAACTGTCTTTTCAGTTTTGACTAATTAGTCTTAGTTATACCCTCTGAGTCCAAGCATAACTGTGTTCTAACGTGCCACAATCTAAGATCTCATCTTTCTCCTGTTCTTTACAATGTTCCATGCTCATTGATGTGCATTTCAGAAAGGGAATAATTTCCAAATGATAAAAAAGAAAATGGAACAGTTGAGCTTGATTCATAAAGGTACTGGTTATCCCAGTCCTCCCAAATCCCACCCTTCCCCCATCCCAGAACAACCTATCTCTTAGACAATGATCCAATGATCATTTGATCTGGAATGAGAACTCCCTGACTACCAACAGCTGCATATCTTGAGCCCTTCCCCAAGAGAACAAAGCAGTTCTAATCTTACCCCTAACACAGATCTCCCATTGGAGGGGAAGCCTCCAGATTGCTATGACCAGAAGCTGTCTAAATGTTCCTTATTTCAGTTGTAGTTGCTGATATATTTGTCTTACAAGCTCATATTTGAGCAAATGAGGTGTAATCTTGAATTGCTAGAGAAAAGGAAACTGATGCTTGATAGCCCTCATTCTGGGAGCCTATATCTCCCATTTGGTAGCATTTTATTGACAGTAGTGTCAGATAAAACCTTGAAAGAAGAGAATAAACGTGATGCTCACAGCTTATGGTGTCCTTGTTACCTCTTTGAGGAGGAAGAAAACTTTAATATACCATAGTGTTCTAAAGGAATAAAGAAGAGGGGAGAAAAAAGATATACTCTAATCCATTCTGTCCTAAGAAGAAAATCTCAGAATCACAGAATGTTGTATTTGGAAAAAATTTCTGATATAAGATATTATCTAGTCTTCTTCCTTTTTTAATAGAGAAAAAAACCAATTGAATTCCAGAGAAGTCAGGCAATCAATAAAGATTTAATAATTTCATACTAGTTTCAAGGCACAATGATAAGTACTGTGCGTGAATGTGTATACACACACATACACACACACACATATATATTCATATACATATATGTATACATATGAGGAACACAACACATACATTATTTGGCACATACAAGATAAATGAAGGGTATAATAGAATATAAATACAGAGTAGATGGAAGGTAATTTTAGAGAAGGCACTAACAGTTGGGAGTGTAGCGGGTGGTGAGATCAGGAAGGAGTTCTTGAGTTGAATTTTAAAGGAAGT
This sequence comes from Pseudocheirus occidentalis, assembly GCA_028646575.1. Lineage (NCBI taxonomy): Eukaryota > Metazoa > Chordata > Mammalia > Diprotodontia > Pseudocheiridae > Pseudocheirus > Pseudocheirus occidentalis. Next base: position 71,105,810 of record CM053595.1, on the reverse strand, counting down.
TTCAGATTCTAAGAGTCATAATTAGGAATGAAAACATTCCAAGTATGAGCAATAGCCAACACAAAGACACCTGAGATGAAAAATGGAACATCATATGTGAGGAATAGTAAACAGGCCAGAATGGCTGCACCATGGATTGAATGGAGGGGACTAATGCATTAAAAGTGATTTACTTCAGGGAGGGAACTGAGGAACTCTGAGGGCAGGTTAGAACATACTTTTTTCACTTTATTTTTCTTGGTATTTTTGGTAACATGGCTAATATAGCAATATGTTGTGCATGACTTCACACATAAAATTGATATCATATTGCTTGCCTTCTCAGTGAGTGGGAAGGAAAGGAGCAAGAAAGGGAGAGTATTTGGAAATCAAAAATTTAAAAATAAAGGTTAAAAATAAATTTAAAATGAAGGAGATAGTGAAGACAGGGGGAAATTGCATTTAAAAATGCTGATACATACAATAACTGTCCACAATTTCAGGAGATAGATGATGAAACATGTCTCATGCTTAACGACAGAGAGCTAATGGCTTCAAGATACTGAATTATAAATTCATTTTTTTGGAAATGACCCATGTGGGCATATATTTTTTCTTGAGCATGTATATGTTCTCCTAAATGGGAATAGAGGCTGTAAAAGGAAAAAAATATTTTTTTTAATAAAATTTTGATTTAAAAAAGTCACAAAGAGCTGGTGGACATGAACACCTCTTTCAGAGGATCTTTGCTCACATGCATCTACTCCTGTGTCTTTGAGACATATCCTTGTTAAATATAATTCCCCTGATATGATTAAGCAATCCTCCTTTTTTTAACTGTAACAAAAATTAAAATGAAAGGAAAAGGAACTTGGTCATGATCACAATGCCTAAAATTTGTATGCCATGGTATTGTAGTACAGCAATTTGGTCATTATATTACACTGTCTAAATGATATTTGGAATTAAAACAAAATAAAGTCTCAATAAATATCAAAGCTTGCAACTCGTAGGCCAATCTTCTGGAGCTGGTATATGCTTTATAATCTCTCAAATTTGCTTTGCTCCTTTCTTCAAAATCCATAATGTATAGGTATTTGATTTTTTAATTCTTCATCTATTCAAAAATTGCATCATTCATGTATTTAATAGTGCCTACTATGAGCACTGGCCCATTCAAGGCACTGAAAGAGTTAGGAAATACATAAAACATTGGATTTGCCCTCATAGTATTTATAATGTAGTTGGGGTGATAAGATAGATATGTTTATGCAATCAGCCTTCTAATATGAAGGAGTGTGTGAAAACTGTGATTGTAAAATGATTATACTTTTATGATTATAAAATTAAGTCCTATAGGAAAATAGAGGAAAAAGGCTCCCATGTTCCGCCATCTGGCAGTAAGTCAAGAGTTAAATGTAGGGCAGTCAGGAGCTAGGATCAGAACAATAATTTTCAGGTTATTCTAGAATTGAGGTGAGAATTATAGGATTTACAGCTAGAAAGAACTTTTCAGATCTAGTCAATGGTCGTATGTTATGAATGGGGAAACTGTAGTACAGATATATTTAATGACTTATCTGGAGTTGTGCAGATAGCAAGAAGCAGAGAAGGGATTCAAACCCAGATCCTTTCATGCATAATCCACTATTCTTTCTGCTATATGAGTTAAGTTCTGGTAGAAAGAAAACCAGTTCTCTGGGAATCAATGGCATGGTTATAAAGTAGTGGTGAATATGGCATTACTGGAAAGATTATTAGGAATTAATAAAAGATGAATCCCAACAGCAGACTGAAAGGTACAGTGGAAAGGTCAGGGATTTTAATATTGACAATAAAAGCAATTCACATTTCTATAGTTCTTTTAGATTATGTATTTTCCGCAGGGTAGTCCTGTCTTGCACGTATTTTGTAGAAAAGATGTGATGGAAAACCAGGCGCACTGATATCATGTAGTGGAGAAAGGAGGTCAACTAGAAAGATAGCTCAAGAGGACACAGGGACACAAAGCAGGTTGTTCTACTGTGATATGACTTCTTTTCTGAAAATGGGTTAGCAAGTACTAACTATAGATTTTCTTGCCTCTTAAAGGGAGTATATTTTGGTGATTTGGAACCAGACCATAACTCCTCCCCATCCAATACTGTCATTCAACTAGAGTGCTGGCCTTGAAGTCAGATCAATCTGAGTTTAAATCCAGCCTCAGATATTTACTAGCTGTGTGACACCGGGCAAGTCATTTAATCTCCAGTTTCCTCGATTTCCTTAACTGTAAAACAGAGTGAATAAAAACACCTACGTTGAAGGGCTGTTGTGAGAATCAAATGAGGTAGTAGTTGTAAAATGCTTAGCTCAGTACCTGGCACATAGTAGGATTTTACAAATACTTATTCCCTTTTCCTTCTCCTCCCCTTCTCTAAGGACTGACACAACCTCACCACTCTAGGGTCAGATCATTTCTAGCCTGTTAGCAAGGCCTTTGTGACAAATGGTCCCCTAAATACTGAGTATTTTTTTATTCCACAAACCAATGTACTTTATGGATGCAGACACATAAATTAAAGGATAATTTAGTATTGATTAATTAGCAATGGGGATGAAACCACCAAAGCTCAAGTAAGCTATTTAACATTTGGTGAGTCCTACTCCACATGGGTCCCTGTCAAACCCCAGAAGTTGTAAATATCTTTCTGGCAGTGCTGTCCCTCTTATACTACTAGATACCCCTAAAGTGCCCTACCTCCCACAACAACCATTTCTGATTTGTATCCTGGGCTAACCTTTCACACTGTTTTAAGGGAAAAGACAGAGAGGAAATGTTTCCTTTTCTCTTAAATGGCTTGCAAAGAAAGGATATTGATGTGGTAGAGATGGAGCATCACAATAAAAAAATTATGTGACATATAAAAATGAGGCATAAATAAAGGGCATTTTACTTCTTCTGTGGTTCAGATGACTTAGTATTCTACTGGTCCCACCTGACACCTTCTGGAGGATATATGGGGGAGATCCTCACCTACATCTCTGAAAAAAAAATGATACAAAACACAATAATGCATGATACTTTGATGGGCAGTGAGCCAATAAATATTTATTGAGCACCTACTATGTGGGAAGTGCCATACTCAGCTTTGGGGATCCCTACTCTTAAGCACAACACAGTCTAATGGGGAAGACGATACATACATATGTCTGTAAATATATGTATACACACATACAAATATACATTAGATATGCATATGGATATGTGCATGTATGTGCGTGTTTGTAAAAATAAATTATATATAAGATAAATTGGACATCATCAACAGAAGAAAATACTAGAAAGGGGTTTGCTATGGTTTTAGAGAGGGAGAGGTAAAGTCTATTTCTGCCTGTGCAGGTTATGCCCCGCTATGACAGGTTATTAACTTTTTGATGTGTCAGACCCTTTGAACAATCTAGCGAATGCTGTCAGCCCCTTTTCAGAAGAATAATTGTTGCTTATTTTATTGACTTAAAGAAATATTCAGTTTCAATTAGAGGCTAGTGAAAATAAAGATGCAATTGTCTTTCCATCCAATTTCATAGATCCCCTGAAAACTCTCAGTGAACTCTTTGGTTATCTGTGGATCCCAAAACAATGCCTCCCAAAACAAGTCTTTTGTCTATTTCATGGTCATCCATGAATTAGATTCCAAGTTAATAATGATAATAATGGAATTTTATAAAACCCCTCCATAGTCACTTTCTCTTCATCTTCACAGTTCTCCTGTAAGGTACATTGTCATCTTCTTAGCACTTATATAGTACTTCAAGTTTCACAAATCACTGTACATGTATCATCTCATTTGATGCTCAGGTCAGCCCTATGAGAAGGTGCTATTATTTTCCCTATTTTATATATGAGGATACTAAAGCTGAAAGGGGTTAATTGACTTACCTAGTATCACACAGCTAGTAGTGTCTGAGGTAGGTTTTGAACTCAGGTCTTCCTGACTCTAAATCTAACACTTTCACTCATTATGCTAATTAACTGCCATCATAAGTTTTGTTGTCCGTATTTTATGGAATTTCTGATGAGTAATATCAATATTTTGGGAAGAATCCTAACCCTCTTGAGATTGCTTAGAAGGTCAACACTCAAGTGGGCTAGTTATTTATACAAGTAGTCCTAATATATCAGTTAGAGGTAAATAGATCTTCAAGATTACCTAATCCTGTTTCATCATTTTGTAGTCTGAGGACACTGAGGTCTAGAGAAAGAAAATGACTTTTTTGAGATTATACAAATAATAAATAGCAGAGCTCGGATTTGAACCTAGGTCATTGGACTATACAAATCTGAGAAACTTTACATTTCACCTTAATGCCTGCAGTACAATGTCATATTGTCTTCTGTTATTGTAAGAATATACCACGGGTCCAAGACTGCCTCAGAACACAGTAATTCCACGCTATAAAAGTCTATCGGTACACAGAGTACAAATTGGGAGTTAGCCCTCTCCCTTGTCAGTGCTATTGTAAAATTGTTCCACTGCATTTAGACCTTCTAAATGGAATTGTACTGAGGTGAGTGGAAAAGAAATAGAAGATAATGTGAGAGAGATATATATTTTTTTCTCCTTCCAAAACTGGAAAATGACATGGTCCAAGCTAGGATCTTGTTCTCATTTAATCTGAATTGGCTCTTCCATCAGAGTCCACTGTCAGCTGGGGGGTGTAGAAGGCAAAGAGGAATAGCTCACAAAGAAAATCCACTTGCCTTCCAGGCTTCTTCCTAATGGACTCTCTCTTGAGCCTATTATCTTGTTGATAACACACAAAATCACTTTTCTACTGTTTTTTTTTCCTCCCCTAGTTTCTAGCCAATGTGTGTTCTTTCTGAGAAAGCAATATGAACTGGAGAGGTTACGGGACTGGATAGAATTTCACCTGACTTCTAGTCATTGTGGTGAAGTGGCAAGAATCAGGTACCAGAAGATGTGAGCCCCAATCACATTTGTCTTCTGCATCAGATGAGATCCCAGTCAAAGTTACTTAAGCTCTCTGAGTCACATTTTCATCATCTGTATAATGGGGATAATAATGAAGTAAATATGTGAATATGTGAATAAATATGTGAGAATGTGAGTAAATAGAAGAGAGAGTATGGCAGGTTAGAAAGAGTCCTTATGCCGCTATCAGAAGGCCTGGGTTTAAATCCTGCCTCTGCCATTATGTGAAACTAATGTGTTCCTTAATCTGTCTGGCTCTTAGTTTCATCTCTTATATGATGAGGTTGGAAAAGATGATCCTTCAAATCCCTTTTTGATCTAACTATTGTAAATATTACTTTATCCGGTGACTATAAATGTTTTAATTCTTCATTCCCTTAGAGGAAACATGATTGCAGTCTTCAACTACTTAATGGGCTGTCACACAAAAGAGGCATCAGAAAGCAGAATTAATCAGGGGAGGGAAATCTGTGAGCTTGAGGCCACATGTAACCTTCTAGGTCCTAAAGTGTGACCCTTTGACTGAATCCAAACTTCACAGACCAGGTCCCCTTAAGAAAAAGATTTGTTAGTAAAACTTGGACTCAGTCAAAGGCCTCACCCAAGGACCTACAAAGTCATGTATGGCCTCAAAGCCACATGCTCTACACCTGAATGTTACAAAGAGGCAGACTTCAGCTAAATATAAATGAGTATATCCTAAAGAAAAGCATACAGGAAAGTGATAGTGTGTTATCAATGAGAATATTCTGATTATGAAATGGGCTTCCACGAAATGGTAAGCTCCTCTTTGCAGGACATACCTAAGCAGAGGCTAAAATAAAGTTGGTAGAGTACCCGTTCCTGCTTATCTGAAGTCACTTCCAGGCCATATTATTATATGATAATTTTCCTTAAATTTTGATATTACCTGATTAATAAGTGATGTGTTAGAATGATATGGAAAAAAAAGATATTACCTAGGGGTGGCTAGGTGGCGCAGTGAACAGAGCACCGGCCCTGGAGTCAGGAGTACCTGAGTTCAAATCCGGCCTCAGACAATTAACACAAAAAACTAGCCGTGTGACCTTGGGCCAGTCACTTAACCCCAATTGCCCTCCAAAAAAAAATTTAAAAAAAGATATTACCTATTTCAAGGACCTCCCACTCTAATTGGTGAGGTAGGAAACAAAGGAGGGTTCAATAATAAGGCAAATGAAAAGATCTATAAGCTCCTCAGAATTTCAGAAACAGGGCAGATAGCAAGGCCCAAGAGTCCTTAAGATGTATTAGAAAATCTGCCCTCTAGAGAAGGAGAACATTAAGGAGAGAAGGCCACAATAATTGGGAAGGGGATGATGAGCTGAAGGCTTAGAGTATTAATAGGGATTCTGAGAAAAACAATCTGAAAAACCCCTATCAAACTCAGAGGACTCGATGAAGTTAAGGCATGGATCTTCTTATTCTGGTACCACAGAATTGAACTAAACCGAAGGTCATTATTACATGAAACTGGATTTATATAAAGATCAAAAGTCAGCACATATTTTCTAAAACCTAATGCATAAAATAAGTCCTCAAAGCAACTTATGAGTAAGCCTATGTCGATTCTGTCTCCCTGACATGAACATTTACAGAGACAGAGGGAAGGAGACATGACATTGCCCTTCTTGCTGTGAATGGACCATACATTAATAGAACAGGATTTGGGATGGTAGGGGAGCAGATAATATTTAGTCCTTAATTAAAGAGGAGAAATAGCCAGATATTTCTGTCACAGAAAAAACAACATTAAACTGGTTGAAAGGAATTGTTCTCCTTCCTCCTTCTTTCATCCTTAAGTGGCTATTAAGGGCTGACTTGGTCCTAAGAGAATTCTGATGGCCAGGGCTCAAAAATGCAGATGACCCATGGCAAAATTAACCTACTATAGAACTGTTAGGGTGAAGGTAATATACCAAATTTAAATTTTTGTCCTAGAAAAAGGAAGAACTTTCAAAATAATTTAAGAAAGTAGACCACACCTCCCTGTAGTAAGTACTAATTTACATCATTGCCTTCTAAGTTTCTGGAAGAAGATACGTTATTCTTTCAGGAGTCCTTTCTCTCTCTCTCTCTCTCTCTCTCTCTCTCTCTCTCTGTGTCTCTTCTCTCTCTGTATGTGTGTGTATGTATGTATATATGTATATTTTTTCACTCATTTATATATTCTCCCTCCCACTTCTACCTACTGCAGATTTGGGGAAGGGCAACTTTAAACAAATACATATAGCGAAGCAAAACTTATTGTCCATAATCTGAAAATGTGTTTTTCATTCTGTATATTTAGCCTATCAGGAGGCAGATAACTTCCTTCATTATCAGTACTAAGTAATTATTATAATCATCCATCATTGTCTTGATTAGGGTTCTTAAGTCTCAAAATTGTTCATTTTTGTATCAGTGTTAGTATATAAATTGTTCTCCTGGTTCTGCTGACTTTTCTCTGCATCCGTTCATACCTGTCTTCTCAGATTGCTCTGAAAACACCCCCTTCATCATTTCTTATGGCATAATACCATTCTACTATATGCCTATTTTATAATTTGTTCAGTTATTTTCCAGTTCATGGATACACTCTTAGTTTTGCCACCTACTTTGCCACTACCACAGAAAAGGCATACTATATTTTTGTTGTTGTTTTTGCTGTTGTCAGGGTCAAAGTTATATATGTTTTAGGAGTTAACATCTATAAAGTGATTTGCAAGCCAAAAAATCCCATAGTATTCCTGTTCTTGTCCTTATTTTTATATATAAGAATATGTTTTCATCTTTCTTTGACTTCTTTGGCCTGTAGACCTAGTATGTACTCCCATATCTTATGACTGCTGATGAACATTTGAAAAAAAGCAGATAAAAGTCCACCAGTCCTAAGTTATATTCTTGAAAACATACTAGTAAGAGGTTTACTGATGTCTCTCCCTTTGGAGCTCATGTGAAAACAGGCTTTGGGTTAGTATATTTTTATGTGGCAATTCTAACATACCCTGCTATCTCCCTTCCAACTTTTGGCTAGAATCCAAATCATAGCAGTACCTACATAAGTGTAGATGAATTTTAACTTAAGCCAGTGTCATTATATATGACTATCAAATGTGGGAAGGGGAGAGTTAGAGTTGGAAGACACCTTCCGATGTTGAAACAAAGGATATTCAGTCTACAAAGGACCTGAAAGAGGATCTGCTTCAAACATCTCATATTATATAGAGAGAAACTGTGTCTCAGAGAGATCCAAAACTGTTCCCACTGCTCCATTTAACTAGCTAGTATCAAAGGCAGAGGGAAGCTAGGTGGTACAAGGGATAGAGTACTGGTTTGGGAATCAGGAAGACTCATCTTCCTTAGTTCAAATCTGACCTTCAACACTTACCAGCTGTGTGATACTGGGCAAACCATTTATCCATGTTTGCCTCAGCTCCCTCATCTATTAAATGAGCTGGAGAAGGAAATGGCAAACCACTCCAGGATTTTTGCCAAGAAAACCTCAAACAGGGTCATAAAGAGTCAGACACAGCTGAATGACAGGAAAAAAAATCCAAGACAGAATTGAAACTCAATTCCCTACTATATCACCTTATCACTGCACAGAAATTTACCTGATCTGGGTAATCAGGTGATCAGCACAACTCCAAAAATGACACATTAATCACATCAAGTTGGAGGCCAAAGAATGGAATGATCGATGGTCAGAATCTATGCTGTAAGTCTCAAAGGATACAAGAAGATACATTTCTTTATGAAATAGTACAGAGACTAAAGGTGAAGAAAGGATATGTGATGAACTTTCCTGTACTCATATCCACCAACCCTACAGATGCTTGCTCCCTGGCAAGATGGAGGGCTTGACAAAGCTTGAAGGGGAAAGCCTGATGTTTAAATAACAGGGTGGATTAACCTTCATGGTTATGGTGCACTTGTAACACGTGGAGAGCAAATTGGATCTTTTCATGTGTTTTCAAATCATCCCCCCTTATCATCTTGAACTCCCTACCCTGGGCCAATAAATCTACCCTACTACAAGCATAGTAAATTATATACCTTGTGCTGACCTGTAAATGCAGGAATAAAATGCTGGGTTATTTCCATAAAGCTTCTGCCAGTGTTTACTCTCCCCAGACTTCTGCCTTTTTGAGAAAGAGAGTAGGGCACTTGTTAGGAAGGCCAATTAACTCATCAGCTTCTATTAGCAGGCTTAATGAGTGCCAGGATTTTCTGGGAAATGGTGAACCTCTCCCTGCCCTTCCCAGAAAGCCCTTCCTCCTGCCAGGAGATTGTTTAATGAGGACCACAAACAAACATGAAGAACGGAAGGTAGGTTAATTAAGCACTGTTTCAAGCATAGAGGAGCACAGTGGATTTAAGGGGCTAATGTCCCACTGATGCTTCTTCCCTTCTTGGATTGGAAAGAGTTACATCTTAGCATGGTGCAATAGGGCTCAGTTTAATATTTAGCTATTTTCAGGAGTTTTTTGTTGTGTTGTGTTGTGTTTTGTTTTGTTTTTCAACTAGCTCCTCACTTAGTATATACTTGAATACTTCCAGGTAAGTTTTGCTGTGATTATTTTGTTCATAGTATAAGCTAAAACTTCCTAAGGCACAGTTCTAACTATGGCCCTCCACTACAAACAACCCCCCCCATTCCTCCGCCTCTCCTCACACCCCCCCCAAACCATTATTAGTTTTGAATGGCTCACAATATAAGGCCCAAGCATTTGAGACTCCTATAGTCTGACTCCTTTACACCTCTTCTTTCCCTGCACTTATACTTACACCTGTACCTTGCCATCTTCCTTTTCTCCCTAAATATAATCTATGTGTAAGCTAAAGGAGACTAATCTTCATGCCATATGTGTGTGTGTATGTGTGTGTGTGTGTGTGTGTGTGTGTGTGAGAGAGAGAGAGACAGATACTTCGAGGTTTCTTAGCACTGTGGCTTTGACTACACTGCTCCTTTGCTCACTTCCTTTTCCTTCTCTATGAAATTCTTATCTTTTAAAACAATTCTTAAGTTTCCAATTGCCAATTCTTCAAGGAAACGTGATTGTCCTTATTCTTCTTCTACATATAGCCTCTCCTGATCCCCAACAGCATATAATGCCTCCCTTTCAAACTAACTTTTAAATCATATCACGTTTGCATATACTTATGTAGTGATAAGATCGTCTCCTTCACTAGCTTATAAGCCCCTTGAAGACAGGAACTCTTTCATGTCTGCCCATGTAGCCCCAGAACCCAGGAAACAGTATAGCACATTGTTAATACTTAATGAATGCTTATTGATTAACTAATTGGTCAGAAATGATCGTTCCTTCCTCAGACCATCCTTAAAGATAGTACAGGATAAAGGAAAGAATAGTAAGTTTGAAATTGCCTGAGCTCAAATATTGGTTTGTTTACTAACTGTTTATATGATCTAGAATAAGTTATTTCAATTTTCTGCATTTGAGTAATTTCACCTGTAAAAGAAGGAGTTTAGACTCAATGATCTGAGTTCTCATTTAGTTCCTTATCTTATGAGCTTAGCTCTAGGTAACCTCACATGCAACCGTGGCTCTACGTCACATAGGCATTTATATTCTATTTTGATGTATACTTTTTGTCTCTATGTCATGGGATAGACTGCATTCAGGAAAATGTAGAACATTTAAAGGAGCAAAGAAATGTTAACATTTCTTTATACTTCCCTTGTAAACTGTGAATGAACTACTCCTTGCTTTATACGCTTTATAATCTGTGATTTGGTAACGCAAGGTATGATCTACTCATGGTTTCATATTCTTATAAAGTGGTTCCTTCAACTACTTAAAGGCTAGAAGGTTTAAACACACCTTAACACTTCACCATTATGTGTTACCTTGTAGTCTCAGTGATTACGGCTTGGTCACTTAATCAATGCCCCTCTTTATCCCACACTCACATATTAACACGGAAATAAAAGACAAGAATCACATCAGATAGAAAAATCCACAGATTCATCCAAGTACTAAAGATTTTATATCCCTACTTCCTAATAGACAGTAAGTTCTTTGAGGACCTGGATCATGGAGTGTTTATTTTTTGTAGCTTTTGTAGCTTCCTCAGTGACTAGCACAAAGCCTTGAACATAGCAGACACTCAATGAAAGGTGGTTTTGGTTGAATGTGGAAATGAACAGACATTCATTTCCCTGGAATTATTCCCCATTTTTTGCTATGTGTCATGATTCCATTAAAGGATTGTGATTTCCAGGAATGTAGGAACAATCTTCTACTGTCATCCCAGGTAGACCACAAGTTACTCTGTGACTTTAAACAAGTTGCTTTTATAGGAACATTGGATCATAGGGGCTGTTGGTCAAGACCTTAGAAGTCATTCAATTCAAACTCCTTACTTAATGTGTGAGAAAACTGAAAACCAGAGATGTTATGTCACCTTTTCATTGACAGGAAGTTTTGCTTTGTTTAAAAAAACCCAGCAACATCAAAATATGGACTACTCAAGTCCTTTCCCAAAATTAACTGAGGAAAATATAATCAATATGAACAGTGTATTAAAGATTTGAAAACCCTAAATATGAAAGAAAAAAAAACAGTTCCTTTTTCTGGGCTTCAGCTAAATTTACCTTGAGAAAATATATAGTAAATATTGGTTGCGTTGAATTGATTTAAAGTATTTTTTTAAAAGGATTTGAACAGATGTTTTTCAAGGTTCATTCCTGTTCTAACAATCTAAATTTCTGTTCTATCATTCTGTGTTCAAAGGGCCATTGTCATTCTAACAAACTACAAACTAAAAATACTAAAGGTAGAAGTAAAAAAAAAATAGAAAGAAATGAAATGACTTTCCCGTCTATTTAGCTTGTAAATAGCAGAATCATTAACCAGGTGGCCTCCTGTCTTCAAGGTCAATATTCTTTAAATTTGTCTGTATATCTGTGCCAAAGGGCAGAGGGCTTTCAAACAGTTGTCAACAAATATTTAGTGAATAGTTACTTTAGAAAGGAAATACGCATTTACTAAATGCTGAATATGTTGCCAGACTCTGGTCTAAGCTCTTTACAAATATTTATCCTCCCAATAACCCTGGGAGGTGATATTATTATCCACATCTTACTGTTGAGGGAACTGAGGAAAACAGATTTTGTGACATTCCCAGGTTTATACAGTGTCTGAGATAAAATTTGAACTTAAGTATTTCTTACTTAAGGCCCAATGTTCCATCCACTGTGCCAGCTAGCTGCCTAATCAGAGCACAGTGGGGGCTTTGTGTGACAAGACAGAGAGACAGACCAACCGACAGACAGATAGACAGAGATAGATAGATAAGATAGATAGATAGATAGATAGATAGATAGATAGATAGATAGATAGATGGATACATGGATACATGGATAGATAGAGACAGAGGGAGATGCAGAGACACAGACATGGAGAGACTTAGAAAGAGACAGAGACAGAGAGAAACAAGGACAGAGAATAATAATAAAAAGGAACATCTCATTATAGAAGTAATTATGGATTTGGGCTCAGAGGATCTGAATGTCAATCCTAACTCTACTACTTATTATATTTTCATATTTGACAAATCACTCCTAGGTCTCATTATCTTCATTTGTGGTCATGGACTGTATTATATGCCTCAACATTGTGAGATTGTCTCAAAAAAGTAGTCAGTTTTCTCACACATAATAACCAGGGGAAGACTTATCAACATAAATAGCAGATCAAGACATAATTGGTGAATGTTTCTTTATGGAATGATGAACAGCATATTTATTCTTTCTACTACCTCCGATCATATAGCATTGCTGGTTTCCATATCATTTTATGTATATATACATCCTGTTATTTAATTGGTCTTTATATCCCACTATTTCACTACCACTAGATGGTTGCTTGGTTTGATGGCTGGTTGGATACATAGCTAAGTAGGCTGCGAGGTGCATAGGAAGGCATAGGTATCTGATAGACAGACAGACAGACAGACCGATAGATAGATAGATAGATAGATAGATAAATAGTTAGATAGATAGATAGATAGATAGATAGATAGATAGATAGATAGATGGATGCAGATTTCTGTTGATATATAGATAGTAAGATAGATGAATTAATAGTCAGCTAGATGGCATACTGCACTTGGAGCCAGAAAGATGAGTTGAAATTCTGCTTCAAATACTACCTGTGAGACACTAAAAGGTTCATTTAACTTTCTTGGTCTCAGTTTCCTCATTTGTAAATAAGAATAAGATTAGCACTTATTTTACAGGATTGTTGTGAACCTCAAAATAGTTAATACATGTGTATCACTTTGAAAACCATTAAATGCTTTAAAAATTTTAGCTGTTTACATATACATGCACATATATTTAAGTGTAGACATATACATATGTGTATATATGTATACCTGTATATATATATACACACATATGTATTCTGTTATTGTGTAGCACCTAGTAATTTTCTTTTCCCTATCTGATTGTTCATAGGCAAGAAGAGAAGAGAACTACTTTTTCTACTGCTTTTGGGATCACTGCTTGTTCCAGACACAATCAAATCTAATACGGAATTATGTGAGAATGCCATCTCACAGTTGGGTGAGTCTTTGGAGGCTCACCAATCCTCCTTACAAAACAACCTGGCTGATATTGCTCTTGTGGGCACTTCTTCCTCATAAACAACATGGGTAAGAAAGTTGCTTAGTGTTTTGGGTTGGAGTCCCAATTGCTGCCTCATATTTCTAGTTATTTGTCGATGGACTACACCATGTCTTCAGCATCCTGAGACCTAGGCATCACATGCATTATCAGGCTGCTGACCCAAGGCACACGACAGATTATACTCATAGCTAATGGAGCCTCTTGGGTTGACGTGCATTTATGTGTCCAACAAACCTAACATTATAATGATGCTTTCCTGTGCTTCCTCTTTCAAACCAGAACACAGAATGATTTTGCATAAAGCAAACACATCTACAAAATGAGAGATATAGGCTTCAGGGGTGGGAAACCTACAGCCTCAAGGACACATATGGCCTTTTGACTGAGTCCAATTTTTATAGAACAAACTTTTTACTAAGGCGATTTGTTCTGTGAAGCTTTGATTCATCAAAGGACCACACTTGAGGACCTAGAGCAGTGCTTCTCAACCTTCCTACTGCAGTGACCCTTTAATATTTTAATTAATACTTTAATAATCTGCACATGGGCAGACCTGCATGTAGAGGATAGAGGAGTGGTGTCTTGGTTCCTAAGACCAATGGAAATATTTGTTTCCAATGGTCTTAGGCAACTCCTGTGAAAGGGTCATTTGACCCCCAAAGGGGTTGCGATCCACAGGTTGAGAACCACTGACCTAGAGTGTCATATGTGGCTTCGAAGCCACCCATTCCCCACCCCTGGTCTAGATGATCTCTAAGGTTTGATTCAAGCTCTAGAATCGTATTAACATAGGGAAAGGTATTAGATATTCTTAAGATGTTGTGGAATATCCCTAACATTGAAAAGGGAGGAAATACTGAATGTGGCCACTAGAGGGGACAGGTAGGTACAAACTTCTAAGTGAGATTAATGTGTGTAAGTTGCTATCAGCAAAGATTTCACAATGTCCTCACCTCAGAATTTGTCATATTTCATCTGCTCTCTCACCTCCCTCTCCCCACCATTTGTGGACGAAGATACTAAGACCCAGAGATGAAACAACTTCTCTAAGATCCCATGTGTAATAATTAAGAGAGCTGTAGCTGGAACTTAGGTTCCTCACCTTCATATCCACCATCTTCATACTTTATACTGCTGCTAATAAGATTATTTGAAATTAAGGGCAGCACAGAGTCAGCTTTGGAGGGATAAGGCACCATGGGAAACAATGAAAAGACTGTCATCAGGAATAAATCAAGTTAAGAAAAAGAGAGAGAGGTAGAAACAGGAAAACTCCACAGCTCCCAAATAGCCACCTCAAATATCCATAAAATATGATACTAAACAAATTTTAGGGCTCCAGAATTCACAAAAGTACAGAAAAACACATCTCCCCCTGAAGGCATCTCGGCAGGTGGGACAGGAAGGACTCAATGCAGCAAGCTGGGAGCTGAAACCACTGCTTCTTCCTAGGGTGGCCAGGATGAGTTGCAGCTGGAGACTTCAGGAGAGTGGATCAGCAGCAGTTGAGGCAGTTTCCAGAATTATCAAGCAATAAGAAATAACGACTAAGTGAAAGGCTAGTGGAACTCAGCTTAATTTGGGGGAGAGGGTCTGGCTGAAATGCCCCCAGGGCAAGGAAGCAGCAGAAGTGGGACAGCTGCCTCCACGTGGCTGCTTTAGAGCTCACAGCCTGCAGATTGCAGGGAGGCCAAGTGGTTATTCAGAGGCTAAGTGCTCTTGCCTAAAGCTGCCTGTATCAGGATTGTAGTCTTAGGTGGTGGTCCTGAGGTGCGTTTTTGGTGAGCCAAAGCTGGTGGAGGGGGGATGCAGTGGCCTCCTAATAGCTCTAGTAGCTATGAAAACCCAAGCAATTTGGGACAGACCTTTCCGCTCTGGAAGCAGAGTTCCACACAGCTAGAAAGTCAAGTAATTGACTGGCAACGTGAACTAGCAAAGGAAGCAAAATAAGAAAAGCAATCAAACTCTAGAATCTTTTTGGGAAAAAAAGATCAAAGCATGGAATGGGAGAAAGACAACACAGTCTGAACTCCCACACCAAAAGCTCCCAAGAAACATGTAGACTGCCTACACACTATAGATCAGCTTAAGAAGGATTTTGAAAACCAAATAAGAGAAGTGGAGGAAAAATTGGGAAAAAAATGAGAATGATGCAAGAAAATAATGAAAAGAGAGTCAACAATATGAGAGAAGAAAAGGACACCTTAAAAATAGATTACCCCAAATGACAAAAGAGGGCCAAAAAGCCAATAAGGAGAAGAATGCCTTAAAAAATTGAACTTGCCAGATGGAAAAAGAAAAGCTTTCTGAAGAGAGTAATTCCTTCAGAATTAGAGTGGAGCAAATGGAAGCAAAAGACTTTATGAGAAATCAAGATACTTTTAAAGAGATCCAAACAAATGAAAAAATACAAGGCAAAGTGAACTATCTCCTTGAAAGAAATCACTGACCTGGAAAATAGATCCAGAAGAGACAATTAAAAAATTATTGGACTACCTGAAAGCCATAATCAAAAAAAAGAACTTAGTGGGGCGGAGCCAAGATGGCAGCGTAGAAGCAGCAAAGCATCACAGCTCCCACAAAACACCCTAAAAACTCATAAAATGGGACTCTAAAACAGATTTTCAAGCTCCAAAACATGCCAAAAGACAGAAAACACATCTGTTCCTACAGGCAGCTCAACAGGTGTGGCTCTTCACAGCAGTCTGGGAGCCACGGCCAAAACCCCTGTCGGGTCAGGGCCTGGGGCAGTGAGGTGGAGCACAGTCTATAGGAGAGCAGATCGCCTGCACTGGAGGGACAGTTACCACATTTATCAGGCCAGAAGAAAAAAAAGGCTAAGAGAAAGGTCAGTGGACTTTGCTAAATTTGGGAAAGAGTGGGTCTGGCCAAACTGCTCCCAGGGCAAGGAAGCAGAGGGAGGCAGCTGTGGCAGCAGGAATGGCTAAGAGCAGCAGCGGCCTCCACTGAGCTGCTTCAGAGCCCTCAGCCTGCAGATAGCAGGGGGGCTGAGGCAATCGATCAGGGCCAAGGGCTCTTGTGTGGAGCGGCCTGGATCTGGATCGTGGTCTTGAGTGGTGGTCCTGGGGTGTGCTTTCAGTGAGCCAAAACTGGGGGGGGCTGCAGCCACCCACTAATAGCTCAAGCAGCTGTGAAGGCCCCAGTGATTTGGGACAGAGATTTACCCCTCCAGGAAGCAGAGTTCCACAGAGCTAAAAAACCAAGCAATTAATAGACTGGCCAACTTGAGAAAAAAGAAGCAAGGTAGGAACAACAGTAGAACTCTAGAATCCTTTTTTATGGACAAAAAAGATCAAAGCATGGAGTGGGAGGAAGAAAACTCAGTAAGAACTCCCTCACCAAATGCTTCCAAGACACTAGAAGAATGCCTACTAGCTATGGATCGACTTAGAAAGGACATTGAAAACCAAATAAGAGAAGTGGAGGAAAAATTGGAAAGAGAAATGAGAATGATGTGAGAAAGTCATGAAAAGAGAGTCAACAACTTGACTGAAGAAAACAACACTTTAAAAAATAGATTAACTCAAATGGCAAAGGAGGCCCAGAAAGCCAATGAGGAGAAGAATGCCTTAAAAAGTTGAATTTGCCAGATGGA
>CM053595.1:71066630-71088083 GCA_028646575.1 Pseudocheirus occidentalis | reverse complement strand
CCTTCCTCCCTCCCTCCCTCCCTCCCTCCCTTCCTTCCTTCCTTCCTTCCTTCCTTCCTTCCTTCCTTCCTTCCTTCCTTCCTTCCTTCCTTCCTTCTTTTTCCTTTACTCTCTTCTCTCTTTTCTCATTTATTTCTTCTCTCTCCATAGGGTATCACACCCTTACCTGCTGGTACTCTGCACAAAGGAAATGTAAATTTTAATTTCTGAAGTTTTTTCTTTTTTACTTTTTTACTTAAAGACCAGTCTTAACCCCATATCACTCTGGTCCCAGACCAAGCAAATACTTGATCACTATTTTGGGCCCTGATTAGCTCTGATTTAATATAAATAACAATTGTTTCTATTTTGGTCAGAAACCCTGAGAGTCTTCCCTTCGCAGATCTATTTTTTTAATTTTGTTTAAAAAAAATAAACAACCTAAATCACTTTATGGGCGCTGCCTCAATCAAACTGAAACCTGTTAAAGACTTTAGTTTGAAAGTTCAAGGTCCTCCACTGCATTCTGGGCCATCTCCAGTTGTCCTGCTCCATATCTTGCCACTGGACTCAGATATCTCCTAAAGAGAAAGTGAGGCTGAAGACTTTGCACAGCCACGTTTCACTTAAATCCAATTCACTTGCATGTCATGGCATCACCTCCCTGATGTCATTGTCCACTTAGAGAAAGAAAGACAAACAGCAAGAGCAGCAGGAATGGAAACAGAAGCCTCATATCCAGCCTCGTTTAAACAATAGGGCAAAATATCCAGTATATGTACATAAGTTTAATCAAGAGATATGAGAAATTGTAAATATTTTTATTATGAAATGTAGCTCACACTTCTTTGTATTGCATGAATCTTTTACTCTAGGATCTTGCACAAACTGCAAGGTAATTGTGTTTGGTAATTTTTTAAAATTAAATCACATTTACATCAAAAGTGTTGGTATTCAGTATTTTTTAATGTATTTCATATTTTATTTTCTCCAATACCATGTAAAAATATTTTTTAACGTTCTTTTTTAAAATGTTGAGTTCCAAATTCTCTCCCTCCCTGTATCCATCCCCTGACTCTTCTTTGAGAAGGCAAGCAGTTTGATATAGGTTATACATGTACAGTCATGAAAAACATTTCCAAGTTAATCATGTTGTAAAAGAATATAGACAAAAAACATGAGAATAATTTTTAAAAAGTTGAAAACATGCTTTGATCTACACTCATACCCCATCAGCTCTTTCTCTGGAAATGAATATTATTTTTCATCATAAGTCCTTCAGAATTGTCTTGGATCAAGGTATTGCTGAGAATAGCTAAGTCATTCACAGCTGATCATTATACAATATTGCTGTTACTGTATAGAGTGTTCTCCTAGTCATACTCATTTCACTTTCCATCAGTTCATGTAAATCTCAGGATTTTCTGAGAGCATCCTGTTCACAGTTTCTTATAGTATAACAACATTCCATCTCATTCATATACAACAGCTTGTTAAGCCATTCCAAATTGATGGATATCACCCCAGTTTCCAATCTTTGCTACAATTAAAGGAGTTGCTATAAATATTTTTGCATATATAGGTCCTTTTTTTCTTTTTTTCTTTTTGGTTTATAGACCTAGTAGTGATATTCCTGGGTCAGAGGGTATGCATAGTTAGGTTGCCCTATGGACATAGTTTCAAATTGCCTGCCAGAATGGTTGAATCAGTTTACAATTCCACCAACATGGCATTAGTCTTACTTTTCCCACATCCCCTATAACATTTGCCATTTTCATTTTCTGTTACATTAGCTAATATGATAGGTGAGAGGTGGTACCTCAGAATAACTTTCATTTGCATTTCTTTAATCACAATTTAGATATATTTTTAATATGACTATAGATAGTTTTGATTATTTTGCCATTTATCAATTGGGGAATGACTTTTTTATTTGCCTCAGTTTTATCTCTCTCTATAACACACACACGCATACATAAATACATATGTATGGGTGTGTATGTGTTTGTATAACAAAGTGTAATTTCATGCACGAGCAGCTTCACAAAAGAATGCTACTGTGAACAGCTTTTAAAGTCCTGAATACACAGTATAGTGAACACTCCACTTATTCCATAACAAATCAAGGCAAACATTCACAATGAATCACAAATATAATATTCACAACATCTTATCACAGAAAATCACAATATAGTGTTCACAACAGCTTAACATTAGAATGGCCACATAGTTTTCACTATAGTGGCCACAATATTTAGAATGAAGATCAAAAGAATAATCACCTGGTTTCCCTAAGGGGAAACCCTCCTTACTTAATCATTCAGTCATTTCACAATACAATAATCAATCTTCCACTCATGGGGCAATTACAGATTAACTTAATCAGTCACTTACCCAGATTCACAATTACTAAGTATCATTAATCACTAAATACTATCATTAGAATATTACACAAACCATCCACTCCTCAGTGTCTAGTAAACTTCAATTTTATCACATATTCAATACCCAAGGAGAGGCCTTTTCTTCATCTTTACTGGAGGTGGTCTCTCAGATTCCCTGGATCCCCTTCCATGGTGCCAGCTCCTACCTGAATCCACCAAACAGTCACCTGGATTCAGAGGTAGATAGCTCCCAGCTCCTTGTTCAGTCCTCCAGGCCTTTCTTGCTACACACTGAAGTTCACAGGGTCCAGCACATTTCAAAACCTTCACAACTTCTGTTGCCTGAACTCAAGGATCAACCAAGAAATAACCAAACAAAATCTTATCCTGGTCATGCTTCTTCCATCCTCCAGCAATTCAGCTGGCCCTAGGATACAGAAGGAATCTCAGCCTTCCAGGAGTCGTCAACTTCAGCCTTCACCAGATTCTGGTCTTAAGAAAAACTCCAACTCAGTTCTCAGTCAGCTTCCAGATTCTGGGAGGGAAAATCTCTCTCTTTCTCTTTCTCACAGCTAGCTTCAGTCTCCATGATTCTTCCTCTACCAGGAGCCAGCCAGGAAGAAAATTCTTGATACTGACTCTCTGTCCCTGGAACTCTTGTTACACACACACACACACACACACACACACACACACACACACACATACACACACACACACACATTTGCTTCCTATCTCAGCCAACCCCATTGTGCCCAGCAACAGGAGACAGAGTTCATGTCCTCTGTCTCTTTCACACAGGAGAATGAGTTCATACACTCTGCCTCTTTCACAGAAGTACTTAGCCCTTAGTTACTAAGGAACAAGTACCTACTAAATTAATTACCATTTCACAAAGTTAGGATTCAAATCCAGGTCCTCTGACCCCAATTCCAATTACCTTTCACCTATAATTGTCTATCTCATAATTAGAAATCCTTTAAGCCAGGTGTTCTTATTTTCATTATAGACCCCTCTGACAATCTGGGAAAGCATATGGAACCCTTCTCAGAATAATGGCTATTTTCTCCATTCATAAATGAATGAAATTCTATATTTCAATAAGAGTTGTCATTCATGTGTGTGTACACATATACACATACATATGTATTGTGTGTGTTTACATATATGCAGATGCATACACACATACATGCACGCTTATATCTGCATTTATCTAGATCTACACATTTTTCTCTTGATCTCTTTCTACTTATCTTTATATTAGTATGTGTGTGTGTGTGTGTGTGTGTGTGTGTGTGTGTGTAACTCATGGATTTCCTGAAATCTATCCATATACCCCTAGTTTATGACCCATTGCTTTAAACATTTAAATATATATCCTGAATACGTGAGAGAAAAGACATGCCATTAAGAGCAACGGAGAACTGGGGAGGTAGAGATGGTTCCAGAGGAAAGATGATGATTTTATGTTTGGATGTGTTGAATTTAAGATGGGATATATAAGTGAATATGGATAGTAGACATTTGGAGATGCAGGACTTTAATCCAGCAGAGAAAGAAGGGACTACTATTTAATCAGAGGAATTATTTACATACAAATGATAACTCCTTAAGGAGTTACCTCAAGACTCAGAGGTTGGACAGTATGTCCAATTTCTTAACTTTGTAGGTTCTAGCTGGTCCTCAGATACCTGTGGATAATTTTTTTTAATGAGAAAAAGGAAATAGGTGGCAATACACAACTATTTTATTTGAAGGAAGTTTCAGAGAAGTAGGTAAACTTTTGTCTAACAACTTTTCTGTAATTTCCTGAAGTCTGGGGGACCTTTAACTGACCTAGAGTATTTCTGAATATTAGATTCTCACCTGTTTCTTTCCAGTAGTTCTGTTTGCACTGTTGGCTGCTCTAATCAGCTCCCTATGATCTCTTTTGTGTCTTGGCATTTGCTTCTGTCAGCTTCCTCGTATTTGGCATCAGCTTGCCTCATCTCCCATTTCTGGATTACTAGGCTGCCAATGTAGTTCTAATGACCCTCACTCTGTTTCTGTTGACTCTGTTGTTCCTGCAGTTGTCAAATAACCTCATCTATCCACCATCCATTCTTTTTTATGATATGATAAAAGCCAAGAAGTTGATTTTCTGTTTGAGGTTAAGAGAGACTAATGGATCTGATTAATCCTTCTGACCCTTATTTTCAAGGAATGAGAAGCAAATTGTAAAGGAGAAAAATTGAAATATGGGAATATAGCTGCCATCCACAATGATCTATGTCCTGCTGTATTCTGACATCAGAACATTTTATAGCTCATATTGACATTTCTTGGTAATTCAATCCAGTTCAAAGACTCCCCAAGAATGGAAACCAGGGATGAGATATTACATAAATCACTTTTGGGAGTACTAGAAATTATTTTACAAACCAGTTAGAATACACTAAGCTCTCTAAAGATGTTAAAAGTCAATTGACTTCCATAAAATACAATTGTCAGCTGATGAGATAACCTGGGCTGGTGAGGGGATAGGGGGAGATTTATAGACCATATTTTCAATACCAGAATCAGAGAGCTAATGAAAATAACATAACTGAGCCCTGACTTCAAAGATGTTCAGATTCCTTTCCAATAATAAGAATGTTTGTTTTATCTACAATGTCTCATTTGAATCTCAAAATCACCCTGTGAGGTAAATAATATGAATTATATATAGTTTATATTATTTACCTCACAGGGTGGATTATGTTTGTGTGTATGTATGTGTGTGTTTGTATGTATATGTATATATTTATAAATATATGCATTTCTATGTTCATTTGACAGATACATAAACTAAACATGCTCAGGGGCATAGAATCAGGGTTCACATTCATGACTCCTTACTCCAAATTCATTGCTTTTTCACTACACTGACAGAGAAAATGAGAATAATTACAGAGATGAAACAAACTCTCAAGAAGCTTGTGAGAATAGAAATTAACACTGAGAATGACCTTTGCATTAAGTATTTTTAAAAAGAGTCTTCCCTGTGCTAGATTCAATCTCTCTGAGCCATCTTTCGAGGTCAATGACATGGAAGGCATCCAAGAGGTGATATGGCCAAAAATAAAAGTAGTTCCCAAAACATTTAGATAAATTTATTTGTGATAAAACCCATGATAGATAATTAAGAATATCAAGTTTGTTGGTTCTTAATCTATTAGAATAGGACTGAACTATTAGCTGTCATTACAAGTTAACATCTTACAATGTTTTCTAGATACAGCCATTCTGCCCCATCCTCCCTCTCATTATTTAAAGAGAATGCTTGGAACTGGCAAGATTTACATACACACACACATATATGTGTGTGTGTGTGTGTGTGTTGTGTGTATATATATATATACATACACATCTATATGAAATGCATATATCATATTTATGATTTGCAAAAATAATAGTGACTAAATCTTTCAAAAATTTCCTCTGATAGTTCATCCTCCTTCTCCAGTGAGTGTCTTAAAATACTGTCCTAGGCCCACTTCCCTCCCTGTATCCAATCATCTCTGCAGTGATCTTATCTGCTTTCACTGGTTCAGTTAACAGCTCTAAATAAATGAGTCTTAAATTGGTATATCCAGTCATAATTTCTCTACTGAATTCTAATAGTTTGTAATCAACTTCATGCTAGACATACCATTCTGTAAATCCTACCAACACCCTGACTCCATCTGAATCCTTATCTTTCCCTTCTCCCCAACTTTCTGTTTCTGTTAATGGTACTACCACCTTCTCAGTACTCAGGATCAATCCCTCAGAGTGATCCCTCACGCATTCCTTTAATAGACCACTTCTATTAAATAACTTGAGAAATCATTTTAGAACTGTCTTTAAAAGGGAGAGCACCAAGGGCACAGGTATACTTGTTATGCAATTAGCAATAATGATATATAGATAGTTATTAAATAATGTGTGGTCATTTACCTTGGAGAGGTAAGAATATAGGAACGACATAATAATTTTCTGCAATTACTTGAGGAATTGTCATGGTATAGAGTGATTACAAGCCTTACCTGTACCCAAAGGGTAGAGCTAGAAGGGCTAAAGCTTGGACAAGATTTAGGCTTGGTTTAAGAGAAAAGCAACAGCAAACAGATCTCTTTCTTGGTAAAATGCATTGCCCTGACAGACACTGGGTTCCTAATCACTGCAGGTGATCAATCAAAGAATGGATAGCACTTGTGTATTTTGAATAGGGCATTCTAATTTTGATATAAAGGTGTTGTTTTTGTTTTTCCTGTATGGCCTCAGGTCCCCTATAATTCTGAGGTTGTGTCATTTCATGAGTTTCATCTGGGAGGACTGAGTTAAACAAAGAAATGAATGAAAAAATGCAATTTATTCTGTGCTTACTGTAGGCAAATTGCTATGCTAAACTTCAGTTATATGACCAATATATTAGTCAAATTTGAGAAGTATGAATTAACTTTCTCACACTCCTACAAGACCAGCCAGGACAGTTGTAACAAAGAAATTGCTTTGTACTCCTGGGTCAATTAAGATTAACTTTGCCCAAGATACATTAACTTAGGACAGCTATGGTCTTTTGGTGAGTGTAGTATTGAAATACTTTTTGATACTATGGCAGGATACTTCTCAAAATTTAGGAAAACTTGCCAATTTTAAATATTCTTCCTGGAGATTTTATTTGCTTTTATTCTCCAGGCTGCTTTTAAACACGTGTGAGAATTGCTTCTACCTGAGGGGATTAGAATATTATTACTAAGACTATTGTTTGTTTTAACACCCAGCTCTAAGGTATCTCTTCTGCTGAATACAAAATAGGAACCCCAACAACTGGTGATAAGGATGAGATTAAACAATAAAGGCACTGAAGACTTTGAAATCATGGGGATATATTCTAGATCATCCTTAGGACCTTGCTACCAAGAGGTGGGATGAAATAGGTGGGATGAACCATCTGCCATGGTTCATCTTCTTCCCCTACAACATGGAATAGGCTACATTTTATTTTCCCATGAAAGGTCACAAAGTTGTTCTCAAGACTTGAATGGATGAGGAGGCTAAGATTCAAGCTATACCTCCTTTGATATGCTTTCCTAGAAGCTTCTGGCCATATTTACAAAGTAACCTCAGCGCATAAAAGGTGCACTCAAATCAAACTGGTGGCCTTCAGTCTTGACAGATGAAACAAGATAGCTGAGCCTTTTTTTTTAAGTTGCAATGAGTAAAATTTAATTAAAATCATAAAACTTCATGAAGTACTTATAACTTGGTATAGTTATAAAAAAGCAAAACATTTTCTCCTGTCAACAAATTCACTTTGCAGAAAACCAGATTATGGATCAAACTAAGAACTTTAAAAATAATATTTATTTTTTCCCCAATTACATGTAGAGATAGTTATCAGTATTCCTTTTTATAACATTTTGAGTTCCAAGTTTTTTCCTTCCTTTTCTACCCTTGCCCTTCAAGACAGCAAACAATCAGATATAGGCTATACATGTGTAATCATGTTAAACATATTCCCATTTTAGTCATTTTATGGAATAAATGTCAGAAAAAAGTGAAAAACATGAAAAATAATAAAAAAGAAAGTTAAAATAGTGTGCTTCAATGTGCATTCAGACTTCATAATTCTTTCTCTGGATACAGATAGCATTTTCCATAGTGAGTCTTCTGGAATTGTCTTGTATCATTGTATTGCTGCACAGAGCTGGTATATCATAGCCAATCATCACACAATGTTGCTGTTACTGTGTACAATGCTCTTGTGGTTCTGCTCACTTCACTCAGCACCATTTCATGTAAGTCTTTACAGGTTTTTCTAAAATCTCTTCACTCATCATTTTTTATAGCAAATAGTATTCTATTATACTCATATACCACAAGTTGTTCAGCCATTCTCCCAATTGATGGGCATCCCCTCAATTTTGCCACCCCCCCAAAAAAGGCTTGTTATAAACATTTTTGTTCATATAGATAATTTTCCTCTTTTTCCTAACAGTGTCTTCTGGATACAGACCTAGTAGTGCTATTGCTGGACCAAAGGGTATATACACTGTTGTAGCCCTTTGGGAATAATTCCAAATTGGTATCTGTAATGTTTGGATCAGTTCACAACTTCACCAACAATGCGTTAGTGTTCTAATTTTCCCACATCTTCTCCAACATTTATCATTTACCTTTTCTGTCTTATTAGCCAATCTGATAGGTATGATGTGGTATCTCAGAGTTGTTTTGATTTGTATTTCTCTAATCAATAGTGATTTAGAGCATCTTTTCATATGACTATAAAGAGCTTTACTTTCTTAATCTGAAAACTGCCTGTTCACATATGACCATGTGTGCAAAATGTTTTGTAATTGTGTTCATATATTTCATAAGTTTGGCTGGGCAGGTAGACTCTCAAATAGTTTATATTGTCAATAGTTTTTTTTTAATGCAATTTCTCTTTCTATCTCTTGTTGGTGAGATTTGTTGGTAATATATAGAAAAGCTGATGAGTCATGTGGTGTATTTTATATCCTGCCTCTTTGCTGAAATTGTTAATTATTTCAAGTACTTCTTTTAGTTGATTTTCTAGGATTCTCTAAGTGTACCATCATATAACATGCAAAGACTGATAGTTTGGTATCGCCTATTCCAACTCTTTAAACTAATTTTTCTTCTTCTTCTTAAAGCTAACATTTCTATTACAATATTGAGTAATAGTAGTGATAATGGACATCCTTTTTTGCCCCTGGTCTTACTGGGAAAATTTTCAGCTTATGCCCATTACAGATAGTGCTTGCCAATGGTTTTAGACAGATACTGCTTATCATTTTAAAGATCAGTTCCTTTATACCTATGCTCTCTAGTGTTTTTAATAGGAATGGGTGCTGTATTTTGTCAAAAGCTTTTGTTTTGCATTTATTGAAATAATCTTATGATTTATGTAGATTTTGATATTGATATTGTCATTTATGCTGATTGTTTTCCTAATATGGAACCTGCCTTGCATTCCTGGTATAAACCCAGCATGATAATAGTGTATTATCCTGATAATGCTGTAATCTCTTTGCTAATATTTAATTTAAAATTTTTACATCAATATTTATTATAGAAATTGGTCTGGTTTTGATCTTTCTGGTTTAGCTATCAGCAAAATATTTGCATCATAAAAAGGAATTTTGTATAACTTATTCTTCACCTAGTTTTACAGACAATTTATATAGTATTGAAATTAATTGTTCTACATGACAAAACAGTAAAGATATGGGAAAAGTAGAACACGAATGCATTATTGGTGAAGTTGTGAACGCTTTTCCCTGTGCCACCTAACTGCCCCTAGTCTATCAGTTCTTTATCTTGATATGGATAGCATTTTCCTTTTGAATCCTTTGTAATTGTCTTGTACCATAGTGTTGCTGAGAGTTGATCATCAAACAATGTTCATGATACTGTGTACAATATTTTCCTGGTTCTGACTGTTTTACTTTGCATCAGTCCATACAAGTCTTTTTAGGTTTTTCTAAAGTCAGCCTATTCATCATTTCCTATAGCGCAATAATATTCCATTAAATTCATATACCACAACTTGTTCAACCATTACCTAATTACTGGACATTCCCTCAATTTCCAATTTTTTGCCACCACAAAAAGAACCACTATAAATACTTTTGTACATGTGAGTACTTTTCCCATTTGTATGATGTCTTTTGGATTGTAATGCCAAGAACTAGCAGCTTTCCAGAAGAATGCTACTGTGAACAGCTTTTAAGGTACTGATTACACAATATAGTGAACACTCTATATATTCTATAATAAATCAAAGCAAAAACATTCACAGGAAATCAAAGTACAACATTCACAATATTACAATGATAATCAAAATACAGCATTCACAACAACTTATCACAGAAAATGGCCGCATAGTTTCCGCTACAGTAGCCACATAATTTTGAATAAAGAATAATCATTTAGTAACTCAAGCATTCACAAAATCCTTAAATCAATCACAAAGTATAATAGTCAAAGTTTCCCACTCACAGGCATACTAGTTTACAAATCAATTTACAAATTCAATCATCAATCACTAAGTACAATCATTTAATCAATCAACCATTCTTCATTCTTCATTATTCAATCATCAGAAAATATACAGACCCTTCATTCTTGGGTCACTAGTAAATTATAATCTTCTTAGTACACAGTATCCAAGTAAACTCTTCTTTCAGCTTGACTCAGGTTGGTACCTCAGATTCCCTGGATCCCCTTCCATGGTCCCAGATCCTACCTGGATTCACCAATCTGTCACCTGGGTTCTAAGGCAGACAGCTCCCAGGTCCTTGTCCAGCTCTCTGTACAGTTCCTCCTCCACATTGGAGCAGTGTCTAGTCCATCTCAAATCCTTCACAGTCTCTGTTTCTTGGAAGACAAGGCTTAACAAAGCCACAAACAGGTGCAATCAAAGTACCAGCATCAGGGTCATGCTTCCTCAGTCTTTGGCAGTTCTGACTGGCTCTCGGAAATCTTCAGCAACTCCAGCTGGCCCTAGGACTCATCAGAAGTTTCAGCTGGTTCCCAAAATTAAAATCACTCCATTGAGGTTTTCAAAATCAAAATCATTCTTTCAAACCTGTGAGGGGCTTTCCTCAACTCCTCTTCAATCTCCATGGAGTCTGCTCCAAAAAGATCTTCTCAGTTCTCACTTCTCAGTTCTCTCCAGCAACTGTTCTGCCAGCAGATGCTGGTCCCAAGAAATTCTGACTGTCCCTCTCTGGGGCTTTTCCTTATATACACAGAACATCAGCTGCTTCCTGTTTCAGCCAACCCCTTCCTGTTATATCAGCAAGTTCCTCCCAAGTTGTTAACTACTTCTGTGTTAATTAAATAGCTCAAGTAAGGTGTTAACTTGAAAAAAAGGTGTTAAGTACCTGCTTACTTGCCAATACAAAAGGGTCTTCAGATTCAAATTACATTACCATTACAGGATTTGGGCCCTAGAAGAGATATTGCTGGGTCAAATCATAGGCACAGTTTCATAGCTCCAAATTGCTCTCCAGAATGGTTTGGATCAGTTCACAACTCCACCAACAATACATTAGTGTTCCAATTTTCCCACATCTC
Source organism: Pseudocheirus occidentalis (assembly GCA_028646575.1). Taxonomy (NCBI): domain Eukaryota; kingdom Metazoa; phylum Chordata; class Mammalia; order Diprotodontia; family Pseudocheiridae; genus Pseudocheirus; species Pseudocheirus occidentalis. The sequence goes on along the minus strand of CM053595.1, from coordinate 71,076,615 downwards.
CAGCATTTATAATTTATCTGTTTTGTCATGTTAGGCAGTCTTAGAGGTGTGATATGGTACCTAAGAATTATTTCTCTAATCAATAGTGATTTAGAGCATTTTATATGACTATAGATAGCTTTAATTTCTTCATCTGAAAAATGCCTATTCATATCCTTCGACAACTTGTCAATTGGACAATAGCTTGTATTCGTGTAAATTTGACTCAGTTCTGTACATATTTGAAAAATGAATCTTTTATCAGAGACACCAGGTGTCAAGATTGTTTCCCAGATTTCTGCTTACCTTCTAATCTTGGTTACATTGTATTAGTTCATATAAAAGCTGTATAATGCAATATATTCTAAATGATCTGTTTTTTATTTTGTAATGCTCTATCTCTTATCTTCCCCATGCCATAGATCTGACAGGTAGACTAATCCTTGCTCTTCTAATTGGCTTATGGTGTTCCCCTTTAGGTGTAAATCATGGCAAAGGTATGTCATATATAACTTTTTTCATATCCTATTTATGTCCTTAGTTTTCTCCTTGTTTATTTTTTACTGGATTTATTGAGTTCTCAGAGGGGCCAGTTTATGTCCACCACTAGTATAGTTTATTCCAATAACTCACATAATTTCTCTTTTAAGAATTTGGATGCTATGCCACTTGGTGCATATATATTTATTATTCATATTGCTTCGTTATCCAATGGTGCCTTTTAGCAAGATGTAGTTTCCTTCCTTATCTCTTTTAATTAGATCTATTTTTCTTTTATTTTGTCTCAGATCTGGATTCCTATACCTGTTTTCTTTTTAACTTCAGCCAAAGCATAATAGATTCTGTTCCAGCCCCTTACCTTTGCTTTCCATGTGTCTCTCTGCTTCAAATTTGTTTCTTGGAAACAACATATTGTAGGATTCTGATTTTTAATGCGCTTTGACTTAGAATTATGTTTTATGGAAAAATTCAAGCCATTTATATTACGGTTATGACTACTACATTTGTGTTTCCCTACACTTCTTCTTCCTCTTCTCTGCCCTCTCTCTCCTTTTACTCTTTCCTACCTCCCTAGTGTTTTCTTCTGTCTACTACCTCCCTTTATCTGCCTTCTGTCAGTCAATATCCCCACCCCTCCCTTTATTTGTTCTTCTCCCTCCCTACTTCTCTGTCAGGTTAGATAGAGTTCAATATTGAATTGATTCTGTATGTGATTTGCTCTTTGAGCCAATATTGATGAGAACAAGGTTCAAGCAATGATCAAAATCCACCTTCCCATCTTCCCCTCCACTGTGATATGTTTTCTACATCTCTTCATGTGAAATAATTTACCTTAGTCTACCTCTCTTTTCCTTCTACATTCATTGTTCTCCTCTTTCTCATCCTTTCATTTTTAATGTTATTCCCTCTGTCTATGTACATTCCATCCAGCTAGGACTAAAAATATCATTTTTCTGTACAGTGATATAAACTGTTTAGTTCTATTAAATCATTTGTGTTTTGTTTTTCCCTTTTCACCTGTTTATGTTTCTCTTGGGTCTTGATATAAGAGGTTCAGTTTTTGGTTTAGTTCTGGCCTTCTCCTTATGAAAACTTTAATTCCTTTTATTTCATTGAATTACCATTTTTTACCTTGATATATTATGCTTAATTTTGCCAGGTAAGTAATTCTTGGTTGAAGTCCTAGCTCCATTGTCTTCTAGAATACTGTGTTACATGATGTGTCATCCTTTAATGTTACAAGTACAAGTCCTATGTAATTCTGATTGTGGCTCCACAATATTGATTTTTTTTATCTGGTCACTTGTAGTATTTTTTCTTGGACCTGAAAGTTCTGAAATTTGGCTATGATGTTACTTGGAGTTTTTATTTTGAGATTTCTTTCCTGAGGTGATCGTGAATTCTTTCAATGACTATTTTACCTTATAGTTCTATGATATCAAGGCAGTTTTCCTTGATAATTTCTTGAAAGATGCTGCCCAAGTCCTTCTTTTTATTATGACTTTGAGGTAGACAATGATTCTGATATTGTCTTTCTGGGAACTATTTTCTGAGTCAGTTGCTTTTCCCATAAGGTATTTTACATTCCTCTTTGTGTGTCTTTTGGCTTCAAATGTGTTTCCCATAAATAACATATTAAAGGATTATGATGTTTAATCCACTCTTCTATCTGGTTTCATTTTGTGGGAGAGTTCATTCCATTCACATTTATACTTATGATTAATATTTCCTTCAATCCTATTTTCCCCTTTTTTATACTTTTTTTCACTCTCTCTCTCTCCGTTTACTTTGTCCCTCCTCAACAGTGGGGCTTCTGATTACTGTCTGCCTTAGTTTCTCTACTTTCTATTACTCCCCCATTTTCTTTTTCCTTTTCCCTCCTACATCCCTATAAGATAAGATAAATCTCCATACCCAAGTGAGTATGTATGTCATACCCACTTTGAGCCAAATCCAATGGGAATATGGTTAAAAAATGCTCACCTCTCCTTCCTTTTCCTCTCTTCTTTATGTGATGTCATTTACCAAATTCAGCCTCCCCATCTCCTGTTCTCCTGGTACAATCCTTTTTTTACCCCTTAATTTGTTTTTTTTTTCCTTATATCATCACATAAATCAATTTATACACACACGCTCTATCTATAAATACTCCTTCTAACTGTCCTAATACAGATGCATTTCTCAGGAGCTGAGTTTCATCTTCCCAAGTAGGGATGCAAGCAATTTAACCTTCTTGAAGAGCATGTTCTTTTTTTTCCTTTCTGATTATGGTTTTTTGTTTTGTTTTGTTTTGATTTTGGTTTTGTAGGCCAATTGGGGTTAAGTGACTTGCCCAAGGTCACACGGCTAGTTTTTTGTGTTAAGTGTCTGAGGCCGGATTTGAACTCAGGTATTCCTGACTCCAGGGCCAGTGCTCTATTCACTGCGCCACCTAGCCACCCCCCTGATTATGTTTTTATGTTTTTCATGAGTCTTGAATTTGAAGATCAGATTTTCTGTTCACCTTTAGTCTTTTCATCAGGAAAGCTTGAAAATCACCCGTTTTATTAAGTGACCATCTTTTTTCCTGAAAGATCAAACTTAATTTTGCTAGATAGTTGATTCTTGGTTGTAATCCAACCTCCTTTGCCTTTCAGAATATCATATTCTAAGCTCTCCATTCCTTTAATGTAGAAGTTGCTTAATCCTGTATTATCCTGATATTCTTGATATTTAAATTGTTTCTTTCCAGCTACTTACGTTATTTTCTACTTGACTTTAGAGTAACAGAATTTGGTGACAATATTACTAGGAGTTTTCATTTGGGGATCTCTTTCAGGAGGTGATCAGTGGATCTTTTCAATGACATTTTACCCTCTGGTTTGAGGATATAAGTGATATTTTCCTCAATAATTTCTTTAAAGATCCTGTCTGAGCTTCTATTTTATGATTTTCAGTTAAACCAAGAATTCTTAAATTATCTCTTCCAGATCTAATTTCCAGATCAGTCATTTCTTTAATGAAGTATCATATTTTTCATTGATTTTTTTATTCTTTTGATTTTGTTTGATTTATTCTTGATGTCTCATAGAGTCATTAGCTTTCACTTACCCAATTCTAATTTTTAAGGAATTATTTTCTTTAGTTAATTTTTGTACCTCCTTTTCCATCTGGTCAATTCAAATTTTTGAGTTGTTTTCTTAAATAATTTTTTCCCCATTTGCACCATTCCATTTTTAAGGAATTGCTTTCTTCAATCAAATTTTGTTTTTCCAAGCTGTTGACTTTCTCTTGCATAACTCTCATTTCTTTTCCCAATTTTACTTCTACCTCTTTTATTTGATTTTCAAGATCCTTTTTTTAGCTCTTCTAAGAGGACTTTTTTGGCTTGAGACCAATTCATACTCCCTTTTGAGGCTTAACACATAAGCATATTGACATTGTTGTTCTCTTCGAGGTTTGTGTTTTGATCTTCCCTGTCACTATAGTAGCTTTATATGATCAGGGCTCTTTTCTATTTTGCTTTTTATTCTAATTTCCTATTCTGTTTTGTGACATTTAAAACTTGAGCTCTGGGGCAGAGCCAAGATGGTGGAGTAGAAATAGGACTTTTTTGTAGCTCTGGCTACCTCCTCCAATACATGTAAAAAATGACTCTAAACAAACTTTAGACCTACAGAACCCACAAAGTGATAAAGAGAAACAAATATCCCACTGAAGGAAGTCCAGAAGGCTGGCAGGAAGAGTCCATTTAAGCACACTGGAGACCAAGCACAATCCTGTCTGAGCCTTGGTTTTAGCCCCAGGTCTGCCCCTACCAGCCATGGCTGAAGTAGACTTCAAGTGAGTAAATCACCAGAAACTGTAGCAGTTTACAAACTTCTCAATCCACAAATGCCAAAGACAAGGTAAAATGTCATTGAAGAACTTTATTCAAGTGGGGGAGCATGGTTTGGATGCTACCTACAGAGCAAGGAGAGATGGATGCATGCTGGCTACAGCCACTGCCACGTGGCTTCTTCTGGTGCTCCTGGTTTGCAGACTGTAGGGGGACAAAGCAACCATTCAGAGGATAATTGCTCTTGCTTTGACCTGCTTGGATCTGGATTGTGCTCTTGGGTAGTGGTCTTGGGGTGTGTGACCAGAGAGCCAGAGCATGTTGGGACTGTAGAACCGGCACCCATCAAATAGCTCCAGCAGCTGCAAAATCCCCAGAAATTTGGGAGATCTCTCTTTCCACTTAGGAAGCAGAGTTCTTCCTTGGCAAAGAGCTCATAAGTCAGGTAATTGGCTTCCAATATGAGCAAGCAACAGAAGCACAAACAGACGATAGAATCCTTTTTTGGGGACAAAAAATCTCAAGGCATGGAATGAGAGGAAGAGAACAAATTCAGAACTCTTGCATCAAAAGCCTCCAAGAAAAATATGAATCAAATACAGGCCATGGAGGAGCTAAAGAAGAATTTTGAAGATCAAGTAAGAGAAGTGGAGGAAAAATTGTGATGAGAAATGAGAATGATGCAAGAAAATCATGACTAGCAAGTAAAGAGCCTGCTAAAGGAGACCCCCAAAATACTGAAGAAAATAACACCTTGAAAATAGACTAACTCAAATGGCAAAAGGGGCCCAAAAACGAATGAGGAGAATACCTTAAAAAGCCAAATTTTCCAGATAGAAAAGTAATTTCAAAAACTCACTGAATAGAATAATTCCTTCAAAATTAGATTCGAGTAACTGGAAGGTAATGACTTTATGAGAAATCACGATACTATAAAACAGATCCGAACAATTGAAAAAATAGAAGACAATATGAAATATCACATTGGAAAAACCACTGATGTGGAAAATAGATCCAGCAGAGATCATTTAAAAATTATTGGACTACATGAAAGCCATGATCAAAAAAGAATCCAGACACTGTCTTTCAAGAAATTATCAAGCAAAATTGCCCTAATATTCTAGAACCAGAGGGCAAAAGAGAAATTGAAAGAATTCACAGATCATGTTTTCAAAAAGATCCCCAAAAGAAAACTCCTAGAAATATAGCCAAACTCCAGAGTTCCCAGGTCAAGGAGAAAATGCTGCAAGCAGTCAGTGGGAAATAATTTTAGTTTTGTGGAAACACAATCAGGATAACACAAGACCTAGCCCCTTCTACATTAAGGGATCAAAGGACTTGGAAAATGTTATTCCAAAGGTCAAAGAAGCTAGGACTAAAACCAATAATCACTTATCAAGCAAAACTGAGTATAATGCTACAGGGGGAAATATGATCATTCAATGAAATGGAGGACTTTCAAGCATTCTTGATGAAAAAAACCAGAGCTAGACAGAAAATTTGACTTTCAGATACAAGAAGCAACAGAAGCATGAGATGGTAAGAAGGTAAAAGAAATCATAAGGAACTTATTAAAGTTAAACTATTTACATTCTTACATGGAAAAAAACAGTAATTGTAACTCATAAGACTTTTCTCAGTGTGAGGATAGCTAAAGGGAATATATATGTATATGTATATGTATATGTACATATACATACATAAACATGTATGTATAGCAGGATGTATGTGTACATAAATATATATATGCGTGTGGGCATTTGTATGTTCATGTATACATAGACAGAGGGCACATGATGAGTTGAATATGAAGGGATAGTATCTAAAAAATAAAATTAAGAGGTGAGAGAGGAATTTATTGGGAGGAGAAAGGGAATGACAGATTAAGGTAAATTATCTCATATGAAAGAGGCAAGAGAAAACTGTTATCATGGAGGGGAAGAGCAGGAAGCTGAAAGGGAATAGAACAAACTAATTCTCATTGAATTTGGCCTAAGGAGGGAATAACATACACACTTAATTGGGTATCTTACCCTATAGGAAAATATGGGGGTAGGGTATAGTAGGGGTAAGCATAGAAGGGAAGGCAGATTGGGGGAGAGGCTAGTTAGAAGCAAACATTTTTGAAAAGGGATAGGGTCAAAGGAGAAAATAGAAAAAGTGGGGGGGGCAGGATAGGAGGGAATATAGGATAATGGGGAATATAGGGAAATATAGGATAGGCAGGATGGAGGAAAATATAGTTAGTCTTCCACAGTATAACTACTATGGAAATGATTTGAGTAACTACCCATGTACAATCTATATTGAAGTGCTTATCTTCCCAGTGGGGGTGGGTGATCAGGGAAAAAGGGAAAAAAATCTGGATCTCAAAGTTTTAAAAAATTATATTTAAAATTTTGTTTTTAAAATGCAACTGATATACTGGTACTGTGATATAGAAAACCATCTTTCCCTTTTAGAAAGTTAGGGGGTAAAGGGGTAGGATATAAAGAAGAACAGATTACGGGAAGAGGCATTCAGGAGGCTTGCTATTTTGGGGTGGGGTTAGGGGAAATATAGGGAAAGAAGAAATTTTATGTCAAAATCTTGTGGAAATGAATGTTGAAAACTAAAAATAAATTAATTTAAAATAATAATAATAATAAATATTAAAAAGTAAAAGTTGAGCTCTGCTCTTGATACACTGAAGGCACTGTCTCAGGTTTCTTGTGCTGGGGGCCAGGGTCCTAGTTATTGACTTTTTGAGCTGGGGCCTCAAATGCTGGTGACTTTCCCACTGTACCAGGGTGGTCCAGACTTGTCATGTCTGTTGTGCCCTGGGTTCCAGGGCTGGAATTTTGCCTTTTTTGCTGGGGTTGAGGTTTCACAGCCGAACTGCTGAGCCTGGACATAAAGGCCTCAGTTGCTGAACTTTGCTGTGGCTAAGAGCTTCCCACTGACTTGACCTGACAATGTATGTGCTGTAGTATGCTCCCCTTTTATCCAAGTGATATAGACTTTTCCTGAAGCTTTTCTAAGTTATCTTCACATGGAAAATAATTTCACTCTATCTTTTTCTTAGTTCTATTGTTCTAGAATCCTCTTATGGGATTGATTTAACATTTCTAAGAGAAGCTGAGGAGAGCTTAGACAACTTACTGACTCCTCTGCCATCTTGGCTCCACATCTGACTTAGTCTTTTTTAACTGACATATTTTCGTATAGAGGTGAAGGAGTAAACATCAACCTGCTTCTAAATTTTGAAATATTCTTGTTGAACACCATTTTTATGTTATGGCTAAGGAAGCCTCCTTTTGAAACTGTTGTGAATGACCTGTGAGTAAATCATTTTGTTAACCCACTAAATGTAAACTAACAAGGTACTGGTTTGAATCAAGTCAATCTGTTATGTTAGGGATGTATATAGAAAAATAAGATATTCCTTTCTCTGAAGGAGTTCACATTCTAATATGAGAAATAACAGATAAGGAACATTTTTTATCTGTAGGACAGATGCAAAGTCTATGAAGCGCTTAAAATGCCACAGAAAAGTACATTGCAATGCATTTTCTTTAGTGTTATTTCTATTGATTCAAAGTAAATCAGTTTCTAATGTCAATCCATTCCATGGGACCAAGGACTTGGACTTTAATATCTTCATTCTTTGCAACCTGGAGACTTCAAAGTAGCTGTGAGATTGATGATGAGGTACATACCAAAAGAGGTAGCTTGCATCAGTCTGAGCATGGCTCCCTTGGATGAGCACTATAAGGTGATCAGTCTGGAAACAGGGCTAGTAGTCCTAGGAGCACTGCCACAGTATTCCCATGACTCTTAGACTGAAATCTGTTATTAGTAAATTTATAGTGATGGGGTGGCAGACCAATTTTTTGCCAAGAATTGCTCTCTTGAGGATGGGTGGTAGGAAGGGGAGACTAGATACTTGGATGGTGATCTAAACATTTTGTCATTTGGAGGGATCTTAAGTGAAGGGTCATCTTCACCTCTGTCTGAGGAAAGAGGATGGTGGAGGTAGTAGTATTTTGCCTCACCAGTTACTTCCTCTCTGTTCAGCAAGATGCCTTATTACTTCAGGCAGAATTAATTGCTTGGTTGGTTGCAGTTAGTGGTAATTGGTTTGGAGGGCCTCTTATTCACAAGAGTTGCTCATCTTTGCAAGAGATGCAAGAGACAGATCAGGCTAGAAGCGGGACCTGTAGTTTCAAAGGAGGGATAAGTCACGATATCCTCAGAGACCCTGAGCAACAGAATCCTAGGATGTCTGAGAAGTGCTGGGGGGTTGACTTGCCGTCATAATTTGCAGCTATTTCTCCTCAAGATGCCTCAGTCCTTGTAAAGCTAAAGACATTCTTTTTGAGGTGGTCAATGAACTGAATATTAAAGGAACAGAAAAAAATTAGTAAGGAATAAAATAAGCATTTATATGTGCTTTATGTTGCTTTACAATTATCTTGTACAATTATCTTTACAATTATCTGTGCTAAGTTTTAAAATTATCTCATGATTCGGGGCGGAGCCAAGATGGAGGCATAGAAGCAGCAAGGTACTGCAGCTCCCACACCACAACCCTAAACACCCATAAAATATGAGCCCAGACAAAGTCTAGGAAAGTCTAGGACTCTCAGACTCACAAAAATACAGAGAACAAACCTCTCGCTGAAGGCAGATCAGCAGCAGGGGCTCAGCACTGCCGCCAGAGCGAAGGCTGGAACAGCCTGAAGCCAAGACCATGGCCAGGTGGTGGGGGAAAGAGCCGGGCTAAGCTGAGCTGAGCCCCGCAGCCAGTCTTCAGAGCTTCTACAGCCTCCAGCACCTCCACATCTGCCAAGGTGTGAGGAACGGGACGGGAGAGAGGCAGCTCCAACCTCAGCACAGCAGAGACCTGGCCAGCCCAAAACCACAGCAGCCAGGCAAGGCCCCAGGGCAGCCACGCAGAGCTGAGCCTCCCAAGCCTCAGCTTGAGTCTACTTCAAAGAAAATCTAAAGCACCTCCCTGAGGGGAGCTTTGGTCAGAGATGGTTAGTGAAAGTGAAACTTTGAAAATTAATTTAGGGATGGTAAAGCAGTTCAGCCAATCTGCCCCCTGGGGAAGGAAGCAGGGGGGAAGGGAACTGCTGGAACCTGCGGTGGCCCCCACCAGGCTGCTTCAGAGCCCCTGGCCTGCGAACTCTGCAGGGGGGGTGAATCGATTGATCAGGGCCAAGTGCTCTTGCGTTGAGTGGCCTGGATCTGGATCGTGGTCTTGGGTGGTGGTCCTGGGGTGCACGTTCAGCAAACCAAAGCTGGGGGGACTTGTAATACCCCCAATACCTCCGGCAGTTGGAAAACCCCCAGTGATTTGGAACAGAGCTTCCCCCCTTGGAAGCAGGGTTTCACAGAGCTAAAACAACCAACCAATTAATTGACTGGCCAACATGAGGAAAAGGAAGCAAAATAAAAACAATAAAACTCTAGAATCCTTTTTTGTAGAAAAAAAGGGTCAAAGCATGGAACGGGAGGAAGAGAGCACAGAACTCAGAACTCCCACACCAAATGCTTCCAAGACAATTGAGGAATGCCTAGAAGCTATACATCAACTGAAAAAGGACTTTGAAAACCAAATAAGAGAAGTGGAGGAAAAATTGGGAAGAGAAATGAGAATGATGCGAGAAAATCATGAAAACAGAGTCAACAACCTGACTGAAG
>CM053595.1:71032756-71066130 GCA_028646575.1 Pseudocheirus occidentalis | reverse complement strand
GTTGTTTTAAGGCAAAACGTATACTTGGCAAAAATACTGTTTTATGGAGCACTCACACAACGTGAGAGTTCACATGGTGGTCAGAAGAAGCAATACAAGAGCATTCTGCAGGTCTCTCTCAAGAACTTTGGATTTGATTGAATGACATGGGAGACATTGGCACAGGACTGCCCAGCATGGCATGCCCATATCAGAGAAGGGGCTATGCTCTCTGAGCAAAGCAGAATTGACACAGCTCAAAGGAAAGAGAGGATGCACAAATATGGAGTATCCACCCCAACCATTCACATGAATAATTTGTGCCTGAACTGAGCATCCTGAGCTGATATTGCTCTGACTGGCCACAGTTACATTGAAACTTGACTTTAGGATAGTGATGCCATTTTTTGTCCTCTTTGAGAAGAAAGGACAGCAACCAGCCAACATATACACATATATGTATATGTATATGTACATACTCGAACACATATCAGTTTAAGCGGGCTGGTGATCTTCCCATGCGTTCACACTAGTCTCTTAAGAAAATTCCATTTTTGAGGACCAGCCCTGAAGTTTAGGAGGACCTGAGTTCAAATTCAACCTCAGAAACTTAACACACTTACTAGCAGTGTGACTTTGGGCAAGTCACTTAACCATAATTGCCCTCCAAAAAAATTCCATTTTTACTCTTTATTGGAACTCTTTTTCCTTCATGTTTTAAGATTTTTTTCTTTTGATCATCTCACATCTCTCATAGGTTGATTTCCCCTGCAGCATTTTACTCCATGGTTCTCTACCTTTCTTTTTTCTGATTTCCTTAAAATCTACTTTCCTGTAATGTGACATAGATTTCAGACTGTATTCACATTTCTTATACTTATCTATCACAATTTCTATAATAGAGATTGTGATTCCCCCTAAAGTTCCCATCTATTAAATCCTCAAAACCTGTTTATCCTCCTTAGAACTTGATAAAGGATAGAATTTAACTCTTGTTTGTTCACTTACCTTTTGAAGGATTAAATTATTATTAAGGCAAATCAAGAAGTACTTAGCTGCTTATCTTCTAGCCACGGAAACCTTCATCAGATCTCTTTATAATTGAAGTACCTTGTTACTATTATACTTTGTGGAAGGCTTACTGTGTATTTTCCAAAACTCCTTATCTATTTCCACTTTCTGTCAAGATAGTATGTTATATATTCCAATGACGAAGTCATTTCTATTTCTCCCTGTTTTGACTAACCCTAATCCACATATACTCCATTATGCTTTACATATCCTGGTTCTTGGATTATATTCATAATATAAAATGCTATACCCCCAAGCCCAGCCGTTTATTTCTTTTGCTCCTTTTAAATAAAATATACCCACTCAGAACTATAATTAAGTAATAGCTTTCATTATATAATATCCAAAATATACCTATAAGGTCAATTGCCTCCATTTCCTTTAATTCTCCTCTACACGCTCTGATCTGTCTTCTGATGTCATCATTCAACTGAAACTACTTACTGTTTCTATCTCCAACTCTATCTTTTCTTTGTGTCTTCTCTGTCTTCTCTGCCCCTCTGTCTTTCACTGTCTCTATTTCTGTCTTTCTGTTTTTCCAATTTTTCTGTTTCTACTCTCTGTTCTTTAGTCTCTCTGTCTCTCTTTTTCACTCTGTCTCTGTCTCTATTTTTAATCTCCGTCTTTCTATCTCTGTATCTCTGTCTCTCTATGCGTGTCTTTGTCTCTGTCTCTGCTTCTCCTTTTCTCTATCTCTACTTCACTATCTTTGTCTCTCTGTTTCTCTTTCGCTCTTGCTTCCTTACTCTCTTCCTCTCTCCCCACCCTTATTACAAATGATCTCTTAATGGACATATCTAATAACTTTAAGTCCTTATCTTTCCTCACCCCTCTGAAGCATTTGTTACTTTTGACAACTTCCTTGTCCTAAATGCTCTGGTCTCCTGGATTTTTGAAATTCTATTGTCTTTTCATTCTCTTATTTGTCTTACTGCTCCTTTTTAGCCTCCTCTTGAGGATTTATGTCTATGACCCATCATCTAATCATTGTTGCACCTTAACATTTCTGTCTGGGGCCTCCTTTTCCCTTCCCATACCCTATTAGTGAGCTCATCAACTCCTGTGGCTTAGATTATCATCTCCATCTAGATGGCTCCCAGATCTAAACTCAACACTAATTTCTGCAGTCCAATATTGCTAATTGCCTATTGGTCATTTCCAAATGAATATGTGTGTATGTGTCACACAACACACACAGACACATTTCAAAATCTCAAGATCAAACTGTCCAAATCATAGCTCATTAACATTTTACCCTGAACATCCACCCTTCTTCTTAACTTTAACACAATTTATTTAACCAAGTATTTATCAGCATTTACATGGTGCCATATCAAATACTAGTGATAAAAAATTTCTCCCTACCCCTACAAAAAAAACTCTGTCCTCAAGGGATTTATAGTCTTCTGGAATAATATATTGTGGGCACAGATAAAAGAGAACCCTTTGGTAGAGTGGAAAGGGTACTGTCTTTGGAGCCACATGATCTGGGTTCAAATCTAGGCCATCTCATTTTCTGCCTGGGTGACCCTGAGAAAGTTACGTTACCTCACTGAAACTCAGTTTCCTCTTCTACAAGAAAGAAGGAATTAGACTAGATGCCCTCTAGGGGAACTGCTTCATATAAGGTTATGTTACATGTAAATTACGTATAACATTAATGCAGTTCTATCAACATTTTGGCCACCATTTTAATCAATCAAGTTTGTAACCTTAGGGTAATCTTCAAATATTCCCCTTCTCTCATTGCCTCTCATGTTTAATCAGTTACCTAAACTTTTTGGTTTTCCTTATAAAACGTTGTTTTCATTTACACCTCTCTCTTTACTCGTTCAGCCACCACACCAATTCATGACCTGGACAACATTCATATGGAATCTTGAAATAGTTTGTTGATAGATCTTCCTGCCTTACACTCTCTCTTCATTCTAGTACATCATTTACACAGATGCCAAACTATTATTCCCAAAACACAGATATTCCCATGGCTCTCCCCTTCTCAGGAAACCTCAGTGGCTTCCTATTGGTTGGTTATAAGTAAAAATTTACATTTTCTCAATATGATATTTAAAATCCTTACATATGGTCTCCAAGTTATCTTTCCAGGATGATTTCATATTCATACACACGATACTTAACTCAAATTGACATATTTATAATTGGTTCTCTAAACATGACTTTGCATCTCCCATCTTTGTGCCTTTGCACAGTTTGTCCCTCATTCCTGGAATGTACTACCTTTTTATCTCAACTTTTTAAAGGCTACAAGACTAATCTTACAAGTCTCACCTCATGTGCCACATTACAAACAAGGCTTTTCCTAATTCCATTCTTTCCAGTTGTTAGCACCCCTCATCTTCTGTAATTGCTTTGTCTTTGTTATGTATATATCATTAATGTACTTATTATTGGATATTTTCTCTCACCCCAGTAAATATTAGCTATTGGAGTTCAGATGCAAGTTCCTTTTAGTTTTGGATTGGTTTGGGTTTTTATCCCTAGAGAATAAATAGCATGATGCTTTGCAGTAGTAACCAATTAGTAAGTGCTTGTTGAATGAATAGATGAAGGAAAGTAATAGTATGACATAAGCTCAAGTTCCTTTTCTTCCTGGCTCTCTTCTTCTACAAACCTTCTATCCCAGATGTGATCCCAGGTGTACAGATATGAAAACAACTAGGTCTAGATCTAGGCCTCTCTTAGTACAGTTTAGAATGAAATTATCTTTCTGAGTTGCCTTACTGTACTTTTTACTAATGCTGTCTGGTCTTTTTCAAATGAACTTCTGACTAGGAATACCTTCTTCACCTTGTTCTTGGAAAGGAGGTGACACAGGAGATAGAGCACTGGAAGTGGAGTCAAGAAGACCTGAGTTCAAATCTCATTTCAAAAACTTACTACCTAATTGACTGAAGACATGTCACAACTCCTGTATGCCTCAATTTCACCAAATGTAAAATGAAAATCGTAATAATACCTCTTGGAGTTGCTGTAAGAATTAAATGTAATGCAATTTGTAAAGTACTTAGCAAGTGCCTGACACATATTATACCTTCAATAAATGTTTATTCCTTCTGCCTCTCGTAAATTTCATATTTTTTCCCTCAACTTCAATGGGAAGACTTGACATGTATCATTAATATAATTATATTAAATTCAATCCTATATTCTACCCTGTCAACATTATTTTGAATGCTGACTGTCATCCAGAGTGTCAGTTCTCCTTCTCAGACTTGTATCATCTTCAGATTTGATATACATTATTTCTAATTTGTTATAATCAATATTAATAAAAAAAATGTGAAACAGCACAAGCCAAATAGAGATCCCTAGCAAACTTCAAAAGAAATTTCTTTCCAAGTTGGTATCAAACCATTAATCACTAATTTTGGCATCAGGCCACTCAAGTAGTTCCAAAAATCCCGAATATACTTAACTGCACTATTGAATTCTAGTAGTTCTAATGCAACTAGTAATTTGAATTTATCAAGGTAAGCCAGGTACTCTCTTATTATCTCCCTACTAATCGCACATCTGATGTTGTTGCTTAGCCATTTCAGTTGTTTCTGACTCTTCCTGACCAAATTTGGGGTTTTCTTGGCAAAGTTACTAGAGTGTTTTATCATTTCCTTCTTCTACTCATTTTACAGGTGAGGAAACTGAGGAAAACAAGGTTAAGTGACTTGCCCAGGGTCACAGAGTTATAGATCCCCCTTTGCCATTTAACAGTTCTACTATGTTCCATATTAAAATGTAGTTGATTTCCAATTCACACAATGCTAATAGAAATAACAGTGGCAACACAGTATTCAAATTGAAGTATGTGAAATTCTAATGAATAATGAATTCTAAAAAAGAGGTAAAAGAAAGAACTTCTTAGCTTTCTACTAAATAGAGGGTATTATGGGAATGAAACACTGGATATAATGCCAGAGTTAGCTGATGGGTTGACTAATTTTGCTGAACTAGATTTTGTTGACTTGGTGTTTTTTGTTCTGTTATGAGGGATGTCTTTCTGGGAAGATGAAAGTTATATAGTGATGTTTAAAATTGTAGCTGATATCAAAACAAAAGTTGTCAATTAAAATTTATGTAAATGTATATTATCATTTTTGTGCTGTTATTTAGGACTCATGAAGTTCAGGGAATTCTTTTTTTTTTCTCCTAAAAGAAAATATTCATGCTATATAAATGCCAGGATATCTAGTATACAAGTCTTTGGTCCCTTTTAGCTCTTATTTTCTTATCCATGTTTTTCAATCTATATTTGCATTAAAGTCACCAGGTATTAAAGTGTATGGTGATTTAATTTTCAATGTCTCATCTACGACTTTATACAATATCTCTGCTCCTTCATATTCTGCAACATATATTGGTATAGAAGCTATAATTATTTTCTTAGTGTTCTTTATATATTAGTCATGAGCACTGAGATACAAGATGATTAAATTGCCACATGAAATATTTTTGTTGCTGTTGTTGTTGTTGTCTTTGGGAACATGATAAGACCATCTCTCCTTTATTTCCTCTCCAAGGAGGATTTGAAGTCATTTTCCCAAGTAAAGGCAACTTCTTTCTTTGTTCAGATTTTGTTTACACTGAGAATGTCAAAATTGATAAAATTAAGTCCCTCTAGTAATACATCAACTTATTGATGATTGGCTAAGAATATCAGAATTAACAATAACAAGAACCGAGTTACAGGATATAGATTGTCTGAAATTTTTGTGATGCTTAGTCCCCCTGACTCTGTTTCTGTTATTCTACCACTATCACTGCAGAAATGGGTGGAGACTGCACAGGGCAAAGGAAAAAATGTATTTTCCTTTGTTTCATGGGTTGCCATGGTTAAAGAACCCATTACTAATTGAACAGACTACTGAACATGATCTCCCTTCCTTCCTTCCTTCCTTCCTTCCTTCCTTCCTTCCTTCCTTCCTTCCTGCCTGCCTGCCTGCCTGCCTTCCTTCCTGCCTTTCTCCCTTCCTCCTTTCCTCCCTTCCTCCCTCTTTTCTACTCTTCCTCTTTCCCTTCCTTTCCTCTTTCCCTTTCTTTCCTGCTTCCCTTTCTTTCCTAATTCCCTTCCCTTCACTTTCTTTCCCTTCCCTTCCCTTATTCCTTTCCCTCTGTCTACATGGAGTACAATGCCCATACCTGTAGGTACACTGTCCAAATAATGTACATTTTGATTGCTGAAACCAAGTAACATATCTTGGAGCTTACTGGTTAGATTTCTGTCTTAAAACCATTCCTTAAAAAATTCACTTTGGATCTCATTGATTGGCCAATAATAGGTCCCTGCCAAACACCACTTACTGGTCATTGTTTGGGCTCACAGTGATTGTAAATAGTAATTGTTTCTGTTTTGGCCAGAAACCCCAGGGGTCTTCCCCTCCTAAATTGATTTTTAATTAGGTAAAAAGGGCCATTTCTTGACTCATTTCTTAATTAGACTTAATCATGAATGGGTGTTGACGCAGGCAAAGTGAGAACTTGAAAATACCTTAACTTTAAAAAGCCAAGGTCTCCCACTGCATCTCCAGTCATCCTCATCTATATCTTATCACTGAACCTAAATGACTCCAGAGGAGAAAGTGAGACTGGTGACCTTGTTTTGCCCACCCACACTTCAATCCAATTCACTTATGAGTGATCTTCCTGAAATCATGTTCTTTTAGTGAGCAAAGGACAAGCAACAATAACAACATACTGAATCAAATGAACATAGTCATATGTGCTTCTATAAACCCAAAGACTAATAACTACGGTAAGAACTTACTGTTCAACAAAACTGCTAATAAATAAAAACAGGACAGAATTTGAAATTAGACCAAGACCTTACACCATATTCTATATTAAACTCCAAATGGAAACTTGACAGACATCAAAGTCACCTTATAAATAGAGGAGCAAGGATAATAAAACCTTTTTAGAAACACCAAAAGGAGAAGTATCCATAGAGTGAATCATAGAAAATAAAATGTACAAGTTTGACTAGGAAAAAAATAAACTCTTTGCATAAACAAAATCAATGTCATTATATGTAGAAGTATACCATTCAATTGAAGGGGAAAAAATCTTTGCAGTAAGTTTCTCTCATAAAAGTCTTATATTCATATTGAATAAGGAATTGAATCACATATAAGGAATGGGAATATTCATTCCCTAAATAAATGTTCAAAAGGTATGAAAAGAAGAAATCCAAGCTTTCAACAGCTACATGAAAAAAAGGTTCCAAATACACAATAATGGAAGAAGCTGGGGTATATGGGGTATCTAGGGAGAACTAGCAACTCTGGTATGGGGGCTTACTGTGTCCTTTCTATGACTTTTTATTCACCGTTGCTCTCCACCTGTCACCTAACTCTCACCTGTGGCTCTAAGACACTGTAGCATGTGCAGTGGGTTTTAAACAAGACTTTAAACAAGACTGACAAGCCTCAAACCAATTAATGAGGTAGGGGGATTTCTAAAGATGTGAAGAGTTCTCACAGCAGAATGGGTGGACAGAAGCTGTTGAGGTTTAGGGTTGCTGGGACCTTGTAACAGTGACACATGGGTCCTGCCTAATTGAATTTGACCCAAGGCTTCTTTAAGCCAAAGACAAGATTTGTTAGAACACCAGTAAATGTTGGGCAAGATTCTAAAAATCTGCCATATTGGCCATACTCTTAAGGAATCAAATCATTGACTAGACTCTTAAGTAATCTGAGCTACTCAATTAATAAAGATGGATCTTCTATACAGAAAGACTGTGGGAAGAATGTAGGAGTGCACAAGTAGTCTGGGAGTGATTATGAGGTAACAAAGAAGGGCCGTGAATGCCGGGGACTTGGATGATGTGGCCAAGGGATTGGGGTCTAGATAGGATCAAGGGTGGGAAGTAGCTGGGGGTGATCCAAAGGTGACAGACAATGAAGGACTGGGCTGGGAGTAACAGAGAATTGGGAGATTGGGCATAGGCTCCAAAGAAAGGCCAGTTTACTGGCATGGCTCAATGTCTTAGGAGAATGCCAGAGACTTGACCAACTGGGAAAATTCAAGGAAAGTTAACAGGAAAGTTCAAGGGAGTTTTTCTAGGGCCCATAAACAAATGGGTTTGTTTTGAGATAAGAGATGAAGATCTTGGCTTGAGCCCATACCCCATTAAAAGCAATTTCTTCCAATGATCTATGAAGGTGGTGGAAGGAGGTTCTATGGAGTGTTTAGAGCTTGGTCAGACTATTGTCAATTGTTTCAACTTTTGACTTGCCACCAGAATGTGGACTCTCCAGAAGAGAGAGTGAGGCTTACAACTTTGTACAACCCTACCTCACTCTTAAATCAAATTCACATGAAAGTAAAAGCATCACCCATGGTATTTTTACAATTTTATTATTTTACTGTTTTACCTACCTTGAAGTCCTGCAGTGACAGGTGAGTGACAAACCAGCAGGTGCTGATACACTGAGAGCTGTAGTCACAACCCTGTATATGACTGTCCCTAGGGATAGGATCATCTTCTCACTGGACTGAAACCACAGTGAGATTCAGAAGCCCCCTGTGTGTTTGAGCAGCTTCTTAAGGACTGCATGGCTTACCTCCTGCAGCAAGGAAAGAGCTAGAAAAGTTGCTTTAAAAATTGTCTGTTTCACACAACATGAAATCAAGTAGGCCTGAAAGACAAACAGCTGTTACTGCAAAAGAACTCAGATCATATCACAATCAAATAGCAGCCCTGAGTGAAATAAGGCTAACAAATGAAGATAAGCTTACCAAAGTCAAAGCTACATACACATTTTTCTGGAGTGAGCAGAGGGATGGGGAGTGCTGGGAAGCTGGCATAGGTTTCATGATCAGATCTAGTCTAGTTAGCTTCCCCAAAGGAGTGAACTACAGTCTCACAGCAATGCAACTGCCATTTGTGGTAAAGTATCACACTATCATTATCAGTATGTATACTCCTACCATGACAAAACATGATGAAGTCAAAGATAAATTTTATGAAGACTTGGAGACTTTCATCATTAATGTGCTGAAAGAGAGCAAGCTCCTAATCCTGGTTGATTTTAACACCGAAGTAGGCATAGATGTGGTAGAAAGTGGAGTCAGAAATAGCAACAGCAACGGTCACTACTGAAGAGTGGTGCATCTCACTACCTTCCTATCACCCACACTGTCTTCCATGTATTTAATGTAATGAAATATCATAGATGCTGCCTCACAGTAAGCTTTAGCTTTTAATAGAGATCATTGTAAGGAAAAGAGATAGGTAGGATATAAGAGTGAAAAAGTAATGTGTAGCACAGAGTGCTGAACCAATCATAGATTTATCCTCTCCAAGCTTATTATTCACATTCAACAAAAGTGGCAGTTCCAAGGTGAGATGACCATTAGAAGAATCCATGGGTGGGCAGTTTATTGCTGACCTGAAGGGAAAGCATAGAGTACAAGTTTGATTGTCTGGCCGCATAGTGTGAAAGCCAAATGTACATTCACCTAAAAGACTGTTTTACAGAGAACTCACACTATCATTTGTGAGACACAGGAAATGCTGGCACAGGACCATCCAGCATGATGTGCACCAAAGAAGGTGCTGTGTTCTATGAGCAGAGCAGAATTGCTTTAGCATAAAGGAAATATGAGCTGTGTAAATACAGAGATATCTTCATTTCATATGTTCAAATCAACTACTTGTGCCTGACCTGTGGTAGATCCTATTGAACTTATATTGGACTGATCAACTATAGCTGCACTACTTGGACCCAACATCATGATGCCATTTGGTCCTCTTTGAGTATAAAGGACAAACAACAACAATACACATTAAATTGACTGACATTTTACTTCATTATTATCAGACTGGCAAAGATGACAAACAGAAAAAATGAAAATTTCTGGAGGAGTTGCAGAAATGATGTACTACTAATGAAGTTGTACATTGGTCTAGTCGTCCTGGAAGACAGTTTAGAATTACACCTCCAAAGTCACTAAATTAAGATCCAGTGATGCCACTGTTAAGTTATTCACATATTAAAATACCCCCACAGCGATATGAGAGAAGAAAAAGACTAACATAAAACAAAAATATCTTATAGAGTTTGTTTTTGTTTCAACAAAGATCTGTAAACAAAGAGAGTATTCATGAATTCAAAAATATCTAAGCAGGTTATGATATGTAAATGGCAAAACTTTTATGAACTAATACAGAGAAAAATGTACGGAACTAGAAGAACAACTTACAGAACAATTTCCTCATTAAAAATGAAAGTAAGGTGAAAATATTTATGCCATGACCAATCATGGCTCCAGAGGTTTATTTATGAAGCATGCCACCCATCTCCTGAAAGTTGAAGAAGGAGACACACATTTTTGGATATGGTAAATCTGTTGATTTGGTTTTGCATGACTATGTTCATTTATTACATGGATTGTGTTTTTCCCTGATTATTAAGAGGCAAGTTGAACTAGTGATAGTATTGAATAAAAAAAAGAAAAAGGGAACTTTAAAAAGCATTATTGAAGCATCTCAGAAAATACTCAGAAGAGAATAGAAGGAAGTTCAGGAGGAAACAGTGGCAGGAAAGACAGATTTGAAAACAATATGAATACATTATATAGGTTGTCCCAAAAGTCTTGGTTCAGTTTTAAGTTCTTGCTCTGAGACTTTTGAACTACCTTGTATTAAGAAAAAAACACCCATAATACCCTGCAGAAGAGATTCATGTGTTTCATATGCAATTTTTTTCTTCTTTTTTGAGTGTATTAATTTTTTTCTGTTTCTCTGTATCTGTTTTTGTCTTTGACATTCTCTATATATGGACAAGCATCTATCTATCTATCTATCATCTATGTATCTGTCTGTCTATATCCCTGTCTCCTCTATTTCTGGCTCTGTTTCTCCCACTATTCCAAGTATATTTCAGAATAAAATAAATATAAAATTATGTGTGTCATTGCCAGTTTAAGTACAGGTTAAGTGAGAAAAATGGCCTAGAAAGAAAAAAAGAGAAAAGTTGGTATTCCCGAGGTGTTTATGCCGTGTGCATTTCTGTGATATATTTCCCAAATTCTTCACCTCTCATTTTCAGTCCAGGTGATTTGTAGTATAGCCTAATGACAAGGTCCTTCACTTCATAACGTAGACTCTCTCTAATATGTGCCTTGTCTCTAATCACTGAAATCTTTGCATTAGTTCATCTTTTCCCTGTTCTGCTCAACTCTCACCTTTAAAGGCGTTGTTTCCTTTGAATCAGATATACCCCTTCTGATACAAATTGTAGTTGTGCCTCGTCTAACTGGCTTGAAAATTCTGGCTCATTTTTCTTATATCCTACATGATGTGTAGGCCTATATACTAACACATACAAAACTGGGCACCATATAGTTTCTTAAATATTTATTTGATATGTCATTTATTTGATTTGTCTAGCCTTGGGGCCCAGTTTTAAGTTTTACCATTTACTCTCTGTGACAGTTTCAAGTATTACCTTAAACTCTTTGGTATACTGTTCTGTTCTCTAGGAAGGGAGAGAGAGAGAGAGAGAGAGAGAGAGAGAGAGAGAGAGAGAGAGAGAGAAAATGTTCTTTATCACATTTTCTAACTCTGAAGTCTGTGATCTTATGATGTTCTCCATAAGAAAATACCAAGTGGTATAAAACTTTAAGGTACGATCTACATTAAGATTGGAGATAGGGAATGAAGTTATGATGTAATTGGTTTAAAAACTTCCTAGAGCAGGCAGAACCAAGATGGCAGAGTAAAAGCAGGAAGTTTTTTGAGCTCCCATTCCAACCACATGCAATGCCTGTAAAATATGATTCTGAAGAAATTTTAGTGCTACAGAACCAACAAAGAGACAGAAAGAAAACAATTTCCAAATAAAGGCAGCATGACAAGGCTATAAGAAGGGTCAATCACACTACACTGAGAGCAGAGGACAGTCCCGTGTGAACTGTGTCAGCCCAGACCTGTACCACAGACCAGACCTGAGAAGACTTCAGGTGACTGATTCATGGGCAGCTGTGGCAGTTTCCAGAATTCTCAACCCATAAACACCAAAATGAAAGTAAAAGATCAGTAAGGAACTCTATTGGAGCTGGGTGAGAGAAGAGCTTGGTGTGGCCACTGTCCCTGAGGTGGCAGAGGTGGTGTTGATGATTGAAATTTCTGCCACATGGCTGCCTCCTGATCTCCAGACCTATAGTTTGTAGGAGGCCCGATAGATAGTTCAGAGGGTAATTGTTCTTGCTTTTAAATGATTGAATCTAGGTCACAGTCATGGGTGGCAGAACTGTGGTGATGAGCACTACTGTGGCAGATATTGTAGAAGCTGTAGAGAGAGCATACTACTCATATTTCTGAGGCAGATACCTGGAAGAAGCTCTCACAGCAGCTGTGCAAAACTCCAGAAATTTGGGACACAGAATTTTCCAGTCTGGAAGCAGAGTTCTACCATGACTAAGTGCTCAAAGGTCAAGTAATTAGCTGGCAAGATGAGCAAGCACAGGAAGCACAATCAAACCAGAGAAGACTTTTTTGGGGACAAAAAGAATCAAAACATGGAACCAGAAGAAGACAAGAAAGTCAAAACTCCTTCATCAAAAGACTCCAAGAAAAATATGAACTAGGTGCAGCCCGTGGAGAAGCTCAGGAAGGTTTTTGAAAATCAAGTAAGAGAAATGGAGGGAAAACTGGGAAGAGTAATGAGAATGATGCAAGAAAATCATGAAAAGTGAGTCAATGCCTGCTGAAGGAGACCCAAAAAATACTGAAGAAAATAACACCTTAAGAATAGACTAACTCAAATAGCAAAAGAGATCCAAAAAGCCAATGAAGAGAAGAATGCCTTAAGATCCTGAATTGCCCAGATGGTAAAGGAATTTTAAAAACTCACTGAAGAGAATAATTCCTTCAAAATTAGATGGGAGCAAGTGGAAGCTAATGATTTTATGAGAAATCAAGATACTTAAAACAGATCCAAACAAATGAAAAAATAGAAGGCAATGTGAAATATCTCATTGGAAAAACCAGTGACCTGGAAAATAGAACCAGGAGAGATAATTTTAAAATTATTGGACTACCTGAAAGCCATGATCACAAAAAGAGCCTAGATATCATCTTTCAGGAGATTATCAGGAATATTGTCCTGATATTCTAGAAACTGATGGCAAAACAGAAATTGAAAGAAATCATCTATCATCTCTTGAAAAAGATCCCAAAAAGAAAACTCCTTGGAATACTATAGTCAAATCCCAGAGTTTCCAGGTCAAGAAAAAAATAGTACAAGCAGTCAGGAAGAAACAATTTGAGTATTGTGGAAACACAATCAGGATAACACAGGATTTAGCAGCTTCTACATTAAGGGATCAAAAAGTTTGAAATATGATATTCTAGAGGTCAAGAAACTAGGATTAAATCCAAGAATCACCTACCCAGCAAAACTGAGAATAGTACTTCAGGAGAAATATGGTATAACTCCAATGCTATATTCACAGAGACTATGGTGGCTATGAATATGCTGGTGTAGTTGTGAATCACAAAATGTAACAGACTCTCCACATGAAGGACAGAACTAAGGTATTTATTCAAATACCAGAAAGCCAAATTTCCAAATCAGAAAGCCAAATTCATCATAGTAACCATGAAGTTGGTATGCATAACCAATGCAGCAAACATCAATATTCCCAAGCCTTCCCAAGGCTTTCCTCCACTATGCCTTCAAAACAAAATAGGCTTCCTTAAACAAGAATGCCCCTCTCTCACTCAGGCTAGCTGCTCATCCTCCATGCTGTTTGCTCCCAGCAGTTCCTCATTCAACTCTTCGTTTAACTCCCATTACATATTGAAGCTCACAGCGTCCAGTTCATCTCAAATCCACTGCAGTTTCTGTTTTTGGCAAGACAAAACTTAACAACATTCATGCACATCACCAGAACCATCATTGATTCACTATCTGCCTATGAAATTAACACAGACCCACAAACAAAGACGGAGAAGTCAATACAGATCACCAGCATAAAAATCATCACAGATTCACAAACAAGGTCTGAGAAATACAAATACAAATCAACACAGACAGAACAGAGTGTTGGCCACTGCAAGTGTTCTCCCCAGTTCTGCTCAGTTCCAGCTTGTGCTCCTCCTTATATATGGTGGTTCTCCTTCCTGTCCCACTCTTTTGTTGCATCAACAAGTTTCTCCCACCTTCAAATCACAAGGGGATCAAACAAGGTGCTAAATACTTAAGCAGCTGAAACAAGGTGCTAAGAGCTCATTTGCTTACCATTACATATTCAATGAAACAGAGGACATTCAAACATTCTTACTGAAAAGACCAGAGCCAAACAGAAAATTTGACTTTCAAATACAAGAAGCAAGAGAAACGTGAAAAGGCAAACAGGAAAGAGAAATCTTAAGGAACTTATTAAGATTTAACTATTTACATTTCTACATGGAAAGACAACATTGGTAACTCATGAGACTTTGTTTCAAGTTTATGAGAAGTTTATCAATGGTCATATGAAATAGCCAGCATGCATGCATGTAAGCTGAATATATTCATTTAAGTAGACTGCAAGAGAGACTGCAAAATTCCATTAAATTACCCAAGTTTTTATACCTTTGAACAATTCTGACCTTGTCTTAACCAAACATCATTCCTCAGTTGATATAATATTGACAGCAGTCCATTTTTTTATTCTTAAGATGTTTTATTTTTGAGAAAATCCAGGTCTCCTGTACAAACCATAATGTAGTTTATCAGCAACTCTTAATTTCTCCTTTTTCTGTTTTGCGACTTTGTGGGTTTGTACAAATTTTTATCATTATTATTATTATTATTATTATTATAGCATTGTTAAACACAAAAATGTAACCTTTCTGACTTTCCAGTGTCAGAAAGCCAGTTAAAATCTGAGGCAAGTTTCAATCTCAGACCCTCCTATTTCCAAGGTTTGCACTGTACCAAAGAATCAATTCAAATTTATTCAGTGCCTTCTATGCATTAGGCACTGTGCTAGAAGTTTTACAAATATTATCTCATTTAATCCTCACAAAAAACATTATTTCCTCCTTTTTACAGTTGAGAGAACAGAAACAGAGGTTAATTGACTTGACCGTGGTTACACAGATGGTAAGTGTCTGAGGCTAGATTTAATATCAGGTCTTTCTGACTTCAAGCCCAGTTCTCTACCCATTGTTGTCATCTACCTGATAATAACACTGAACAAATTGCCGAAGCATTAATAACTTGTGTCAGTCTTCAGATCTGAATAGTTTCTGATCAGCATAACCTAGATCCTGATTCAGACATTAAACAAATCTGGTATCTTAGTAAAAGTTCTGGCTTCTTAGCCAATCAGGAACATATTCAAACAATGTTATAAAGTTTTCTCAACATCACTTTCTCATCAAGGATAGTAACCATACAGATCTAGAAAATGGTTCACAATGTTTTGGATCAAGATCTTAAGTTCAATGCTCCCAGTAAAGTAAATGGTGTATATCTTTCCTGAGGATCAAGTGATAAAGCTCTTTTTTATCTCCAGACAAGTTGTAGCAATTGTATTCCTGCAACAGTCCTAAATTTTCTTTTGCTTCTCTTGCTTCTTGTACTTGAAAATGAAATTTTCTGTTCAGCTCTGATTTTTTTTATCAAGAATGCTTGAAAGGGCTCTGTATGAAATGGTTCTGCAATACGCAGACTATGGAATACATCCCTGTCTCTCTCATTTTTTCTTATTCAGCTAGAAGCGGGTGCTCTCTCTCTCTCTGTCCATTTATTTCACTCAGCTGGTAGCTAGGCCCAGATTGTGCTAGCCGCAACAAGTGGTGCCCCAAAGTGTGGCATCAAGATGGAAGTCTCTAGAACCAGTCCCCCTGGAACTGCTGGCTGGTGGTGATGGGCCTGCAAGAAATACATGAAGCAGATTTCATTCAAGGTAAAGGGGAAGGCTCTATGAAGGGTGCTTGCTGGATCACTCAGTTTTTCAGTTCTTAAAAAGAATTTGGGGGAGGCTAGGTGGTGCAGTGAATAGAGCACTGATCCTGGAGTCAGGAGGATGTGAGTTCAAATCCGACCTCAGAAACTTGACACAAAAACTAGCCATGTGACTTTGGGCAAGTCACTTAACTCCAACTGCCCTCCAAAAACCAAAAAAAAAAAAACCAAAAAAGAATTCGGAGCAAACAGAGATATAAAATCGGAGGAAACTTGGTGAAGGGTTTAAAAGATGAAGGAAAAGATGAGAATATTACAACTTATAACATGTAAGAAAGGGATTTCAGTTAAGAAACAGATTAAAAAAACATTAAATAAATCTATCAAACAGCTCCATGGTTCCCAAGCTGCTCTCAGATCAGAGGATCTGATAGAGAAGCAGTAGGAAAGCCATTAACTAATTATTTTAAGGAGAATGGGCAGGAGAGTGATTCTGGTTCTGATTTGGATACAAAGGTGCCCTAAGGATTTATAGTAATGGTTACTTTCCCATGACCCCTGAGGAGGGTTTGATAAGCATTATAATGTAACATGTATTAATTTTAAGGTTTCTGAGTGTCATGATAATACCTCTTTGGGTCAATTGCTATTTGTTATAAGAAGACCTGGTATAATTATGCTTCCTGTGGCGAGTGAAAACTGGTTTTACTCTCGTGCTAATCATTCTATTGCTCAAATCAATCACAAATTGGGTTTTAATTGAAAAAAAGAGGTGTATTTCTTGTATTATTGTTGGGATAATTGCTTTAATTTCTGCTATAGTGAACAGTGTTGCTATGTCTACTTCTGTTAGCACTGTACAAAATCAGATAGTGCAAGCTCAGTTTTTGTATGAATTGTCTGCCAATGTTTCATAAGGATTTTGTTACAATCAGAAATCCATAAGTTTCTATAAAGCAATAACAGCTCAGGGATGATGTAATTTGCCTTAGCTGAAGAAATTGAGCTGATGCAAGTTAAGCAAAAGTTAGTATGTGATTATAGATATATGTATTTCTGTATTGGTAAACAAAAAATATAATGAGTCAGAATATGGCATAGCCCAAATTAGAAATCATCTTAATGGGGACCAATTCTTGAGGCACAAAATATAGTTGATTGGATTCAGAGAGCTCAGGGTATATTACCTGGGCAAACACAACAAATTATTACCTACATAGGGGTGGCATTATTGGGTTTATGTGCCTGCTTACCCTTCCTTATTTCCTGTTTTTCTCTCATCATTCAACAAGTTATATATAATGTTCAACTGCATAATTCTGCGCATGGCCCTATATGCTATAGGGGGGATGAAGAGAGCTCCCAGAAGTCTTCAGAGATTCGTTAATGGGATGTTCCCCCCTCCTATAGGCATTATAGGAGAGAAGCCAAGAACTCGCAGGGGTCTATTAGGGCTTTGTTAATGGGATGTTCTCCTCTCCTATAAATTAAAAAAAAAATGGGTGAGATGTTGTAGACCAAGACGTTCAGCGGCCTTGGCCACATTAGCTCCCCAGTTCTACAAAGGTCATTAGGCAGATATGCAAGGAGAGTGTAATCTTGTTGAATGGATGCTCTCATTGGTTTCATGAATATCTAAAAAAAGTACTGAGTTAATTTGCAAATCTTGATTGTAACACCCTCTTTGTTTGTGCCTCTGGACATGGTCCTAGGATAAAGAGCTTAATACGTGATTGGCTTTGGGCTGGGGTAGAGAAAGATGGAGACCAAGGGTGGTTCCTTGCATTCTGCAAAGGGCATATAAACCTTGTAAGTTCCATGTATCTTTGGCTCTGTATGAAATGGTTCTGCAATAAACAGACTATGGAATACAAAAAAAAAATGCTTGAAAGTCCTCTATATCCTTGAATGACCATATTTTCCCCTGAATTATAATACTCAGTTTTGCTGGGTAGTTGATTCTTGATATTAATCCTATCTCCTTTGACCTCCAGAATATCATATTCCAAGCCCTTTGATCCCTTAATGTAGAAGCTACTCAATTGTGTTATCCTGATTTTGTTTCCACATGTAATGCCAATCTAAGACAAATTCCAAGGTTCGGATTACCAGCATAGCAAACCCCATTTATTTAGCAAACATTCATAGAACAGAGAAAGTCAAAATATGGTAAAACTCATTCATTTAGCAAGTAAGTTCTCAATTCAATCCAAGTACTACTCTACCCCTAGGCAGTACATTCATTTAGTCAGTCAAAGTCTCTTCTCAAATGGAGATCACTTTCCAATCATAAACAAAGTATATTCATTTGGTCCATCACAGAGCACAAAAAGGCCAAAGTTTTCCCACCCCTGGACTCAAAGTAATTACAATACCATCCATTACCACCAAGCGCTTTCTCAAAAGTGAGCAGGAGAGCACAAAAGGCCATCCACCTTTAAACCACAACAAGGTCAAGATAACATCTCAGCTTTGAAAACCCAAGGAAAGGCCCTTCCTCCACCTTCACTCGAGGCAAGCCCTCAGTAATCTCAGTTTCTGGGGAAACAAGGCTAAACAATGCCATAGTCAGTGTCCTCATCAAGTCACACTCTACCTGTAGAACACTCCCAGAACCCCTGAAAGTATCAGCAAGGCCCCGTTCCAGGATTTCTGTGAACATATAACAAGAAAATTCTTCTTCAGGGCTTCTGAACCAACAGCCAGGTTCCAGGACTTCTACAACAGCAACACTGTGCACCATCAGACGAATCAGGAAAAACAACATCAAAACAGATAGACAAAAGACCAGCATCACAGCCATGCCTCCTCAGTTCTTAGCAGCTCCAGTTGGCAGTCCTCAAAAGTCCTGGGCATCTCCAATGGGCTCTCAGCAACTCAGGCTCCACAATACTGGATACCGCTCACCCAAAAGTCCTTCTTCTGGTCTTCTCTGGGCTTGATCCTTTCTTTCAATTCATGGCTCCTCCCAGTTTGGCCCTCTCTCTTCATGTCAACAAGTCCATCCCACAAGTTGGATCCACAACCTCTGGGTTTTAATATTCAGTCCAAAAGCTAAGCCAATTCAGGGGCATCTCCAAATTCCATTACCCTTACACCACAATTCTCAAATTGTTTCTTTCTGGCTTCTTGTAATGTTTTCTCCTTGACCTGGGAACTTTGGAATTTGCCTATAATATTCCCAAGATTTTTCTTTTTGGGTTGTTTTTCAAGAGGCAATTGATTGGTAAATTCTTTCAATTTCTATTTTGCCCTCTGGTTCTAGAATATGAAGGAAATTTTGCTTGAGAATTTCTTGAAAGATGGTGTCTAGGATATTTTTATGATGGCCTTCAGATAGTCTAGTAATCTTCAAATTATCTCTCCTAGTTCTATTTTCCAGGTCAGTGGTTTTTCCAATGAGATATTTCACATTGCCTTCTATTTTTTCATTTGTTTGGATCTGTTTATAGTATTTTGATTTCTCATGAAGTTGTTAGCTTCCATTTGCTCCAATTGAATTTTGAAGGAATTATTCACTTCAGTGAGTTTTTGAAATTTCTTTTCCATCTGGACAATTCAACTTTTTAAGTCATTCTTCTTTTCTTTGGTTTTTTCCAACCTCTTTTACCATTTGAGTTAGTCTATTTTTAAGGTGTTATTTTCTTCAGTATTTTTAGGGGGGCTCCTTTAGCAGGCTATTGGCTTGCTTTTCATTATTTTCTTACATCATTTTCACTTCTCTTTCCAGTTTTCCCTCCACTTCTCTCACTTGATTTTCAAAATCCTTTCTGAGCTCCTCCATGGCCTGTAACCAATTCATATTTTTCCTGTAAGCTTTTGATGCAAGAGTTTTGCCTTGATTGACTTCCTGTGGCTCCATGTTTTGATCGATTTTGTCCCCAAAAACGGATTCCATGGTCTGATTTTGCTTCCTCTGCTTGCTCATCTTGCCAGGCAATTATTTGACTTTTGAGCTCTCTGCCATGGTAGAATTCTGCTTCCATGGTGGAGAGCTTTGTCCCAAATTGCTGGACTATTTTCATATATTGTCAGAGGTCTCAGGAGGGCACCCTCTCTACAAGTTCTGGCACACTGGCATTTCTCACCTCAGACAACCTCACAAGAAAACAACCAAGATCCAAGCAGGTCAAAGCAAGAGCAATTTCCCTCTAAATGATTGCTTGTTTCCTCTATGATCTGCTGGTGAGGAGCTCTGGAGGCAACCACAAGGCAGTAGCTGCAGCCTCCACACCTTTGCTACCTCTTGCCCCAGAAGCAGGATCTGGACCATGCTCTTCCATTGCCCAGTTCCAACAGAGTTTTCCAATTTTTACTTTGGTTTTGACATTTATGGTTTGAGAACTCTGGAAAGTGCCACAGTGGTTGGTGATTCACTCTCCTGAAGTCTGTTCAGGTCGGTTTGGTCCGCTGGTCAAGTCCACCCTTAGGCTGGAATCATGTGGCTCATAGGGGACTCTGTTCAGCTCCCAGTGAGATGGACCCTTCCTGTTGGGCTGCCTGGCTTGCTTGAGAGGGAGATTTGATTCTCTGTGTCATTTTGTGGGTTCTGTAGATATAAAATTTGTTAAAAGGCATATTTTACAGGTATTGGAATTGGTTTTGGTGGGAACCCATGGAATTCCCTGCTTCTACACTACCATCTTGCCTCCACCTCACCCATGAGACTTTTTTCAGTATAAGAATAGTTAAAGGGAATACATGTGCATATAGGCATATGTGCATGTATATACATATAAGTACATATATGTATATACACATGTATATGCATATATATACATATGTGCATGTGTATATATATATATACATAAATATATGTGTGTATAGGTAGGTGTATGTGTATATATGTGTGTACATATATGTAGATAGAGAACACAGGGTAATTTGAATATGAAGGGATATTTAAAAATTAAAATTAAGAGGTAAGAGAAGAATATATTGGGAAGAGAAAGAGGAAGATAAAATAGAGTACATTTTCTCACACAAAAGAGTCAAGAGGATGCTGATACAATGGAGGGGAATAGTAAGAAAGTGAAAGGGAACAAGTAAACCTTACTTTCATTGGATTTAGCTTGAGGAGGGAATAGCATATACACTCAACTGGGTATCTTACACCAAGGGAAAGTAGGGAGGAAGGGGATAAGAGCAGGGGATGATAAAAGGGAAAGTGGATTGGGGGAAAGGGTAGTCAGAAGCAAACACTTTTGAAAATGGAGAGGGTCAAAGGAGAAAACAGAATAAATGGGGGTCAGGTCAGGATAGAAGGAAATATAGTTAGTCTTTCACAACATGACTACTATGGAAATGTTTTGTGTAACTATACATGTATAACCTATATTGAATTGCTTATCTTCCCAGTGGGGATGGGTGAGTATGGAAGAATGGAGATAATCTGGAACTCAAAGTTTTAAGAGCAAGTGTTAAAAATTGTTTTTACTTGCAATCAAGAAATATGATATGCAGGCAATAAGGTATAGAAATCTGTCCTGCCCTACAAGAAAGTAAGGGGAGGAATGGGGGGAATATAAGAGAAGGAAGACTGGGGAAATGGGGTATTCAATATGACTGCCATCTTAGGGTGGGGGTAGGAGAGAGACAGGGAGAAAATTTGTAACTCATAATCTTGTGGAAATGAATGCTGAAAACTAAAAATAATAATAATGATTAATTTTAAAAAAGATTTCCTAGACAAGGAAATTCCTCTACCAATTGAGGTTATCACTTTATGCAATTTACTGCATTAGACAGTAACATAGGATGCTGAGAAGTTTAATGACTTGCCCAGAGTCACATATTTGGAATTTTTCAGGAATGGAGTTTGAACCCAAGTCATCTTGATTCCAATGTCAACTTTTCAGCCATCATGAAACAGTTCTTCTCCACATTTGCCCACAAAAAGCCATCATGAAACAGCATTTCTCTATATTTGCCCATTTGACAAAACAAAACAAAATAAAAAAAACAAACCTCAAACAAATAAAAATAAAAATCAACTATCTTTAGAAGAGATATAAAAGCCATTTTCCCTGGTGGAAATTTATCAATTGGTAGGTTTCCAATTGTTTCACAGGCTTGAAAGGATTAACTTGGTTTTCTAAGATGCTTTACTAAAAATAATATCAGCCTAAATGCTTATAAAAAGCATTTCTCCCAGCTACCCTAAAGGTAGGATCATAGATAGGTTGTTCATGGATTATCATCTTTACTTTTGAATAGAAAAATCAAAGTTTAGAGTGAGAAAATGTTTATCCTACTTTATGGGACCAATAAACAAGCAGAATGAATACCAGGAATCAGGTAGTGTTACATCACGTATCATGCTTTTTGACCACTAATCTGACTCAACTAGGGAGGACGGAGCTAAAGACTTGATGGTGTCTACCTTAATTTACTTATTCTGGGCTAACTAAAATAATATTCTACTTTTTAATTTATTCTTTCTAAATATACTTAACTTATTTTTATTTTTACCTGGGATAGTATAGGATAGTAAACTTGGGTAGTCATGGGGTTTTTTTGGTGGTTTTTTTTGCTTTTTTTGGGGGGGGAGAGCACAGCAATTGGGGTTGTGACTTGCCCAAAGTCACATGGCTATTAAGTGTGTCAAATATCTGAGGCCAGATTTGAACTCAGGTCCTCCTAACTCCAGGGCCGGTGCTCTATTTACTTCCCCACCTAGCCACCACCCCCAGTTGTCACATTTGAGGGAAATGTTACTAATAGGTCCATTGTGGGTTAATGGGCATAGTTCAATCCCTGTCTGTCAAAGTGTACAGCAAGCTCTGGATTGTGAAGCCCACCAATTTTTTTTACTGATTTTAATTGTTGTGTTCTTCTCTGAGCTCCCCTAAAACCTTCTCCTGAAGATACAATGTAATAACACTGAGGACTGAAAAGCTAGCCTGTTTGGTATGGTCTTTTTTGGGTATTAGCAAAATCAAAAGGCTTTAAACACAAATCCAGTAATATTTGCTGTCTGAAGATCAGTCTTGGTGCACATGAGAGGTTCATAACTAGATAACGAGTCACATGCTGATGAAATTTTGGGCCCAACAATTCTTGATGGCCATTAACTAAATAATTCAGACAAGGTAAAAAACCACACAGACGAAATAAAGAGCATTTATGGTATTAAAGTAAATTCTTCTCCTATCTTTCTTGAGAGTCCTTTTAATATGTTACAATATACTAAAATAATTGAATTGCCCTCCTTACTCTTGGCTAGTTTTCCATCTGGGGCTTCCCAGTTGAGCAGTATCATTTTCTGATGGGAATGTAATTACCTGTCTTGTATTTTTTGTCAAAATTTAATCAAGGAAGTTTGATCTGGGGGAAAAAAGAGATCACATTCTAATGATTGTATTTTACCTTGAAGAGAATTATTTATGAGGTTTCTATGTCTTTGCAAATCTCTCCCCCCCCTCTTATACTTCCCTTATTTTATTTCTTCCTCTTTCTTTCATGTACCACCTTCATTTTTCCTTCTCTTCTTTCTCTTCTTTATTCTTTCTCCGTTATCTCTTTTTCCCTTTTTCTACCTAATTTTCTATTTGTACATCCACCTTTCTTATTCTATCTTCTCTATTATCCATCCCCTTTCCTTTTTCTCTTTTCCTTGATTTCTCTTTCACTTTCCCTCCATCACTTTTTCTCCTTCATTTTGTCTTTCTTCCTGTCTCTTCTCTCTCACCTTCCACTACCATGTAATTAGAGGCCTGAAGATGGTCATCTATCCAAGAGCAAATGTGGTTTCAGGTAGGGCTGAGGAACAGTTAATAAGGTGTTTGGTGCTCAACAATTCCAAGAACAATTATAGGAACAGAAGAGAGGTCTGTACACAATGTTGTCAATCTAACAAAGGTCTTTGATACAATCAGTTTTATGAGCTTATAGAAAATTATGGAAAAATTTGATTGTCTAGAAAATTCATCAGTATTGGACATCAGTTTCATGATGGAATGCTTCCATGAGTTCTGAATAAAGGACAATGTTCCCATACTTTCCCAGTCACTAGCTGAATGAAGTAGTACTGAATGCTTGCTCCCATTTTTTGTAACATGATATTTTCAACTATGTTGTCAGACACATTCATTGAGGATAAGAATGCCATCAAGTTCAGCTACTGCACTGACACTAAATTATTTAACCTGAAAAGGCTACTAGCTAAGACTAAAGAAGAGGGAGAGTTGGCAATGACATTTTGTTCACAGCTGACTGGCCGCTCAATGCAGCCTTTCAGGCTGAGACACAACAAAGTATGGATTAATTCTCTGCCACTTGTGTTAATTTTGGCAAGGAAACAGAAGTTCTCTATCAGTCAGGAACACATCACCCATATATGGAACCATCAGTTATAGCGAATGGAGAAATTTTGAGTGCTGTGGATAAATTCACTTATCTTGGCAGCATACTTTTCAAGGATGTTCAAATAGATGATGAGGTTGACATACATAAATTGTCAGAGATAACTGGGTATTTGAGAGGCTATGAATTAGAGTGTGTGAGAGAAATATTACACTACCTACAAAAAATAAGGTCTGCAGAGTCATTGTGTTGACCTAATTTTTGTATGCCTGTGAAACATGAACAGTATGCCAGTACCATGCCAGGAAATGAATTGCTTCCATTTGAATCTTCTTAAGAAGATTCTGAAGATCACTTGGCAAGATAAGGTACTGGACACTGAGGTACTCTTTCAAGCAGAACTGGCAAACATTCAAATACTACTACAGAGAGTGAAACTTTGATGGGCTGGCCAAGATGTTCAAATGCCAAATACGTGTTTGCTTAAAAGACTATTTTATGAAGGAATCACAGAAGGCAAAGGCTCACATGGGGTAAAAAGAAGTGAAACAAGGATACTCTCAGAGTCTCTGAAGAACTTTGGAATCAGTTATGAGACATGAGAGACACCGGCACAAAACTGCCCAGCATGATACCCACATCAAAGAAGGTGCCATACTCTATGAGCGAAGCAGAATTCCGCTAGTTCAAGAGAAACATGAAATATGCAAGTTTAGAGAAATCTCCATTCCAAATATCCGTAGAGATTATTTGTTCTTGACACATGGTAGAGCCTTGCAAGCTCATATTGGTCTGATTAGCCACAGTTGGGGCCCCCATAGTGATGTCACTGTGGTGCTCTATGAGACTGAAGGACAATCCTTCAACCAGAGGCCTCAGATTTAAAGGAAGTGAGAGGGGATAAGTATTTATTAAGCATTTGTTATGTGCCAGACACTGTAATAAATACTTTTTTAAACAAATATTACCTCATTTGTTCCTAATAAGAATCCTGTGAAATCCTTTTTATCCGTTATTATTGGATATTTATTATCATTATCATTATCATCATCATGATTATTATTATTATTATTATTATTATTATCCACATTTTATATGTAAGAAAATGAGGCAAACAGAGATTAGCTCACTTGCCCAAGGTCACACTAATAGTCAGTGTCTGAGTTGAACTCTGGTCTTTCTAATTTCACATGCAGTATTCTATCCACTTTTCCAGCTATCTATCTCATTTAAGTAAATGAAATGAAATTCTCCACCATATGAAATTACTTTCCACGTGAAAGTGAGGATGTCACCTATGTAGAATTTATAGAACCATTGACATAAGTTGATGAGGAATTGTAGAGTCCCCTATTCGGTCAGCAGACATATATCAATCTGCTTCTAAGTTCCAGATTTTAGACTAAGTTCTGGTTACTTATTTTGCTTCCTGCCCAATTCTCATGACCATCATCTTGGGAACAAATATTGTGGAGAATAGGCCAGCTATCTTAATTGAGTGCTAACTAATTGCTACTCAATGGATAAGCAAACCAGAATATATGAAACACTGAGGCATTCTGAGGGAGAAACAGGAGCTGTCTTGGGACAGACAAATGAAGTCACCAACAATCCGCTAAACACTTATTAAGTACGTACTATTTACCAGGCACTGTAGTAAGCACTGGGGATACAATTAATAAAAAGAAAGACAGTCCCTCCCCCTCAAAGAGTGTATGGTATAAAGGGAGCGACAATACACATAAGGAGGAAGGAAAAGGTAATGGATAGCTAGCACTCAGGTATCTTTTTCAGTGGAGATGAAACCAGGCAGAGTAAAAAATGCAAAGAGGAGTAAGTCTGGTGAATCTTCTACAAAACAAGTTTGCCCACCATCTCCCTTAAGGTCCTTATGACAAAGAGAACAAGAACTTTTTGGAATACCAACGTTCCTAACCCAATGGTATCATTCCATGAAACAACACTCACTGAGATATAGCCTGGCAACTGGTTCTGCAGGTATTTTAGTCATATATTTTAAAGACCATAAAACAAAATTCTTGTTACTAAAATTCTCAGCATTGTCAAATGATTCAAAACAGAAACAAAAATTTTATTTTTCAATGGAAATAAATGACAAAGACCCCAAGGGCTATTATACTGCGCTTAATCTAGAAACACACTGATGAATGTTAATAGATTTAAGATCAGACCTTTCTAGAAGAGAGAAAAGTGAAGGGCATTAGAGTGACCTAGTATTCACCATCAATGTAGAATGTAGCCTCAGACCAGAGGAATGGGTTAAACTCTCAAAACTTGAGAGTTTAACCCATGGTTCAGTTACTCATCTGGAAAATGAGCTAGAGGAGGAAACAGCCAATCACTCCAGTCTCTTTGCCAAGAAAACCCCAATGGAGTCATGGAGAGTCAGACACAACTGAAAATGACTGAACAACAACAAAAAAAACTTTCATGCCCCCTTTAAAAATGCAATCTTTATTTGGGTGATCTCTTGGTGTTAAATGATGTTTATAGGATCATAGAATTGGGATCTGCAAAAGTCTTAGGACTACCTAGCCCAACCACCTCATTCCAAAAGAGACAAAGACTGTCCAGAGAGGTTCAATGGTTTCACAAAGGCCCCAGAGCTAACAAAGAGTATAGCTGGGATTTGAACTTAGACTCTCCCTCCCACCTCTCTCTCTCTCTCTATCTCTCTCTCTCAAAATAAAGATTCCCATGTACACAGCACAACATAAAAAAGGAGTCAATATAAAACCACGAATTTCCACTTTACGTTGTTTATGTAAAAAAAAAAAAACAAAATAATTATGTAATAAATACTACACATCATTTTCAAAGCTACCCCATTTTTCTATACTTGCTTCTAACTTTTCTTTTGTTATTTGCTCTGTACTTTTTGCTTTTTCTCCCTCTCTCCCCACCCTGCCCTAGAGAAAACTACCATTAGACTCAAATGAGTGTATACATTTAAAAGCATGTTATACATATTTCTACTTATCTCTTCCTTGGATATAGATACCATCATCTTTCATGGGTTCTTTGTAGTTGATCTGACTATTTATAATACTAAAAATAACTTAGTCATTCAAAGTTATTCTTAGAAAAATATTGTTGTTCCTGTGTACAAAGTTCTCTTAGTTTTGCTCATTTCACTCTTCATTATTTCATCCAAGTCTTCCCATTGCTTTTTCCCCTAAAATCAACAAGCTTATCATTCTTATAGTGCAGCAGTATTCCATCACAATGATACCTCAACTTGTTTAGCCATTCCCCAATTGACAGACATACTCTTGATTTCCAGTTCTTTGTTACCTTAAGTAGAGGTGCTATAAAAATTTTAAAACATATAAACTTTTTTTCCCCCTAATCACCTTGTTAAACAGACCTAATAGTAGTATTTCACATTCACAGAGTGTACACAGTTTTATAACTCTTTAGGCATAATTCCAGTTCCTTCTTTGAAATGCTTGGATCAGTTCATAGATCTACCACCAATGAATTAGCGGCCCAATTTTTCCATATCCCCTCCAAAATTTGTCACTTTCCCCTTCTATCAATCTAGCCAATCTGATATGTGTAAATGATATCTCAAAGTTGTTTTAATTTTCATTTCTCCAATAAATATTAATTTGGAGATTTTTTTTATATGACTATATATAGTTTTGGTTTTTTTCATTAAAAAACTGTTCATAGTGTATGACCATTTATCTTTTTCTCTGTTTTTTTTTGCTTTTTTTTGGAGGACAATTGGGATTAAGTGACTTGCCCAAAGTCACATGGCTAGTAAGTGTGTCAAGTGTCTGAGGCTGGACTTGAACTCAAGTCCTCTTGACTTCAGGGCCAGTGCTCTATTCACTGTGCCACCTAGCTGCCCCAAAAAATCTACCCTACACAATGAAAATTTCTTTTTTATTTTTTTTTGTAATGGGGGAATGACTCATATTCTTAAAATTTTGATGTTTATAAAATAAAACCTTAGAACCAAATGGGACCTTTGAACATAGAGTATCAGGACATTGCCTATATGGTGTATTATCTTAAAGAAACTTAAGAGTACAACTTATTCATTTGTGTTCTAAGGCAGCATATCTTGTAGAAGGTACACGTTGTTATCTTCTAGGCATTTCTTTAGATTGTTCTACAGAAAAGAAAAAAATATCAGTGGACAGATAAACACTTTCCACCTTCTACCTTGCCCCAATATCTTCTTTTCCTTCTCTTCCATTACTTTTGTGCCTAGTTTGTTTTGTCCTGTTTCTCCCTGAGGTGATGTTGTTCTGATAAGTAAATATACCTACCAGCAAAGGTGACAGGCCATCTGCCTGCTAGGGAATTACTGTTAAAACTCCCAGCTATCACAAGAGTTATTTGAATTTTAAAATTTGTATTATATATTTTCTGTATTCTTGCTCTACATTGGCTGTTTCCTAGCCACAAAGGAGTATTACCTGTTCAGCTGTATTTGCTTATGTCAAGACAATTTGACAGTTTAATAATTTAAACTGTTTATACTCCCCAAAGAGTGCATCAGAGCAGAGTTACTAGTTATTATGATTCTCTCCCTCTCTCTCTCTCTCACACATACAAACACACACATGAGCATGCATGCACACACATGCACACACATGCACGCACACGTACCTTCAAACATTCTCTCTCATTCTTCTTCTTTCCCCTTCAAACTCTTGTAATATGTCACCACTTTATTGTAGTCATGCCAAATGATAATATATATTTCCCATTTTTGAGGTCTGCTACTCATAAATTCAAAGTATTTTCAACTAGAGGAACCGCAAAGATCGTTTAATGTTAAATATAACCTTCATGTTAAATATAACCAAATTGAGACCCAGCAGGGAAAACTGATTTGTTCATGTTCATATATTCAACAACTTTCAGAGAGAGAATTTGAACCCAAATTCTTTGAGTTAAAGCCTACTGCTTATTCATCTTTAACAGTCCTCAGAAGTCACTTATTTACCAATAAGGAGCATAACATGATAAATATTTGGAGATAGAAGAAAAAAACATTAGTCCAAATACTCTCATTTCACAGTTGAATTGCCTCAAAAACAGGAGTCTCACTTGCCCAAGATCAAAAAAGAAATTAGCAGAAGAACCAAGACTTGAACCCTGCTCTCCTGAAATTTTACAACAGAGACCTAGCTAGGTCACATCAACAAATGGGGCTGTGTGATTCTCTAATAAAATAGAATTTTTTTGTGCGTTTAGTTCTCAAAACTTATTCTAAGAAGAGATAAAACTGTGTGATCACCAAGGGAACAAATGGGGAATTCATAATCAATAAGCCAAATATTATCTTTTGGGAAGCATTGTAAAAATAAAAAGTAAAGAAAATGGTAAGAGAAAGGACTCTTATGGAGCTGATACTTAAAAACAAAAAGAGACTGGTGATGAATAAGAAATAATGGGAAGAAGAGTAGAACATGATTATTCCACATTAGAATCTGTGAAGGAGAAGGAAATGGAAAGCTCGAAATTTTCTGGTATATACCCTAGATTGGGGAAAAAAAACGTATTTCAAAGTATTAAAAAAAATAAAAAAGGAAACTTAGTAGGAGTTATAGCAAATGTTGAAAGATGGAGGGAAGATTGTACTTTTAAAAGCATACTGACTCTGGAATTAGAAGTTCTATATTCAGATCTTAACCCTCAAGTTTAACTTCTATATGACCTGGTTTAAGTAAATTAATATCATTGGACCTCATATTTCTGAAGATCGATGCCTCTTTCAAACTATGGAAATTGTGCTGATTAGTAGAGGCAGATACAAAGACAAATGTTAGCATGTCCAAACAAAACAAATATTAAGGAAGCAAAGCACTTACCCAAAGCACATACTGCCTCAGTGTCTTTTTCCCAACTATCATTTGCATATGACCAAAAGGGAAACATTAGATTTAATTATTGGGGAACCCTGAACTCCAGAATTCTTTGATTATTGGACAAGAATGCTTTGCCTAGGTATGTCTTTATTTACAGAAGTAAGAATTTAGTGAATGTACTGGTTGACCATGACAAGAGAGGCCTCTTAGTGAGAGGACCTATCACTGAACTAGGAAAGAGAAGCTTTTGTAAATCTCAGGCTAAAGGTCTCTGCATTTTCTGAAACAGTGCAGTAAAGAGGCTGGACATTATCAGAGCATAGACTTAGTCCACCAGTGAAGTGGTTCACCCCAGAAACACAAGAAAAGAATAGTCCAACTTTGCAATGAAGCAGCCAGGTCCTGCCAGAGAGCAGCCCAACTTCTCTGCAATGGCTTAATCCATCCAACTCATATGATACTTTCTTCAGTAAACTTCTTTTGAGGACAG
Organism: Pseudocheirus occidentalis; assembly: GCA_028646575.1. NCBI lineage: Eukaryota > Metazoa > Chordata > Mammalia > Diprotodontia > Pseudocheiridae > Pseudocheirus > Pseudocheirus occidentalis. Next base: position 71,035,516 of record CM053595.1, on the reverse strand, counting down.
TCTACTTCAAGAAAAGAAAATCAAGGCCTACAGTTGCAGAGCTGTGTGTTGCCCTCTCCATATGTATTCATTACACATGTGTCTCACTACTATGGGAATTTAAATTTGTGCTCAGTTTCCCTATGGATATTGTGTATATTTTGTGAAGAGTGCACCCAAGATTTATACATGGAATGTTATGTAATTATTATTCTTTCTTTGCTTTGTCTAAAGTTTAATTGAGTTGGCTGGTTATTTGTTAATGGAGAGCTCATACGTTAGGGCATAGCAGTCATAACTGAAGGAATATAGGCAACCAAAGAATTACCCTAGGATTCTGAAAGCAGGTGTAGTAGTTGCCCCTCTCAAGGAAAGATCCAACTTGCTTATATGAGTGCAGACTGGCAAAGGAAGGAATGAGGGAGAAGAGAGGAGAAAGAGAGATAGAGAGAGACAGAGAGTGACAGATGGTGTGGAAAGAGGGGGAGAAGAACAGAGAGGGAAAAGTCAGTCAGGTAAAAAAGTCATATGCAAAATAAGGAGGTTGTAGTAGTTGGCCTTTGATGTCCCTTCTAGCTTCAGATTTCTGATCCAATGGAAGAAATTATGGAGATATGAGTTATTTCACTGAAGAAGAAAAGGCTTGATTGAGTATACTAAAAGGAACAGTACCAATGCACAAGAAGCTTGATGGAGACCTTAGATAGTTAAGATATGAATATAAAATGGAAACAAGAAAACGTAATTGAGGATGCATAGAAAAAATGTGATGAGGTCCTAAAAGAAAAGCATTAATAGCATTAAAACTCAGGATGAATTGAGAGTGGTGATGAAGCCTAAACATGAAAAGGGTCTTGTTTATTTATTTTGTGGACAAAAGAAAAACCAAAGGCAGAATGGAATTAAGGTTTGGGGCAATAATACTGCTAATGAATTCCTTAATTCTCTCAAAATTCATTTACTAAGGGTCTATTATGTATCAGACAATGTATTAGGTCTTCAAGATATGAATACCTCCTCCTTAAACAACAATGACTAAAAGAAAAACCCCTTTGTGCCTGACCTGAAGAAAAGGCAAAACTGCTGGATTTTTAGTTTGTATCTGTTCCCTTTATAAGGAGAACAATCTTTGGGCTGCAAAAGGAAGCACAAAAATCATTAACAGAGAGGTGAAAACAAAGAAAAAATGAATAAATAGTGAGAGAACCAAATTTCCTTCAATTAATTCAAGTAAGCAGACCTGGATGAGCTTCATCTTGGGATAATGAAAGATCTTGCAGATGAAATTGTGAATCATCAATCATCTTAACTTGAGGTTGACTTCCAAGTGTCATGGATCTTCCTCTGTGAGCTGACTGTTCCTGTCTCTCACCTGGATTCACACATAGGCAGCTCTCCACTCCTGCTCCATGTCTTAGCTCATGGGGATTGCTCCACTCCACTCTCACTCTTTAGCCCCTGAAGCTACTGCCTGCAGCTTCTGCCTTTGAGAAAACAAAGTGTAACAGGGCCACAACAATATTTATACGCATTATCAGCACCATCATTTCAATTCATCATTCATAAAGATGAACTGAAAGGGCTTCTGTCTGAGAAATTAACACAGACTAACAGACAGAGTACCAACATCACAAGCACTATTTTTGTTAGGACTCACCACAAGCAATTTCCTCTAGCCTGCTCAAGCCAGCTTCTGTCTCTTAGCTCTACTCCCTCCTCTACTCTGTCTTTACCCTCCAAGCAATACAATATACACTGCTTCCAATCAAAGACTCTTGATTAAATCAAAGGCAGGACTCAATCAAAGGCACTTGGATGGCTAAAACTCAATTCAGGAAAAAAAATCCTACTTTGCTTGCCATGACAGATTGATAAACTATTGTTACTACTATTTGAAAAATTATAGAGAAAAGAAGAAGGACCACAGGATAAGAGGAAGGAACATGATATGGCAATTTGTATAAAGAACTGCCATAGTAATCTAAAAGGGGGAAATAATAAATTTTGCAAAGTATAGGCCAGTGATCTTCATTTTTGTTCCTGGTAAAATTCTAGACCACATTTTAAAAATGAAATTTCAATTATATTTTAAGAGAGAGCAAGGTGGCACAGTGTGTAAAGTTTCAGGGCTGGAATCACAAAGATTCATCTTCATGAGCTCAGAACTGGTTTTAGATCTTACTAGCTGCGTGACCCTAGACAAGTCACTTAACACATTTTAAGTCATTTTATTAATCTGAAAATTGAGCTGGAAAAGAAAATAACAAACTATTTCAATATCTTTGCCAAGAAAACCCCAAATGGGGTCACCACAAAGACTTATATGTAACTAAAATGCAGAATAAAAAATTTATCTTTTGTTTTTATATCACCTACATTTGTGAAAGTATTCCTATCATTTACCCTCACAGAAAGCCATTGCTTGGTCCCTGCCCAAGCTCCACTTAATGGCTATATATTGGGACCTTTTGGCTTAGAGTGAATGTTAATGGTAACTGTTTCTCTTTGGAACAGCAACCATGAGTTCTTCTTCATCCAAGTTGATTTTTTTTCCTTTTTGTTCTATTTAAAAGGGCCATCCCTTGACTCACTTCTTTAAAAGGCCTATTCACTGAATGACTGTTACCTCTCTCTAAGTGAGTACTTGAAAAGGTCTTAGCCTAAAAAGGGCCAGAGTCTTCCATTGCATCCTGGGTTAAATCTAGTCATCTTGATGAATATCTGATCACTGGCCCCAGGTGGCTCTGGAGGAGAAAAACTGAGGCTGGTGACCTTGCATGA
>CM053595.1:71005709-71032256 GCA_028646575.1 Pseudocheirus occidentalis | reverse complement strand
TTCCTCTTTCTCATGTTGGCCAGTCAATTAATTGGTTGGTTTTTTTTAGCTCTGTGAAACTCTGCTTCCAAGGGGGGAAGCTCTGTTCCAAATCGCTGGGGTTTTCCCAATTGCCGGAGCTATTAGGGGAGTGTTGCAAGTCCCCCCAGCTTTGGCTTGCTGAAAGTGCACCCCAGGACCACCACCCAACAGCACGGTCTGGATCCAGGCCTCTCAACGCAAGAGCACTTGGCCCTGATCAATCGATTCAGCCCCCCTGTGGAGTCTGCAGTCCAGAGGCTCTGAAGCAGCCTGGTGGGGGCCCCGGCAGATCCAGCGGTTCCCTTCCCCCACTGCTTCTTTGCCCCGGGGGCAGAATGGCCGAACTGCTTTATCACCCACAACTTAATTTTCAAAGTTTCAACTTTCACTAACCATCTCTAACCAAAGACCCCCTCAGGCAGGTGCTTTAGATTTTCTTTGAAGCAGACTCAATCTGTGGTTTGGGAGGCTCCGCTGCTCCTCATGGCCACCTTGGGGCTTTGCCTGGCTGTGGCTGCGGTTTTGGGCTGGCAGGGTCTCTGCTCCGCTGTGGTGCGGAGCTGCCCCTCTCCCGTCCAGTTCCTCACACCTTGGCAGATGTGGAGGTGCTGGAGGCTGTAGAACTGCTGCTGACTGGCTGTGGGGCTCAGCTCTGGCTCCTACCCACTGCCCGGGCCTGGCCTTGGTCTCGGCTTCAGGCTGTTCCAGCCTCCTTTCCCGTTGTGCCGAACCCCTGCTGCCGAATTGCCTTCAGCGAGAGATGTGTTCTTCGTATTTTTGTGAGTCTGAGAATCCTAGACTTTCCTAGACTTTGTCTGGGCTCATATTTTCTGGATGTTTAGGGTGGCAGTGTGGGAGCTGCGGGACCTTGCTGTTTCTACACTGCCATATTGGCTCTGCCTCTGGGAAGACAATGTTTAACAGAGCTACAATAATATTCATACACATTTTGGTATCATTATCAATTCACCATCTGCCTATGAAATCAACAGAGATGCACAAACAAGGTCTGAGATGTCAACACAAGTCATCAGCATGGAAATCAACACAGACCCACAAATAAGGTCCAAGAGGTCAACAAAAATCATCAATAAAGTCCCAGGACCTTCAAAACTCTCCTCCAGGATTTCTGTAAACATAGAACCAGAAAATCCTCTTTCAGGACTTCCAGCAAGGTCCCAGGGCTTCTGTACAAAGCATCACAAACAAAAATCAACACAGACAGAACAGACAAACATAGACTGCCAGGATACCACAAGTTTTCTCCTCAAATTTGATACCACTATAGTTCTCTTCTCAGTTCTGCCACCACAAGTCCTGTTTTATGTTCTCAGTTCTGCTCTTTCCTTGCTTGAACTTCTTATGCATGGTTACTAGCTCCTTCTCCTCCTGTTGCATCAGCAACACTGTTCATAAGTTGTGGAGTACACAAGTTCTGTTTCTTAACAAAACTTGATATAATCATGGACAAGGTTTAAAAGAAACATGATCTAATTAGAGGTATTTACTACTCTCTTGGCCTGTGCTCTGTTTTGTGAGTGACCACAATCATTCTTTTCTGCCTTGGGACTGCGAGAAGGATCCTCCCTCACCTGCTGCCACAAGCTCTGTATTGCTGTGCTCCTCCTCGCCCTAGGACTGCCACCAAGGACTGTGATCCCGATCTGAGTATGGAGAAAGTAATAAAGTCCTGCCTCAGTGGTAGCAAAAAGTCCCCTGTACTCTCCTTCAAGCCAGTTCTTTGACCCCTTTACTGTCTGTGGGCTGAGAGGTCCAGAAGAACTGCCTGCTTTTTCCCCTTCTAATTCACTCTCTCCCAAAGTGAGTTCCTTGTTTGCTGTGATCGAGGCTGTTCTGGCTTGGCCTGTGTTGGGCTGTGCTCTTCTGTCACCCTGGTCCAACAGACCTTTTCTGCTGACCCACTAAGTTCTCTTGGGCTGGGAATTTGTTTCATTCCATATATTTTGTGGATTCTACAGCTCTAGAATTTATTTAGTCATTTTTAAAGGGATTTGGAGGGGTTTGGGAGAGAATTCAGATGAGTTCCTGCCTTTATTCTGTCCTCTTGTCTCCACTTCCCTATTTTATTGTTTCTCTATGTCTCATCAATTTGCCCAGTTCTGCTTTTCTTCTTCTCCTCCTCCTCCTTCTTTTTTTGTGAAGGTAATTTTTTAACAATTGTTTTCTTTTATCAATATTTATCAATTTATTTTCAGTTTTCAGCATTCACTGTTATAAGATTTTGAGTTCTAAATTTTCACCCCTCCTCCAACTCTAACTCCCCAAGACACCAAGAAATCTGATATAGGTTATACATATATACAATTATCATCTCCAAATTCTCTCCCCATCTCTCCCCTAACCCCACCCCAAGATGGCAAACATATTGATTACTCCTTCCCCAAGTCTCTCCTTTTTTCTATCCCCAATAACCAAATTACCCCTTCCCCCATACTTTCTTGTAGGGCAAGATAGAATTCTATACCCCAGTGCCTATATATCTTATTTCCTGGTTGCATGTATAAACAATATTTTAACATTTGTTTTTAAAATTTTGAGTTCCAAATTCTCTCCCTTCTTCTGTCCTCACGCACCCCTATTGAGAAGACAAGCAATTCAACATAAATTATGTGTAGTTATGCAATACTTTTCCATAGTAGTCATATTGGGAAAGACTAACTATATTTCCCTCCATCCTACCCTGCCCCCCTCCATTTATTCTATTTTCTCCTTTGACTCTGTCTCTTTTCAAAGGTGTTTGCTTCTGACTACCCTCTCCCTCAATCTGCTCTCCTTTCTGTCATCCCATCTTTAATACATTTCCCCTCTACTTCTCTGTAGGGTAAGAGACCCATTTGAATGTGTATGTTATTCCCTACTTTAGCCAAATACAATGAGAGTAAGTTTGACCTATTCCCTTTCACCTCCCTGCTCTTCCCCTCCATTGTATCAGCTTTCTCTTGTCTCTCTTATGTGAGGTAATTTACCCTATTCTATCTCTCTCTATATGTATATTTACTCTCATTGCCTTTTTGGGCCTCTTTTTCCATCTGGATTAGTCTTTTTTAAGGTGTTATTTTCTTCAGTATTTTTGGGGTCTCCTTTAGCAAACTGCTGACTCATTTTTAAAATGATTTTCTTGCATCATTCTCATTTCTCTTTCCAATTTTTCCTCTACTTCTCTTATTTGATTTTCAAAATCCTTCTTGAGCTCCTCCATGGTCTGTGACCAATTCAAATTTTTCTTGGAGGCTTTTGAAGTAGAAGTTTTGACTTTGTTGTCTTCTTCTGGTTCTATGTTTTGATCTTCTTTGTCAACCATGACTAATTCTATAGTCTGATTGCACTCCCTCTGCTTGCTCATCTTGCCAACTTGAGTTTTGGTCTCTTTGTCATCATAGAACCCTGCTTCCAGAGGGAAGAGTGTTGTGTCCCAAATTTCTGGAGTTTTGTGTAACTGTTGTCAGAGATACTTCTATGCACCTCCCTTAGAACTGTGTGGAAGACTCCCTCTCCACAATCTTCACAAGCACTGCCACACCAATGTTTTCCTCACCCCTTGACCACCACTCAAGGTTGCAACCCAGATCTAAGCAGGGCAAAGCAAGAGAATCCTGGTTTACCACCAGCAAAGAGATTCTGGCAATTGCCCTCTGGTCAGTCGCTTAGTTCATCCACTGTCTGTAGGCCTGCACCTCTGGAAGCCATCACCCTGGCACCACCTACACCTGCCTAGGCACAGAAATCTGACCAAGCTGTTCTCTCTCCCAGTTCAAACAGAGTTTCCCCACTGACCTTTTACTTTCACTTTGGTGTTTGTGGATTGAGAAGTTTGGGAATTGCCACAGATGCCAATTATTCAGTCCCCTGAGATCTACTCTGGCCAGGACTATGCAGCAGTCTATGTCAGCACAGCTCACGCATGACTGCACTCTTTCCCAGCATGGTGTGATTGACCCTTCTTTTCAGCTTGCCAGACTGCCTTCAGTGGGAGATTTGTTTCACTCTGTCATTTTTTGATTTCTGTATCTCTAAAATTTTTTTAAAGTAATTTTTTTCCATGTATTGGAGGTGGTTGGGGTGTAAGCTCAAGCAAGTTCCTCCCTTTACCCAGAAGAATATTTTAAACATTAACAGCAATATTGTGTTATTATCAACTGTGCATGACTTAGCTTTTCTCAGAAATCCAATTATCTAGGACAGATTTAGAGAACCTGTGGGATCAACACCACATATGACCCTCTTATTAATCAAGTGTGGCCCTTTGATTGAATACAAACTTCATAGAACAAATCATTTTATTGGATTGTTCTGTGAAGTTTGGATTCAGTCATAGGGCCGCACTTGAGGTCCAAGGGGGTTAGGGATGGCCGCAAGGCTGCACGTTTCCAGCCCTGATCTAGGACATTCTTAAGGACTATGATAAAAAAAATGCCATCCAGTACCAGAGAAATTCTGAATGAACATGTAAGCAGACTTTTTGTAACTTTATTTTTCTTGGTATGTTTTTATTGAGAGGGGAGGTAGTTTCTATTTTCTTTTGCAACATGGCTAGTGTGGAAATGTGGTTTGCATGACTGACCATGTATAACCTATAGAAAATTGCTTGACTTCTCAATGAGGTGGAATAGGAGGAAGGGAGGGAGATAATTTGGAATTCAAAATTAAAAAAATTAAAAATTGTTTTTACATTTAATTGGAAAATAAATTATTAAAAATTCCTGAAGTGAGAACACTTTTTACTCTTAAGGCAACTTATTCCACTCAACCAAAGTAGCAATTATGTAGAATATATTTTCTTATTCACTTAAGTTCAATAATATAGGATATTAACATCTTTTAGCATCCAAAATGATTGTAGAGAATGAGAAAGAACTAGAAAAAGGGAAATATATCCTGATCCAATTTTCCTAGTCTGCACTAAGTTCTTTGAATATACTTAAATTTTAAATTTTCCTTTATATCCTTTCTGTCTTTGTCTCTGCCTCTGTCTCTGTCTCTGTCTCTATCTCTTTGTCTCTCTGTCTCTGTCTCCGTCTGTTGGTCTCTGTCTCTGTCTCTCTCTCCCTCTCCTCCTCCTTTCTTTTTCTTTTGGATCTCTCCTTTCCTTCTTCCCATTCTTCTTCTGTTTCCTTTTTTCTATCCCCCTCACTTGGGTCCCTCCTTCTATGATTGGTTCAGGAAGTGATTTTTGATCTTCTTTTCTCTGCTTCGCTTCAACTCTTATTTTAAGGTTCTTTATTTTGCTATTCAGTTATTTACATTTTTCTTTGCTTTGTCACCTATGAAGAAAGCCTGCTAAAACAGACATTTTGCTTTGTCATATGAGCTATTCTGTGTCCTACATAATGAGACCTGTTACTACTTCCTGCACTGACACTATAACCATTCTCAATATCCATACCACCTGTACTGCAGTTCTGTTATCCTACTTAGGGAGGTAGAAAACTTTCTTACTGAAGATTTTCTTCTAATATTCAATTATGTCCAGGAGTAATGTGTTATAATGCCTCAGTCTCTTGCTGGCCATATATTTATTCTTCATGGAAATATCCTTTAGTAGTGTGTTTTTTTTCTATGTTTTATTTATTTGGGATATGGATGTACAAATATATGTGTATATATGTTTATATACACATATTATATATATATATACATATTCACAAACATATGTATATGCATGCAATTTTCTTTTTCTCCCATTCTTTTTAGTTTAAAATTCTTTTGGTTAAATTAATGGAAAAACTAATAAGAATTCAGGTGGTATGGTCATTCAGTGAGGTGGAGGTCTTTCAAACATTCTTGCTGAAAAAACCAGAACTGAAAAGAAAATTTGACACTCAAATGCAAGAAGCATCAGAAGGTAAACATGGGAAAGAAATCCTAAGGAACTTATCAAAGTTGAACTATTTACATGCCAACATCGAAAAATGATAATTGTGACTTATGAAACTGTTCTAAGTATGAGGACAGGTGAAGGGAATATAAGTGTATATACATGTATACCTACACATATGTCTATATAGGAGGGTATATATGCATATTAATACATATCTGAATATGTGTGTATATGACTTCATAGAGGGTGCAGAATCAATTGAATAGGAAGAGATGATACTTTAAAAGGTGAAATTCTGAGGTGGGAGAGGATTAGAATGACAGGAGACAGGGAGAGACAGAATGGGGTTAATCATTCCATATAGAAGAGGCAAGAGATAACTGTTACAATGGAGGGGAAAAACAAGAAGGCAAAAGGGAAAGGGTCAACTTTACTCTCATTGAATTCAACTTAGGGAAGGAAGGACATAAACTCTAAACTGGGTATCTTGCCACATAGGACAGTAGGCGGATGGGGATATAAGTTGTGATGATGGAGGGGTGGGCAAGGTTGGGGGGTAGGGCTTCTGGAAGCACACACTTCTGTAAAGGGTCAGGGACAGGGTAGAAAATAGAACAAGGTGGGGTGGAACCAGATAGGAAAGAGGGACATATAATCAGTCTCTCACAATATGTCTACTGTGGAGATGTTCTGCCTAATTATGCATGTACAGCCTGTATGGAACTCCTTGTCCTTCCAGTGGGGGTGGGTGATGAAGGAGGAACTGAAAGAATCTAGAACTTAAAATTTTACAATCAAATGTTAAAATGTATGTGTGTGTGTGTGTGTGTGCGTGTATATATGTATGTGTATATATATACATATACATATATATATATATATATATAAAATCTACACACAATTTGGAATTAAGATATACAGGCACTGGGGTGGGGAGACCCATTCTACCCTACCAGAAAGTTAGAGGAGTGATGGAGGAGGACATAGGAGAGAGCAGATTGGGGGATGGGCATTGCAGTTGGATCACTGTTATGGGGTTATGGGTGGGGGAAAGATGAGGAGAAAATTTGTAACTAAAAATCTTGTGGAAATGAATGATGTAAACAAAAAAATAAAAAAAAATTATTCATAAAAAACAAAACAAAAAATAAATAAAGGCAATTTGATAGTGGTGCAACAAAGAGCTTAAGTTCAGAGGTAGAAATGAAAAGCATCAGCATGAGGCATAGAAGACATTCTGAAAAAATAAAAATTGTTCTGAAGTAGACACTTTTTCAAACACTTCCAAACTCTGCAGTTACATTTCACTGAAAGACAGTGCATAACATGAGAGTCAGGAAGACCTTAGAACTTAGAATTTCCAGGCTGGTAGGGATATTAGAGTATAGAATCCCAGCTTGAATGGAGCTTTAAGCTCTAGAAAATCAGGACTGGAACATGTCCTACCAGCGGTTCCCAACCTGTGAATTATGCTCAAATTGTAACAATGAAAATACATCCTGCATATCAAATAGATTCATAACAGTTGCAAAATTACAGTTATGAAGTAGCAACAAAAATAATTTTATGGTTGAGGGTCATCAGAACAGGAGGAACTGTATTAAAGGATCACGGCATTAGGAACATTGAAAACCACTGTTCTCAACAATTTCTAAGGTCAACTGATGACTTCCACCCAATCATTTCTTTTTAAACAAAAAATTGCTCCTGGTTGATAAGAATAAGATCCAGAATGGCAGTTCCCCTCTTTGATTCATCCACTTTTGGAAGGGTAAAATTATCATTTAGGCAGGCCAGGAAATTATTAGCTCCTCTGCTTTTGGCAGAAAGAGAGCTCCAACAGATGTCCAAATAATTGAAGTCCCTCATCATTACCATAGCATGACTCCCTGCCAGGCTTGTGATCTATTTTACCGACTCCTCATCTATCTCCTCTTTCTGTCCAGGTGGTCTGATGTTTACTTTGATGACAATATCACATCTGTTTCTACTTTCATTTATCTACATCCAAATGTTCCTTCTATAGTCTCTGGATTTCCTCATGTTATTCTTTCTTTTTTTTTATAATAAGTGCTACTCTGTCCACATTTCTGTCTATTCTCAGTTGGTTACCATGTTCCAGAGCCATAGTCAAGTAATGGCTTTAATGTTACCAAATCCCAGTGATATTTATAATGACAAATTTGACCCTACCATGAATTAGGAATTTTATTCTACCTTCTTGTTTATTATTGATTTTTATCAAGAAATAGTCCTTCATTTCATAAATGAATAAACTGAGGTCCAGAAGGAGAAATTGATTTGCCTAAAATACAAAGACAGTTTTTGTTTTCAGATAAATTGAAACCAAGTCACATTATCATTCAAATTTTAGCCATAAAGCACTACTATTCTATTTACATTCACCTATTTTCCCCCCTTTTCACTATCTCATCTTCTTACTGTCCATAATATAATGGGAATGGAAATACATAAAACATATTTATTAAGCACACACAGTTATTTTAGGATGAGAGGGGTATGTGGTGAAATTATTTAACAATAAAAAGAAAAGAAAATGTGAAACAGAAAAAAATAAAAATACTTTAAGCCACCTACAACTGCTTAATTAACCTAGTTAATCATGTGTCCCCTTTATTCTCAGGGCAAATAGATTAGAATAATTACATTAACTCACATACACTTGCGCACCCACACACACTCACACACACACATTCACTAGTGGTTGAGATTTGCATGAATGGCAGTAAGATTTTCAACTGAAATGCAAGGCTGCTGTGCATAAAGTTTAGACTGAATTAGGAAGTTTGAACTGCTTAATGATATTATTGTCACAATCCTTTCTAATTTCAATCCTAGACAAAAGCAACTATTGATAATAAACTAGTAATTTGGGGAGACAATTTTCATTAATATGATGGGGGAGGGCAGAGTTCTTCCAGGGAAAAAGTAAGAATATTTGATACTATAAGAATATAGAGAATACAGTCTCTTATCTATATGAGGAAAGACATACATATATATCTAGTATGACTTTCTCCAGACAAACCCATAGTACTTGCCTAAATGTGAGCTGTACAGAAATACCAGGAGGGTTGATTCTGACCCAAGAAGAAAAGGATAATTAAAACTTTGCCCAAGTAGAAACTAATTCTATTGACATTTTTAATGTTCTAACTCAGTAAAAGAATCTTATAAATCTGTACAAAATCACATGTAATTTCTAGTTGATTTCAATTTTTTTTGGTTGCTCCATTTTCTGCTGAATTTATAACACGTAGAGGTCTCCCGGGAGACAATGTCATATAGTAGAAAGCATGAAAAGTTTGGAGTCAGAAGATGTGTGTTCAAATACCAGTTCTGACGTTTACTACCTGTGTGACTTTGGACAAGTCACTTAACCTGTATAGATGTCTGTTTCTTGAATTATAAATGAAAAGTTTGAACTAGATGGCTATAGAGGATCCTAACTCTATGATAATGACATTTTATTTTCTAAGTATCTTTAAAAGTATATGTAATATACATATTTACACATATGTATATATATAGATATGAGTATATACGATGAATATATTATATATATTTCATATGTATATATGCATGTGTATACAAACCCACAGATAGGAAGATAGATACACATATAAACATTCAAATGCTTGTTTAGGAAAAGTTGATTAGCCCATGATTGAACAGTCATGTGTTTGTATGCTTACAATCCTTAATAAATGATGAGAGCAGTCAGCTTCATTGGTCATCATGGAGACAGCAACCTCTTAGTCCCTAATCAGTTTTGAAGGATAGCAGCATGTGGCCCCCTACATTCAGACAAGTCAATGTCTAAATCAACCAGATTATGTTATTTATTTCCTTTTATAAAGACCTCTATGACTGAGGAAAACAAATTAGGTACCCAGTCCAATTAGCCTTTTCCTAAAATATGGTGCAATGTAAAAAGATCAATGGGTTGGGAGTTAGAAGTTCTGTATTCAAATCTTAAATTTGCCATTTCTTAGGTAAGTGGCATTGAACAAATAAAATCACTTCCTGGGTCCACAGTTTGTTTGTCTGTAAAATGAGGGGCTTAGCTTAAATGATCTTGAATGTCTTCTCTATCTTAAAAATATTATGTTATATAGTTTTTTCCTTATGTCCATCTGAAATATTCTTGTCTTTCACTCAAATTCCTTCTCTTGTTTAATTTGTCTGGATCCACCATAAGTTTTCATCACATTCTCATTAAGACCTTTCATGTACTTAGAAAATAAAATCATATTTTCATCCCAATACCCTCCACCTTGACCATATCTTCTTGACTTTGCTGCCTGTTAATATAATTATTAATTGACATACTTAAGTGGGGTTTCTGACTAACTGATGAATGGACTGAAGAATTTATGAAGCATTGATTAGTCATAATACTTAGAACTTACAAGGCATTGTTGAGCAGAGAATTATTTGATCCATTTTTTTAACTGGTGGGCTTCCTTTTAGAGGACATTTGAATTACAAAAAAGAAAAGAGCACAAAACTTGTAATTAGATGATTTGGGTTGAAGTCTGAACTCTCTCATTCACTACTTGAGTTACCTGGATCAAGTCCCTTCATTTCTCTGAGATTCAATTTTCTTATCTATAGAATGGAAAAAAAAACTTTTACTACATAAAATAAGGAGGTAAGATTAGGTGATATATATAAAGCCCCTCCCAGTTCTGAAGCCTATGTTCATGTAACCTGCCTCAAAGGACTGTCATGAAGATAGAATAAATTAAACTCTTATAATAGGAAAGTTTTGTGAATTTAAATGATAATGGTAGTAATAGTAGACATGGTTATGTTGATGATGTCTAGTGGCCAATATATCCTGAGACGTCTGAAGATTTATAAGCTTTACTATAGATTTTAGCCTATCAGTTCTCCAACAGGCTTGTGCCTTATTGGGAGTTGTCTCAGGGTTAAAAGAATGACTTGCCGACTGACTGGAACCATAGGTTATAATTCCCAATTTGGCCATTTGATTCCTGTTTAGCCCAGCAAACAAATCACTTTCTTTCCTTGCGCAATAATGTAGAGATCTGTGGCCAGCTCACAAGGGTGTTGTGCAGTTTAATAAATATGGGTAATGCAGTGAGGAGTTTTTGCCAGGAGGAGCAAGGAGAGTGTGAAATAATATTAACCTCATTTTGTTGCACGGCTGCTTTGAATTTGATCAAATGCATGGCACATCTCTTCAAGATGTACATGGGGAAATCGGCAATATATGTAAATTGTAATAAACTTCCCCCAACATTTATGATCCCTGTTAGAAGCTGAAGTATTTTAGTTGTATTGTCAAATGCATTCAAAAAACACATTTGGTAGTACATAATGGATGGAGGGGAGAAAGGTATTTCCTCCATCTGAGAAGATTCATTTAAAGTTCTGCTTTATGATTGATGCTGCCAGGGCCAGCTGGTATAGAACACGCTCATTGTACTAGCTTGAAGCAGAGGCCCCTCCTACCCTCACAGGCTGATCGGAATTCCATCCTTGTCTCCTCAGAATTGGGATTTTCCCTCCCCTTTTTAAATGCAGATCCAACTTGAACTTTACCTGCTGTTCAGTGCTGGCTCAGGACATACCTCTCTGTGCCAATTTTGCCTCCAAACTTTTAGATATCACCAGCCACCCTGCTGAATTCTCTTAATGTTAGGCCAGCACTAGCCTGATCTTCAGCAGTCCATTGTAAACAAACAAGAAATTATCACTTGGAATAAACATCTGATTATCCCAGCAGAGATCACAACAAAAACAGAGCAAGTGAAAGGGGAGCTGCTTGCTTTGCTGAATTCCTTCCAGGTCCTTGATTGTTGGGGAATCAGGCTGCCTTCCCATTTGGCACAAGGACATGCATGCCAGGTGGTGCCAGGTGGCAGTGGGATGGGGTGCTGGAGAAGGAAGAGACATCCCTTCTTGTTCACGTTATCATGAAGTTAGGCCTCTGATGTCCCATGTATTTAAATACCATATCTCTTCCAAGCCCCCAGTGTACTCCAACATAAAAGATGCAGACATGAGGTAGAAAGAGTCCTTCTTCCTGTATAGCTCCACTCGCAACTATTTAGAATTGACCAACTTCTCCCACCCTATATAAGCTCCTGTATGACTTTAGTTTTCTACAGGGAACTATGGATATCACATGGACCATGAAGTTGAAGATGGTAATTCTGAGAGTTTCATCATAAAAGAAACTTAGAGTCAAGATATCTTAAAGATCCAAAGAAATGAATCTATAGTGGTAAAATTGTAGGGCAAGTTATATTTGCGGTTATAAGGCCTTTTTTTTAATAGCAGAGTTCAAATTGCAATACCTATTGAACCTACTTTAAAATTGGCCTTAAAATAACACATAACTTATACCCATAGAGGATTTCTGACTAACTTGTGAATGAACAAAATGATTAGGCATAGTATTGGGGGATGTGCAACCTGGTTCATATCATTTAAAAGTTAGATGATGGGCAATTTATATTGGCCCTCTAGTGTTGTGTTCTCTCATGGATAAAATAAGAGTTTGACTAGTTGGTCTCCAAGGCTCCTTTTTAACATTCTACATTCTCATTTCCAGCTGGGTGGAGCAGTGGGTAGAGCACTAGGGGTAGATTCAGGAAAGCTCAAGTTCCAATCTGGCCTAAGTCACTTATCAGGTGTGTGACCTTTATAGAGTCACTTAACTACTGTCTGATTCAGTTTCCACATCTATACAATGAACATAGCAATAACTCCTTTCTCCCAGAGTCATTAGGATAAAATGAGATAACATTTTAAAAGCACCTTGCAAACCTTAACGTGCTACATACAAGCTTGCATTTCAATTTGGTTTTTTTGTATCTGAAGATTCCTTTCAACCCTAATGGTGGTTAAGTGTCTTATGACTCTAATTTTCTGTTCTAAGACCCTTTACAGCTCACACAATATTTTAATATCTTTGGAAGCTTGAAAAGTATTTTTATTCATATTTTAATTATAATAGCATGATATATAAATCTGTGTGTGTGTGCATGTGTGCATTTGGGCATGCATATACACACATATATCCTTTGCCCAATACTTTCCTACAACACTTAAGGAAGGTAGTAATTTGGTATTTCCACATACCAGATGAATGATGAGTAAACTGAATCTTGGAAAGCTTGTGAACTTTGCCCATCATCACACCACTGCAGTGGAAGCCAAAAATAGAAGCCCGTTGTCCTGATTCAAACTCCAGTTCTCTTGCTATTGTAGCACGCTGCCTCTCCCATTCACTACACTTGCCCTTTGATACTGGAGTCACATGGACTCTACTTCCATTGCTTAAAGACGACATTCCTGACCTGAATTATCTTCTGTGTCTTACACTTAGCCATTCTATGGTTTATTATCATCCCTTTTAGCTCCCAGTTTTGTTGTTCAGAAGCCTGGAAACCTTTAGGGATTCTCATAAGCTATTCTTAAAGAGATTTCTGCTGGATTCTATGGATTTTAATTTTCTGGCTTTCCCTTCAGGCATTTTCTACCTTTTTTTCTATTTTTTTTTCCAGACAGCCTCCTTCAAGTTGAGTGCTCCAGCATTACCTCCTGATATGATCCCCCAGTGAGGATGTCAAACTTAATTATAGAACCATCACTGTGCCTTAGCCCTCAACCTCATTTAATGCCTCTGATGACACCGAGGTTTTACTCAAGCCTAAGAAAATAACATCTTTTTGTCTTATATACCTCAGAGTGAACTCATCTAAGAGACAACTCTGTACAGCAACGTAGAAACACCCCCACAAATTGTGTGTCTCAATGTGACATTCATCTCATTCATTTTTGGTGCTGTCCTGCCTGATGCCCACCCCCACCCCCACAGTTTCTCTCAGGATCTGTAGGAGTTTACTGCCTGTTTGAATGCGCTCTGCCCTTCTGCTACATATTGTCTTTTAGGAAATAATTAGAAGTTTTTATGGTATGTTTCCTGGGAACTGTGGATGGATTCCTCTGGAACTTCCTTATAAATTGTTTACTATCTATGTGACCCTGGATAAATTATTTATCCTCTCCAAACCTAAGGATTCTCATCTGTGAAACAAAGATAACAAGAGTATCTACTTCACGGAGCTTCTGTGATGAGTAAATAAGATAATTGTATGTAAAATATTTTTCACACTTTTTTGGGGGGGGGCTGATTTAGACTTGAGATTTCCTTGGTAAGCTATTGGTAAGGTCCTCTGCTAGTGCAGATTGTCAGCTTCTCTGTAATTTATAGCCTTTCTTAGAGAGCTACCTGGAGCTTTGGGGAAATGAAAGGTTAAATGATTTGCCCAGTGTCACAAAGCTAGTCTGTCAGAGGCAGGATTTGACCCTAACTTTTCTGACTTGGAAGCCAACTATATCCATTATGACATGCTGCCTCTAAGAAATGCTGAAGTGCTATCTGAATGTGAGCTATTATTATGTTATTATACAGTATCTCTGCTATTTCTAGATTTCCAAGTTTCATATCCCAATGGTTTATATATAGATTGGATCTGTAGCTAAGTTTCTCATTTGGCCAACAAAACTACCGTAATGAAATTCAGTCCTTTTATACTTTTAGTTAGGTTTGTTCAGCTCCGCAGGCCCAGTTAGCTATGGTACAGATGTGCGTCAACAGGAAAAAAAAATATCATTGTGTCATCACAACCCATCACCACGTTTAAGGAAAACAACTGAATTTTGGAGTGCTGGAGCTGAAATAAGACTTAGTACATAAGATGATAGACCTGCAAAGTATCTTAAAGCACAATGTTAAGGATGGTACCTCAGAACATAGAATTCTAAGGATAACTGAGGCTTTAGATACCAATTAATCTAATATTTTTCTTTTGTAAATCAGAGTATTATGGCATAGGGATGGAAAGTAGCATATTGTATCCCCTGAGGAAAGGCTTCTCAAGGCCAAGTTAGGGATCTTCCATCTGTCCCAAAGCAACCGTTTCCATCTATACCAGCACCTCTTACTGCCAGCACAATCTCCCAACTGGAATGTGGAAAACCTCCGTGCAAAGAACAGCTAATCTCACTTTCACTTCAGGACTCTCATCTCCTTCACCTGTTCTTTAAAGGTAGAAAAGTGATGATCTCCTTTCAATGATAGGCATTCTCACATCTGGTCATACCCTTCACACCTCAGTTACTAAAATCCTAGAGAACACCATCTAAATTTCTGTTACTACCCCTACCACCTAGTTCTATGTTTCCATACCTCTCAACTTTCCTACCCCAAAGTTTTTATCCGGACTCTACCCAGCCCTTACACTGTGTCCTCTGGAATATCTAGGCAATAAAATTTCCTTCATCTTCTATTTTCCACTCCCTCTTTTTCTGTTTTCTAGCTCTTAATGAAACCTAATTTCCCTTGATGATGCAGCTTCCTTGGCCAACCTTTCCAGTAATGACTGCATCTCTACTCATTCACCTCCACTCACTGGTCAAAGTAAAGAAGTTGGAATAGTCTTTGCTACCCATTTCCACTTCCAGATTTCCTCCTTTCTTCCATTACTCAGTAACCTCTCAACCTTTAAAGTTTATGCTATTTCTATCTACCACCCAATCAAAACCCTAGTAGCAATTATTTACAGCCCTCCATCTCACTCCACTTTTTTCTTCAGTGAGTTTGATACCTGCTTGGAATTTTATTTCCTCCTCCCAAATTCTTCCTCTCATGGCAGGAGACTTCAATATATATATATATTCTCCTTCAAATACTCTAACCACAGTTCTCCAACCTACTCACCTACAATACTACTTTACACCATATCAGCTGCACAAAAATGGTCATACCTTTTATCTTGTCATTGCCCATAAATATACCACCTTCATGTTCAAGAAATCTGAAACCCACTTATCCAACCATAATCTACTAACTTTTTTACCTTTCCCTCTGCTTTCTCTTATAGAAACCTCTTCATCCACTCTATAACCTCAAATCTCTTTACTCCTTAATTCTCTCCCAGATCATCTCCCCTGTGTTAGCCAGTCTGTCCTCTTCTCCTCATCTTGATTCTTTGGTGAACCAATTGAACTCTACCTTGTCCACCTTTCTTGAATCCCTAGCCTTATTATGTCACTGATTACAACCAGCCAAGCCACAGTCTTAGATCACCACCACCATCCATTGCCTTCAGTCCTATACTTGTGTTGCTGGACAAAGGTAAAGAAAAGCACATAACCATTCTGACTTGATCCAATACAAATGTATGTTGCATAACTTCAACTGGGTCCTCACTGCTGCTAGTCAATTCTACTATACATCAATCATCAACTCACTATTCTGCTCTCCACAGTGGCTCTTCAAAATCTGTTCATCCTTCCTCAAATCTCTCATGCTTTCCCCCCTCTTTCAGCTGAGGATCTTGCCTTGATATTTTACAGAAAAAAACTCTTGAGATTATTCACTATGTATTCTCTCTTCTCCCCTCTACCTTGTCTTCTATCACTCAGGTTTCTGCCACTTTTTCTTACTTCACCCCAGATTAGGTGACCTCATTCCTTACTAAGTTTAACTCCTCTACTTGTCCAAGTGATCCCATTCCATCCTGTCTTTTCCAATAGATTGCCACCTCTGTCATCCCAACTATTTCACTTATTCTCTCACTTTCTCTCTTCTTCTCTCTCCCCTCTCCCCCCGCCCTCTCCTGGCTCATTTAATACTGCCTACAAACCTGCCTATGTTTCTTCTTTCCTGAAAGACTCTCATTTGATCTTTCCATTCCTCCTAAATGCCATGTTATTTCTCTTCTGTCCTTTGCAGCTAAATTCTCCCCAAAAGGCCATTTACAATAGGTCTCCCCACCTTCTTTTCTCTCAATCTCTTCTTAACCCCTTATATTCCATCTTCTGAATTTATCATTTCACCAAAACACCTTTCTAATCATCTTTTAGTGGCCAAATCAAATGGTATTTTAATAATTCTAATTCTCCTTGACCTCTCTAAAGCCTTTGACACTATTGATCACTCATTACTCCTTGATATCCTCTTCTTCCTAGGTATTTGGAACACCATTCTTTACTTTCCTTCCTACCTATCTGAGTTCCTTCTCTGTCTCCATTGCTGAATCCTTCTCCAGGTAATGCTTTCTAACCTTATAGGTCTCCCATTATTTTGTTCTGGGCTCACTTTTCTTCTTTCTCTATCTCTTGGTGATCCTATCAGCTCCCATGCATTTATTGCTATCTTTATGTTGATGATTCTCAAATCTCCCTTTCCATCCCCAATCTCTCTGCTAAACTCAACCTCACATGGAGCTTCAGCAGCCTTTCAAACATCTTAAACTGTATGTCCAATAGAAATCTCAAAAAAATAAGATATTCAAACTAGAGCTCCTTATCTTTGCCCCTAAACCCTCCTACCCAACCTTCCCTTTTACTGTAGAGAGCAATACTATTCTCTCAGTCCCTCAGGCATCTAACCTAAGAGTCATCTTGGATTCCTCACTATTTCTCACTTCCCAAATCCAAGCTGTTGCCAAATCCTGTCAATTTTATTTTTACATCTCCTTTTTATTTTTACATCTCTCTTTTTTATTTTTACATCTCTTGAATACACCCCCTTTTCTTCTCTGATGCTGCTACTGTTCTAGTGCAGACCTTCATTACCTCACATCTTGATTACTGCGATACTATTGGGTTTGCCTGTTTTATCTCTCCCCACTCCAATCCAATTTGCCATACAACCCCTAAAATTATTCTCCTAAAATGAAAGTTCAATCAACTTCAGTGGCTTCCTATTACCTCCAGGAGGAACTATAAAATGTTCTATTTGGCATTCAAAGCCCTTTATAATCCAACCCCCTCTTACAATTCCAGTATTCTCAGACTTTAATTCTTAACATATACTCTTCACTTCAGTGACACTGACATCCTGACTATTCCAAAAACAAAACCTATTTCTTAGCTCTTGGGACTTTTGCTGTTGTCTTTTGTGCTGAGAATGTTCTCTCACTTCCCCTCCAACTACTATCCTTCTTGCCTTCCTCCAAGTCCCAACTAAAATTCACCTTCTACATTAAGCCTCCAAAACCTCTATTAATTCTAGTGCCTTTCCTCTATTATTTCCTATTTGTCCTGTACATAGCTTAATTTGTATAAATTTGCTTCCATGTTGTTTCCCCCATTAGTCTATAAGCTCCTTGAGGGCAGGGACTGTCTTTGGCTTTTAAAAAACCACCACATTTAGCATAGTGCCTGGCACCTAGCAGCACTTAATAATTTTTTAATAGATTGATTGCCTAAGGTAATGTAGTGAATTTATGGAAAAATCTAGAACTCAAATGCAGTTAAAGAAAGATTCTTCCTTAAATGTTTATGGAAGGCTCAGATCCATATATAGACACTCCAAGTGGTCTTAAGAAACTACTAAAGCAGATTGTGAACAGCCATGACTGGATAGCATAAAAGAGAATCTCTAAATTGGTACCTCAGTGGCCATCTGGTCCAACCTCTAACCTACTTTGAGAATTCTTTCTATGATATACCTAATAGGTGTTCATTCACATGACATCTGACACATAGTATGCTTGTTGATTGATTGATTGTTTCAGCCTCAGTTTTGAACACTGAAAGGGACTGGGAGTGCATTATTTCATAAGGCAGCCCTTTCCATTACTGAGCAGTTTTGATTGATAGAAATTTCTTACTTCATATTAAGTGGAAAAACAGTCACCCTCCTTTGAAGTCCCTTCATATAGCCCAGCCTCTTGGGTCAGGCAGAACATAACTTATTCTCTCTCTCCAACCACTTTTCCCAGATGTTGTCCCAAGATGATAATGTTTTACATTTTCATAGGCAGCTATTCTCATGCTCTGGGGAGTTCTCTCATTGATAGTCATTCATTTATTCTGTAGTCATCTCTTGCCACAATGGACTCATTGGTCTTGAATACTTTTCGTGACTTATAGCCCAATCCATTCCCAAACACATCCTCAGGAATGTTATATGGGGATGGAATGAATTCTCCCACTCTTAAGCCACCATGGAAGCAAACACTTCTAATTTATGCTACCTTTTTATACCCTACATAATTTTGATTTTAACATTCCATCTCTAGAACATCAATATCCTTTTGCTAGTAGCAATTGAAAATAAAATATTTTCCCTCCTATTGTGGCCAACTTAAAAAGATCCCCAGTTTGAGTGAGGGGAAAGAGTCTATGGTTCACACATCTCCAAATATAAATTGACTAATGCTCATAGCTTCCACAGGAAAATGAAAGCAAAACAAATAAAAATAATACATGTTTCTTACCAATTTGAAATGAATAAAGAGGAAAAGATAAAAGCATCATCTACATGGCATTATGAAAGTAGGCAAATGTAATGGAAAGAATATTGTATATATTGTTCTAGAGCTCAAAGGAACATCAAAAATCATATCATCCAATTACTCCATTTATGCAAATAAAAAAATAGAGTGCCACTGGGGTTAGGTGACTTGCTTCAAGTTTATAGGGAAAATAAGCATCATAGGCTGAACTCAAACTTGTATCTCCTGAGTAGAGACAATATTTATTACACTATTCCATACTGCCTCCAATACACCGATTGTACTGCATACCTTACAGAATTGGGGAGGAGGTGGAACAACTTTTTCAAAGGATTGAGTACTATGTAAATGTGACTTATCATTATGCATGTGAATTGAAATGTTTTTCTTTCCCTGCCAATGTGATCTGGCCCAGGGAATAGATTTCCCAGAAAAGAGAGTAAAACTCAATCATACAAAGTAACATTTAAAAAAATAATAAAATAATTAGGTAATTATTTAAATAGCAATGGTCTAGGCAACTAAAAAAAGGCTTTAAATTGTAGAGAAGGTGCTGACCTCCATGCATAGACCTGTCCTCTACCAAGACTTCTTTATACTAATGAAATCACAATCCCAGTTATTTAAAATTGTGTGTGTGTGCGTGTGTGTGTGTGTGTGTGTGTGTGTGTGTGAGAGAGAGAGAGAGAGAGAGAGAGAGAGAGAGAGAGAGAAACAGGGGGGATGGTGACATACTAGTAAATGGGAAACAAAATCCTAGAACCATAAAGGACAGAAAGGAAGGTTAGGGATAGGGAGGAGGTGGCATTTTCCATCCCTCAGAGCCTCAGGAAGCCACAATCCAACCCACAAAC
The DNA here is from genome assembly GCA_028646575.1 of Pseudocheirus occidentalis. NCBI lineage: Eukaryota > Metazoa > Chordata > Mammalia > Diprotodontia > Pseudocheiridae > Pseudocheirus > Pseudocheirus occidentalis. Next base: position 71,012,232 of record CM053595.1, on the reverse strand, counting down.
TGAAATCAATGAGGATCTGCCCTAGGCTGCTGAGCCACAACCAAAAAAATGGGTGTTGTTGGAGGGGTAGAGATGGGGGCCCAGCTAAAAAGGTGTTAGCTAAAAGGAATTCTGGTGCCATCTAGTGGAAAAGGGCATGCCAGTCTGGTCCAGCACTGTCTAGCACGGCCCAGCACAATCAGACCTGTAGCAACTGGACTCGGCTCACAGAAAAGTCCTTAATATTTTTAAATTCCTGTTTCCCTGCAAGTGATGCAATGTATGTCTTCTTATAATACTCTCACAGCTGTTCCTTTCCAGAAATGAGATTAAAAAGAAACAGTGTAGTATTATAGAAAGACAAGGGACCTAAAACCACAGGTATTTAAATGCTGACTCTGAAATCTGTTACCGTGGCACCTTTAATCAAGTCACTTCCACTCTATGCCTTGGTTAGATCATTGATAAAATGAGGTTGTATTCCCAGGTTGCTCTCTCTGACAGCTTCCCTTTAGTGATGTCATGAATGTTTTTCCCAGTAGGCCCATCTCCTGGACCAGACCAAGTTACCTGTCTCCAGATTTAGGTTCTAGCCTCAAGGCCTTTACAGGACACATGATCATCCTCTAAACCAGATTGAGCTGACCCACCTCACACTGCTACTTCCTGCTTTGGTGGTGGCTTTTGTTGGGATATACCCCTGCTTGCTTCTTCTTTGCTGAGAAACAATCCTATCAGGGATACAAAATCCACAGGGAACATCAGTAGAAGATCAAGAGGTTGGACCTTAGGCAAAGACTTTGAACCATCTACCTCCTCTTCTTTTTCTCTCTACTGGTTGTCTGTCTGAACTCATTTTGCAGTACTGAACATATTTGTATCCTTGCATGTTCTTCATCCCATTGGATCTGAATCCTTGATTGGCTACATACGTACAGCATTACTTGTTCTTACATCCCTTATGCTCCCACTCTGCTCAACCCTATGCTACTAATTGGTCCAGTGTAAATCCACCGAACCCTTCCATTGTGGACTCTGCAACTCCTATTCTGCAATTACCAGATTTATTTTTCCACCATATACTGCTTCATTCAAGTCTTAGATGAATATTTGACATTTTCTTTACCAAAGCAAGGAGTTCTGCTACATGAGGCAGATAGTTATCCCCTCCTAGGTTTTTGTAACATGGTTTGTTCTCCTCCTACCTGCCTAACTGCTATGTCTCAGTCCTCTTTTCTGTCTTCATCCAAATTATGCCTGATAATCCTGTAAATCCTCCAAGAGTTTGTGTTAGACATTTTTCTTTCAGTTTTTTTTTGGAGAGGGGAAGGCAAGGCAATTGGGGTTAAGTGACTTGCCCAAGGTCACATGGTTAGTTAAGTGTCTGAAGCTGGATTTGAACTCAGATCCTTCTGACTCCTGGGTAGGTACTCTATTCACTGTGCCACTTAGCCGCCCCTGTGTTAGACATTTTTCTATGCTTCTTCAATATTTTATCTCTCCTTAAACATCTCTACACAAATGACTTCTATATTTATATATCTAGTTCTACCCTCTTATCTAAGCTCCCAGTCCCACATCACCCAATGCCATTGGGTCATTTTGAACTGAAAACTCCATATATGTATCAAACATAATATGTCCAAAAATGAACTCATACATCCCTAAAATACTTTCCTTTTAAAAATTTTCCTCTTGCTGTTAAGGGAAACACTCTACTCTCATCAGACTTACACACTTGTCATCATTGAATACTTACCCTCATTGATCACTTATATTCAATTTATCGCTAAACCTTGTCATTTCTATTTCTCCTACAAATCTCTGTCTTTCTACTCCCACATCCACAATTCTAATTCATATCCTAACACCTCTCTCCTAAGCTATTGCAATATTCTTCTTGCTGCCTCAAGGCTCTTATTCTCACATATCCTGCACTTAGCTGTCAAAGGGATTATGTTTAAGTGTAAGTCCAAGCATATCACCTACTTGGTAAATTCCAGTGGCCTCTAGCTTCTTCAGGATCAAATATAAATTCCTCTGTTTGGCATTTAAAATGCTTTACAATTCGGCTCTTTCCAACTTTTCAGTTTTCTTGTACATTATCCCCCTACATGTACTCTGTGATGGAACTACACCGGCATACTTACAGATCTTTCCATTTGATTCTTTGTCTGCTGTCTCCATGACCTTAAAATTCCTGTCTACACTCAGAATGCTCTTCTCCCTCACCTTTACCTCTTAACTTCCTTAGCTTTCACTGGGACTCAGTTCCGTTCTACATTCTTAGTAGGCCTCTCTCTGCCTGTCTGTGTCTTTCTGTCTCGCTCTCTCTTTCCTTTTCTTGGTGTCTATCTTTCTTTCTCAGATTGCTTTCATGCTGTCCTGTAAATATATTATACGTATACAATTATTCAAATCTTCTCTCCCCTGAGGCTCTTACCCTCCCTGCTTGATTTTTGTTTTCTTGGACTAGGTTACTAAGGACATTCCTTGCCTACTTTTTTTTTTTTTGCTTAACCTTAATTACTGAATGAGAGTTGCCTCAGTAAAATTGAGACCTGCTAAAAATCTTAGCTTTAACGGGCCACAGTCTTCCACCACATCTAGGGCCATATCCAATCATGCTGAAGTGTATCTAGCCAACTGGACCCAGATGACTCCAGAGGACAAAGGGAGGAAAGACTGGTGACTTTGCACAGTGCTCCCTCACTTAAATCCAATTCACTTTCATGTCATGGCATCCCTTCCATGATGTCACGGTCCTCTTTGAGAATGAAGGACAAACATCAAAAACCATCTCTCCTATTAAAATGTCATTATTTAAAGGTTGTGATATTATTTTGTTTGTTTGTTTTTAACTGTTCTTTGCATGTCTAGGGTTTATTCCATTGCTGAGCACAGAGAAAGTGCTTCATAAATGTTTGTTGACTTGACTTAATAAAAGCTTTCAGTTTCAGAGTGATTGAAGATTTATAAAGAATCGTCATCAGAACAACCCTGTACTCATTATTCTATCCAAGTCAATTAAGCAAGCATTTATTAACCACCAATTGTTTGTCAAATACTCTACTAGACTTTCGGAATATACGGAAAAAAACACACAAAACTTAACATCAGCTTACTTTCTGTTCTGTCATTATTGTTCTTGTTTTATAGATCTTGAAACTGATGCTCTGAGAATTTCAATTACTTCTCCAAGGCCAGAACTAGTAATGGGTGAAGATTAAATTTGAACCAAGTTATATGACTCCATGACCAGTAATCTTTCCTTTATTTAAGTTCTTCTCTCACCTTGATTTCCCCCATCCCTGTCCCGGGTCTATGACTCTGACATTCAAGCAGAGAAACAGAGGGGAAAAAACATTTATGCAACACCTACTTTATTCTAGGCATTATGCTGAGTATTGGGATTTTCTCTTATCTGATCCTCAAAACCCAATGAGGTAGGGGCTGTTATTATCCCCATTTTAGAATTAAGTAAACCACAGCAAACAAAGGCTAGGTGACCTGCGTAGGGTCACACAGCTAGCAAATATCTGAGGATAGGTTTAAATTCAGACCCTTCTGACTCCAGGCTCAGTGCATTGCACTGCCAGCTATCTGCTAGATTTTGTCCCAGCACATATAAGGTTTCACTCATATAAGATTCCTGAACATAGTGTCGGAAGCTCTGGGTTTGACTTACTTGTTATCCATGTTACTTATGTACAACAACTTAGTGACTCATCTGAACAACAATTTCTTTTTTTCATCTGTGACAAGGGAAAATTTCTGTACTACCTCCCTGAGAGTTATTGTGGAGAAAACATTTTGTAAAATATGTGTGAGTGCTTACTTTCTACATAAGCCAACACTTTGAAGTTCTATTTCTAATCAAATATAACATCTTATTACTTTGATTGTCCTGTTCAGTAAAAGTACAAACAGGGTCCTGTTTCAAAGTTTTCTTGCTTGTTCTTTTCTGCCACAAGCACTGGCTGCTCTTATTCTTTAGACTATAACATTCATTTAGATGCATCCTGTGTACACATGCTCCAGGAAAACAAATGAAGGAAAAATCTTCATTAAACGTCCACCACGTTCTAATTCCTGTGGCAGGGCACAAGAGGAGAACTAATGTGAATACTAAGATATGTTCCTTCTCTATAAAGAGCTCACAGTCTCATAAAAGGACTAAGGTCTATACAACAGCCCAGAGGGAAACCCAAGAAGTGTATATTGCTTCTCTTAGAGAATCATATTTTGACTGGAAAGGAAAAAGAAGAACTTCAGTCTCTAAAGCTAATAAAGTTCATGACTGATATGTATGTGCAGCATTCATTTATCGTAACTGAAAGAAGGGACAGGGAAAGCATATAGATAGAAGGTTTTCCTTACCTGTGGCATTAGAAGGACTTGGCCACGAATTTACTAACAACCAAGTGAATACAATTTGTTTAGACAGGCAATATAGATCACTTAGATGCCAAAAACATTTTAATTTTTTGGAGGTGGATTAGCTTCTATATGGGATTTAAATCAAATTCAAAAGTTATGGGGTGTCCAACCCATACATATTCAATGTGTTCGTATACATATGCATATAAATATATATATATGTATATATATATATGAGTGTGCATGTATGTATATGCATATACACACATACAGAGCAAGACAAAATCACACACATACAAATGCATATACATATGTACACATGTGTCTCGTATGTGCATGTATGTATATAAATACATCTACATATATATAGATATATATGCACATATATAAATATATATATATATAGATATATATGGATAAATATACATATACAATGTGATACATGTAACTTTTCCCCTCTTTTTTGTACCACAGTGACTAAAAATCGACCCTAAGTGACATTGCTTTGGGTTAAGCATGGTGACGTCACACTTTCTTTATGGTCCTCCTTAAAAATGAAGTTTTTTTGTTCAATGAAGTGAGGACCTACAGGTATGTAGCACTTTATGGATTGTCAGATTTCCTGATTGATGTATTGGATAGTTTTGTTCAATCACTATTCCCTCCTCTTTCTTTTCTATTTTTTGTCACAAAGGACAGATTAATGGGTTGGGGAGGGGGCGCAATATATTGGAAATGAAAATGATGAGATGGCAAAAGACATCAATATTTTTTTTCCAAAATAAAATAACAGAATGAGGTTACTCTTTGTAGGACTCGAAGATAACTGGACTGGGGAGTTAGAACGCAAGAGTTTGAGGTCTAAGCCACAGCCTAGGTAGGTGATCTTCAACAATTTACTTTATCTCTGAGTTTCAATTTCCTCATTTGTAGAATGAGAAAGACAGCACTTGGACTACTATTGCACATAAAAAGTTGTGGCACTTTAAGGTCCATGAAGGTGAGACCATATTGTAATAAAAATGTGCATTTCCTAGCACTTAGCACAGAGTTTTGTATACATCTGCTTATTAATAAATGTTTGTTTTATGGAGTTGAATTAAATAAAATTATGTATATAAAAATCTTCATAACAATAAAATGATACATGAGTTAGTATTTTTATTTGGATTATAGTATACAGCTATCAAGTCCCTAATACTTCCCTATTAATAAGTGCATCTGATCCTTTTCCCTTCAGAAATGGGTAGAGAACAAGGAGGCCCCTGAGTGTTGAGGAACCCCAAGATAGAATGCCATCCAAAGCTGGAATAAAGTCATCAATTTCATGAAAAAGTAGCCCATCTAGGATTAAGGTTCTGATGTTTTCCCACTATCATTGTATTATTGAACTGAATTATTCAGAAAATGGACTCAAATCTCCACCTTCCTTGGGCTATGTAGAGAGATGTCAAATCTTGGGGTCATGAGATTCTGGCTTTGACTTTGTCACTTGCCTGTGACAGTCTTGCCTGTCTCTTTCCTTTGCTTTCCAAAGGAATAACTCAAAGCAGAATCATGGGATGATTGTATAAAGTCAAGGCTGTATCTATTGAGTTCCCAGAACCCCAACAGAATGACTGGTAACTGAGGGGAAAAAGAGAGCTCTCCCACCAAGGAGGATCTTTATAGTGTGACCTGAAAAGCACTGAAAACTCCCACTCCCCATCCTTCACCTCCAACCAATGCACACATAGAGAAATACCTCCCCTATCTTCTTGCAGCTCAGTCAGAACAGTATGCCATTAAAGTTACTTATATCATTCAAGCCATTGTGGAAAATGCTTAATGTTTCATTTTAACTGGATATGGGGGCCGGTGTAGGTTTGGGTAGGAATGCACTGAATATTCCTACATGTTTCAAAGGTAGTAAGAGAAAATTAAAAAACAGACTATCTAAATTCTAGTCCAAGCTGTGCCGTAATTTACCTTAGGGGTAGTCACTTTTCACCTCTAGTTCTTAGTAGTTGTTGTTTTTATTTCTAATATTTTTCAATTAACAGACATTTATTTTCTTTCCCTTCTACTTCCTTCTCTCATTAAATGAAGAAAAAGAAAACTCTTAAAACTGACAAGTAGAGTAAATCAAAGCAAATTACTACATTGTCTTTTCAAAAAAAAAAAA
>CM053595.1:70987169-70998899 GCA_028646575.1 Pseudocheirus occidentalis | reverse complement strand
TCAGGGATGTGTTCATACATGTGTACCCTAGTTTCCAAACCATATTCTGTGTATGTGTGCATGATATGGGGTGTGTGTGTATGTGTGTGTGTGTGTGTGTGTGTGTGTGTGTGTGTGGAGAGAGAGAGAGAGAGAGAGAGAGAGAGAGAGAGAGAGAGAGAGAGAGATGGATAAACTTAGGAAAATAAACACAAAAGCTGAGGCTGGCCAGAAATCTGAAATCATTGAAACTGAGGCTACTCAGACGAGTGCACGCAATTTACCTTGTGCTTCTCATGTAAATCATTATTTTCTGTGAAAGACAGAAGGGATATGCTTTTGTTCAAACCTTACTTACTACACCAGTGTGGAAGTTTAAGGAAAATAAATCTTATGAAAATACTACCAAGTCATTTCACAACCTGACCACAGAAAGCCATCTGGGTCTCAGTAAGTCCATCTATAGAGGTAGCCCCTGGTTCTGTACATGTATGAGGTACATGCATACATCCCTGATGAATCACCCATGCACTATGATTTCACAGAGCCAACTAAAGTTATGTGAAAATAGTCAATGCCTTTGACCTTCTTCTTGTAGTTATGCCCCTCTACCATTCCTATATTTTGTCTTGTTTTATGCATTTATGTTTTTATTTAATTTTGGAAATCATCATGTGACCCCAAAAACTAGAGTAACTAAATAAACATTTTACTTAAGAACTACATGGGAATTAAAAGAGATCCAGAGAGGAGTTTGAAATAAATCTCTAACCAGAGATCTTGATGACTCTGGTAACTCAAATATTCACAAATCCATTTTCCAATGCAATTTTGAAGACTAGAATTGCACAAGTTTCAGGGTTGTTGGCAAAAAACAATATGAGTCAGATATCCTTGTACTCAAGATCTATCCCTTACTGATGTAAGTTAGCAGCATCTCCTTAGCTTTATGAATGAAAACAATTTAAGGTCCACCTACTGGGTTATTGCATCTTAACATCTGTGTGAACTGAAAAGTCCTTGTGAGGTGGAGGCAATAAATAAATGAGGGCCAAATGGATCTGATTTTATTAAGCAACCTAAACATCACTTGCTGCCAGAAGACCTTGCCTCAAGTGCTGGCTGTATGACTTACTAGCAAAGTGGTCATGAATGAGCCTCTTCATTTCTCTAAGGTTCATTTTTCTTGACTCAAAAATAGTGTTAATATTATCTGACCCATCCTCCCTAGTGTAAATGTTCTGAGGAAGCCAGAAAAAAATAAAATAAAAGGATTTTCAGATTGTAATGGGTTCTGTGGATTGCTGTAGTCGATCCCTTGTAGCAGATTTACAGGAGAATAGGACAAGAGTGGAACATGTTGAGTAGACCAGATGGTTTATAATTTTAATTGATGGAAGGAATATCCAAGGAAAGGACTTTATAAACATGAGAATTTGAGTAGAGGGTTTTATGAATGCGGAGGCATTATTGTCAGCCTCCTCCTCCTCATCATCATGATCTTTCAAATGGAGTTCAGATAAAATGTTCCTGCAATGAGTTGCTACTCAGCTACTCATGCTACCATCCTTTTAATATTTAATATTCTTCAGACTGTTACACAGGAAAATAAAATCACAACTTTTTATTATTGAACAAAAGCTTTGGAATAACAACAACAAGAACAAGAACATTTATGTGGAGCTCTTAGTTTTGCAAAGTGATTTACAAATATTCACTTTTATGTGCACTTCAACCCTGGAAGCTTGGTGCTATCATTGTCCCCATTTTAAAGATGAGAAAACTAAGGCAGGGAAAAGTTAAGTGACCTGCCTATGATCACAAAGGTAGTAAAGGCATGAGATTAGATTTGCCCTCAGGTCTTCTTGGTTCCAGGTCTAGGACAGTATCCACTACATCACCTAGTATCCTCCAGAGCTCATTTTCTGTGGATACACTAAAAGGACTTTTGTGATAATTGCAATAATAGGACAACAGCCCTGAAAAGTACATAAATCATTCCCCTAATGATTTTGATATTATTTAGAGAGATTCTCTATCTATACAATATCTATATATTGAGTATATATATATTGTGCATTATATTATAATGTATATATAAGAATGCACATATAATATAGGAAATATATAATAATGTATATAATATTGTATTGATAGAGTACATATGTACTCAATCTATACAGTATCTTTTATTGGGTCTCTATAGTTTAAAAACTTTCCATTACATGTAACTTGAATATTATGAGTATTTGGTATCTTTGTAAATATCTCCTCCCAGAAACAGGTCTTCAGCATCTCCCAAATGAGTAAATCCATTTTAGGTAATGTGGGCATATGTCAAAGCCTGGTTTAATTAACTTTAAAAGTGTGCTTCCTGTTGCACACTGATGCTCAATATATGATATCCTTAAGACCTTTAATACTCACAGTGACAAATTTTGCCTTGATAATTCTATGTGTTTTACCTGGAGGAAACCAAGGTACTTGTGAGTTTTGCTTTCATCTGTTACTTCAATTTGACTTCCAGATTGAGGCTCAAAGTTTTCAGTCTCTATTTTTCCTTGATATGCATTAAAATTTTTATGCTTATTGAATCTAAATGATATTTTGATATCATTGTAGGGAGAGTACAAAAGATAAAAAGATGTTTAATGTTGTCAGTGGAACCATATCACTTCATGTCATCTGTTAACATCAAACAATTATAAAGAGATTCAATACATCTTACTCTTTAACTTTCTGGCTTAATTCAATTCTGTTTAAGAGCATTGACAACAGGTTTTAAACTAGGTAGGAATATCTCTCTAAATAAGCCATATTTTGCATTACTTGTCTTTGACATGATTGTTTTGGTTGAGTGTTTTAGAAACAAAATTTCATTCAGATACCAAATACTCCAACATTCTCACTATCCTTGTGGCAGCTAAACATAAAAATATATGAACAACTCATGAGTGTGATCTGAATCATAGGCTTGGCAATAATCAATAAAGGGCATGTAAATATTACTGGCACATTTATGTAGTTTCTTTAATAATGAACAAAGTTAAGATTAGTTGTTCTTTATAGTCCTACAAATTTTATGTACACTTTTGGCATTTCAGTTAATACACTGTTTTCTTGTAACTTTTTATAGATGTGTTTATGTGATGCAAACAATACACAAAATTACCTAGATCATACATACATACATACATACATACATACATACATAATTTCATACTTTCCATTAAGGAAGTGAATCAGGATTACGTTTGAAAGAAAACTGCTAAAGTGCTTTGCTAATGGTTCATGCTGTATTGTGATGCATGAGTTAATAAATATGGGTCATACCTGTACCCATTACCTTCTAGGTTTGTAGGGAATCTAAAGTTACACTTGAATCCCTTAACACAGATGTTGCATTATTCATTATATACACCTTCTGCTTCATTTTTATTCAACTTCACTTCCTTTCTGTTGAATTACTTATCGCTATATGAATAACCAGAAATTGTCTATATAAAACGTCTTTGGAGGTTATCTCTCCTTTAATATCTGGTTTTTCAAAATGTAATAACATCTTTTATTGATTTTGAATTGCTTATTCTGTTATTTCCAGTTTTTCAACTCTGGGAATCATCTAAACCTTTTGATTTTTACTCTCATTTGTTTATTAAGGGAATCTTGAATTTATGATAAGCTTTTGTTTTCTGGATTCTATCCCATGCATCTTATTTTGTTCTGTTAACAGGGAAAAATGCTATTCAAAATTTATGTCATGGGTACACCTGTTGCATATTGATACAGTTTTACACTCTCTTTATGTAGGTGATCAAAAACAGTGCAAACTGTGCCTGCCTTTGCATTGTTTGACAACAGGCAGACCTGTAGATTATTCCATGATAGCTTCATTTTTCCTCCAAAGGCTCTTACCATGGCAGGTATCATACTATTGTAGGTATGTCCTCAAGTGTTTTTACAATTTTGGTCAAATATTATATTAAAGTTATGTTCATTCTTGTTAATTATAAGAGGTAAGTCTCTCATCTCTGTTTATATATTTGGTCAGTCATGTTAATTCATGTTGCTCAATCTTAGAGATTTTTTAAAATTATATTCTTAGTGTCACATCTTCACAGAACTATTTAGGACTTGGTATTAGTTTTGGAATATAGTAGGTGAAATCACTGAAGGTGGCATTCAAAATGAAGCGTTTCAATTACTTCAGTTTCTTCAATTTTTCCCTCTTTAAAGATACATTCACTTAGCACTCATTTAATATAATATGGATTTAGGAATGTAGGTGCTTTTATGATTGCCTACATTGGTTTGAAATACATTTTTTAGCTGGGTGGTGAAAGTACCATTGATTATTTTTTAAGACTATGAAATTCTTGCCTATAGTAGGTTAGATTTGTTTCTCATTTAATCATGGTATAATACTTTCACATTCAAAATGTCTTTAGTCCCTTTCATTCATATACATGATTTGCTTACCTTAGTGGTCATTACCATGTGAATTGAATACCCCAGGCAGAGGGGTATTTACATGTCTGTATTCCCTTTATCTGGTACCACAAAATGAAGAGATGCTACTAGTTTTGCTGTCCTATCTGTTCAGCTAATCATCACAACAGTTCCAAGTATGGGTCAGCCATCAACACTATATCACCCTATTTTTTTTTTCAATTTTTAGGAGAAATTATATTGCATTGACCAAAGCACTAACCTAAGGCATATCATCAGAGGGCAATTCGTCAGTACTTCAATGTTCCTTCCAGGACTTCACAGATTCCATAGTAATCTCAGGATACCTAAAATTGCTGTAATATATTACCCTAGCTGGCACTCTGGTCCTTTCATATGGCATTTTCCTCCTCTTTGGTTTTTTTCTCACCCCCCAACACCCACATAAGACTAGGACAATAGGTTAGGCTTTGAGAAATTTATTGTTATTAGTTTTGGAGAAGTGACATGGGTTTTTGCATGAAGGAGAACTATTTCTAAATGGAACTGCCTCTCTTTTGCTGAGATGTCTATAATTACCTATCCTCAGTTTCATCTGCTTCATAGTAGAAGACTATTATTTACCAACAGGGCACTCTGAGAATGGAAGAAGTTATTCATATTGAATCAGTCTTCTAATTCTTGAGGTGAGAGGATTCAACAAAGGTGAGCTATAGCTTAGAGAAAATTTAGATTTATTCGAGGTCTTCATGTTTCAAAAAAAGAATAAAAATTTAGAAGGGATTTTGGATGTCAGAATATCTTAACAAAGGATATTAGAACAGAGAGGAACTTAGATGTCATTTATTGAAATATTCACCTTTTGCCGATCACAAACACAAAATTATCAAGATCAAAATTTGGAAGCATCCATTATAATATATAATACAACTAGTCATCAAGCTTTGGCATGAAAACCTTTAATTGGAATGAATTCCTTACCTCTTGAGAAGATCTATTAAACTTGTAACTAGCTTTAGGTTTGCTTTTTAGGAAGTTGTTTTTTTTCATCAAATCCAAATTTGCCTCTTTATAACTTTAATCTACTGACGCTTGTTCTGCCATCTGGGCAACAAACGGGATTCATCTTGCACATGATATTCTTTAAAATAATTGAATATAGATGCCTTTCTTCTCCCCAGTTCTCACTACCCCACATGTTCTCTACTTGATGCTGTATATCCCCTTATATGACAAGGACTCAAGACTCATCACCACTCTGTATATAATACTTCATCTGTGATCTAACTATGGTATGGTGCAAAGCAGTTATCACCAACTTATTCCTGTATATTGCCCCACTAATTGTTGGAACCAAGATCCCATTAGCTTTTCTTGTCTGCCACATCATAATGCTACTGAACATTTTAGGGGGGAAAGGAGAGCAGGTAGGAAAAAGTTTATATCTATGATTTCATCAGGGAAGGAAGCTCCAAATAAACAATTTCCTCAATTAGTGCTTTACCTATAATTTATAATCTTAGAGTGTTGCCAGGGATTCTAAGAAGTTAAATAACTTGCTCAGGGTCATACATCCAGGATATGGCAAAAACAGGACTTGAACCCAGGACATACTGACTCCAAGCTCATCCACTTTAGCATATAGCACAGTTATCTTAAAGTTCCTCAGATCGTTTGTTTAGCCCCAGATAATCTGCTGCCTAATCATGCTTCCTCATGCTGTAGTTGGAATTTTTTTTCTTCCAAAGAGTTCAATTTAAATTAAGTCAAGTGATCTTAACTATTAATATTTTTGAAAATTTGCTTTGTTTTAGGAAACAGACAAAGGGAAGATGACCCAGAATTTGTAAAAGTACTTTACCTGAAGCAGTCATGCAGGGAACCCAGTTCTCTAACTCTTGGGCCAATACTCTTTAAAAACCAGTAGTGTGTGGTCTAAGTCTGATGGAATGACCCCTTCCCTTCATCTCAAATGACTGGGAACCAAATCATGCCATCTGAATTTTTGGAAATAAGGACAAACATTAGGACAGTATCAATCTTAGAAATAATCAGTTTTCTGTCCTAAACATATCCTGTCACTATAGTAACTAGGTGCCCATTTTCTTTTATCAAATGATATGTATTACTGCTCTGTGTCAATAGACCCTGTTTAAGAGAAGGTTAGCATGATTTTGAGTCCCAACTCACTCACTAAGTGGCTATGTAACTTTTTTCAATTTCTTTAATGTTCCTGGAACTCGACTTTCTTGTCTCAAGTGCAGACAACATTTATCACACTCATATCACTAAGACCAATGTTAGAATCAAGGAGGCTGCCCCTCCCCCATCAAAGAGTCATGGAATGATTAGATTATTCTCTAAATGACTCAACAATTTTATTTTGTAGACAAAGATAATGAGATTTAGGGGTTGGATGTTTCATTCAAGGTCATACATTAATGGAAATTCTTTGACAAAAGTGTTGGAATTGCTCTATCATTATGAGCTGTTATAAATATACCTCCATCAAATTCTTCCTTAGGTTCCTCATTCCAAATCCTACATTTCAATTCAATTGAATTTATATGACAGACAGGCAATATAATTTATTGAAGACTATGACAGGAGAACACAGCTTCTGTCAGGTACTAGCAAACTGGAAATATTTTCAGAATGGTCAAGGCTTGTCTTTGGATACCCAAACATTGACAAAGTGCAACTAGGAATCACTTTGTCGGTGGATATGTTATTGCCCTAGCACCAGCTTAGCTAAGTGAGAAAAGTTCATCATTAGTTTTGTTCATTAGATAAGCTCATTGATAGTAACATACAGAAAGGTTAGCTACTCAATGATGAAAATGGTGAAAGTTTTGCTCACATTAAGTCACTAAAGCATTTATTAACACATGAAACAAGAGACGTGTAACAGTGGCAAGGATATCCACAAGAAATTAAATCACATGTATTTTGAAGCCCTTTATTATTATTAATATGATGGTTACTCCTGCACAGTAGGGGAAAGGGAGCATTTACAACCCAGAGAGCAGAGCAAGTCTTCAAGTTTCAGAGATAAAAACGGAACAAGGTCCTTAAGCTTTAGGGCTACCACCCAGCTCCTTCAAACACTTTCCTTATGTGTCTCCCTATTTCAGTTACTAAGTGAGTAACTTGAGTCCCACTCAGTGTTTCAGCAACTGCAGGCCATAGGGAGGTAATTGACTTGTGCCAATGTCCCTTTCTTTACACATCACAAAGAGAGCAGCAATAAATATTTTTGTACATATGCGTCCTTTTCCCACTTCTATGATCTCTTTGAGATACAACCTCAAAAGTAGTATTACTGGGTCAAATGGCATGCAATTATTTATAGCCCTTTGGGCATAATTCCAGATTGCCCTCCAGAATGGTTGTATTGGTTCACAGCTCCACCAACAATCCATTAGAGTTCCAATTTTTCCACATCCTCTCCAGCACTTGTCATTTTCGTGTTTTATCATCCTAGCCAATCTGACTGGTGAGATGTGGTACCTCAAAGTTGTTTTGATTTTCGTTTCTTGAATCAATAGAGCATTTTCCCGTATGCTTAAAGATATCTTTAATTTCTACCTCTGAAAATTGCCTGTTCATGTACTTTGCCCATTTATCAATTGAAGAATGACTTGTATTCTTATATATTTTACTTAATTCCCTGTATATTTTAGACATGAGGCCTTTATTAGAGACACTGGTTGTAAACATTCTTTCCCAGTTTCTGACTTCCCTCTTAATCTTGGTTACATTGGTTTTGTTTGTACAGAAACTTTTCAATTTAATGTAATCAAGATTATACATTTTGCATTTTATAATGCTCTCCAGCTCTTCTTTGGTCATAAAGTCTTCCCTATTCCATAAATCTGATAGGTAAACTATTTCTTGCTTCCCCAGATTATTTACAGTATCAGCCTTTATACCTAGATCATGCACCTATTTAGACTTGACTTCGGTGTATGGCATTGGATGACAGTCTATGCCCAGTTTCTGCCATACTCTTTTCCAATTTTCCCAGAATTTTTGTCAAATACTTAATTCTTAACCCAGAAACTGGGGTCTTTGGGCTTATCAAATAGTATATTACTATAGTCATTGATTACTGAGTCTTGTGTATCCAATCTATTCCATTGATCCACTACTCTATTCCTTAGCCAGTACCAGGCAGTTTTGAGGACTGCTGCTTTATAATACAGATTAAAATCTGGTATGGCTATGCCACCTTCCCTATCATTTCTTTGCATTAATTGTCTTGATATTCTGGACTTTTTGTTCTTCTAAATGAATTTTGTCACTATTTTTTCTAGTTCTATAAAGTAATTTTTTTGGTAGATTGATTGGTGTGGCATTAAATATGTAGTTTAATTTAGATAAAATTATAATTTTTATTATATTAGCTCTACCTAGCCATGAGCAATTGATGTTTTTTCCAATTAGTGAGATCTTATTTTATTTGTGTGAAAAGTGTTTTTGTAGTGGGTTTCTTTTGGCAGGTAGATTCCCAAATATTTAATAATGTCTACAGTAACTTTAAATGGCGTTTCTCTTACTATCTCTTGCTGTTGGACTTCATTGGAAATATATAGGAATGCTGAAGATTTATGTAGGTTTATTTTATATCCTGCAACTTCGCTAAATTTATTTATTGTCTCAAAAAGTTTTTTACTTGAATCTCGAGGATCCTCCAAGTTTATCATCATGTCATCTACAAAGAGTAATAGCTTAGTCTCTTCTTGGCCTAATTTGGTTCCTTAGATTTCTTTTTCTTCTCTAATTGCTACTGCTAACATTTCTAGTAACAAATTGAATAAGAGGGGATAGTGGACATTCTTGTTTTACCACTGATTTTATTCGAAATGCTTCTAGTTTATCCCCATTGCATATACTTGCTGATGGCTTTAAGTAGGTGTTACCTATTATTCTGAGGAAACTCCATTTATTCCTATACTTTCTAGTGTTTTTAATAGGAATGGATGTTGTGTTTTGTCAAAGGTTTTTCTGCATCTATTGAAACAATCATATGGCTTCTGCTAGTTTTATTGTTGATATGATCAATTTTCCTAATATTGAACCATCCTTGCATTCCTGGAATAAACTCAACCTGGTCAAAATGTATTATTCTAGTTACAAATTGCTGTAGTCTTTTTGCTAAAAATTTTATTTAAGATTTTTGCATCTATATTCATGAGGGAGATTGGTCTATAATTTTCTTTCTCCATTTTGTCTCTCCTTGATTTAGATATCAGTACCATATTTGTGTCATAAAAAGAATTTGGAAGGACTCCTTCATCACCAATTTTCCCAAACAGTTTCTAGAGTATTGGAATCAATTGATCTTAAATGCTCCATAGAATTCACTAGTAAATCCATCTGGCCCTTGAGATTTTTTCCTAGATAGTTCTCTGATAGCTTGTTCAATTTCTTCTTCAAAGATGGGATTGTTTAAGTCATTTACTTCCTCTTCAGTTAGCCTGGGCAACCCATCAAAATAATTTACCATATTTTTCAGCTATTCCCCATTCAGTGGGCATCCCCTCAATTTCCAATTCTTTGCCACCACAGAAAGAGCTGCCAAAATATTTTTGTACTAATAGGATCTTTTTTTCCTTTTTTGAAAATCTCTCTACAATACAGAGCTAGAAGTAATATTGCTGTTTCAGTGGGTATGCACGATTTTATAGAACTTTGACCATAGCTCCAAATTGCTTTCAAGAATGGTTTAATCAGTTCAGTACTCCACCAACCATGCGTTAGTGACTCAATTTTCCTACATCCCCTCCAACATTTAGCATCTTCCTTTTTTTCTCTTATCAACCAATCTGAGAGATGTGGGATGGTACCACAGAATTGTTTGTGGGCATTTTTCTAATCAAGAGTGGTTTAGAGCATTTTTTCATATTACTTTATATAACTTTGATTTCATCTGAAAACTGCTTGTTCATATCTTTTGATCATTTATCAATTGGGCTCTCTCTCTCTCTCTCTCTCTTCCTCTCGCTCTCTCCAAATGTTACTCAGCTCTCTATATATTTGAGAAATGAGGATTTCATCAAAGAAACTTGCTTCAAATAATTTTTCAACATGATTACTGTGTATGTCTCTCCATCCTGTTTCTCCACTTTTGATACTACTTCCTCTATCTTTTCTCCTTCTCAAGTGATTTGCTTCTTACAACTGCCTCCCTTGATCTTCCCTCCCTTCTATCAGCCATACTTTTTTATCTTCTTTTCCTCCTACTTTTTCTATAGTGTAAAATAGATTTTTATACCCAAATGTGTATGTATGTTATTTCCCCTTTGAGCCAATTCAAATGAGAGTAAAGTTCAGTATTCTTCATGTCTTCCTCAATCTTCCACTGTAAAAGGTATATCATACTTCTTTTGTGGGAAGAGGTGATCAGTGGCTTCTTTCAATTTCATTTTTACTCTCTTATTCTAGAATATCAAGGCAGTTTTCTTTGAAAATTTCTCAGACAGTCCAAAAATTATTACCTCTCCTTAATCTATTTTCCAGACCAGATTTTTCCCAGTGATATATTTCACATTTTCTTCCATTTATTTATTTTTAATTTTATTCTATCTTGTTGTCTCATGGAGCCTTTAGTTTCCACTTGCCGAATGGTAATTTTTTTCATTTTTATTTCTTTTTCTTTTTGGAGGAGGGAAGGTAGGGCAGTAGGGGTTAAGTGACTTTGCCAAGGTCACATGGCTAGTTTTTTGTGTTTTGTCTGAGGCCGGATTTGAACTCAGATCTTCCTGACTCCAGGGCCAGTGCTCTATTCACTGCACCACATAGCCGCCCCCAAGCCCTTTTATTCAATATGCATAGTGAAGGAAAACAAATTTCCCATATCCACCATGTCTAGAAATGTGTCTCATTCTGCATCTTCATTCCCCTATCTGTGTCAAGAAGTGGATAGCATTCTTCATCACTGGTCCTTTGGAATCATGGTAGGTGATTGCATTGATCACAGTTCTTGAATTTTCCAAAGTTGTTTATTTTTACAATATTTTCATTGTAGAAATTGTTTTCCTCCTCCTCACTTTACGGTACATCAGTTCATGAGAGTCATTTCAAGTTTCTCTGACACCATACCTTTCGTGGTTCTACATTTCTTTCTTTTTTTTAAATTTTAATTTATTTTCTTGGTTACATCATTCATTGCCACAAGGTTTTGAGTTACAGATTTTCTCCCCTTTTTGCCCCTACCCCCCAGCCCAGAACATTGATCCCACTGTAAGGCCCCTCCCACAATCTGTTCCCTTTTATGCCCTCCTCCAACACCCCTCTAGC
>CM053595.1:70967134-70986669 GCA_028646575.1 Pseudocheirus occidentalis | reverse complement strand
CAGCTTCAGCTCACTGAAAGCGCACCCCAGGACCACCACTCAAGACCCCGATCCAGATCCAGGCCGCTCAACGCAAGAGCCCTTGGCCTCGATGGGTCGCGTCAGCCCCCCTGCTATCTGCAGGCCGAGGGCTCTGAAGCAGCCCAGTGGAAGCTGCTGCTGCTCCGTTCCTGCTGCTATACAGCTGCCTCCCGCTGCCTCCTTGCCCTAGGAGCAGTTTGGCCGGACCCACTCTTCTCCTCCCCAGTTAGCAAAATCCACTGACCTTTCTCTTAGCCTTTTTGTCTTCTGGCCTGATAAATGTGGTAACTGTGCCTCCATTGCAGTGGATCTGCTCTCCTGTAGCCGGGGTTCCCCGCCCGATGCCCCAGGGCCTGAGCCTGCAGGGGTTTCAGCAGGGTCCCAGACTGCTGGGAAGAGCCCCGCCTGCTGTGCTGTGTTTTCTGTCTTGTGGAGAGTTTTGGAGCTTGAAAATCTGTTTAGCGTCCCATTTTATGAGTTTTTTAGCGTGTTTGTGTGGGAGCTGTGGTGCTTTGCTGCTTCTACGCCGCCATCTTGGCTCCGCCCCTCCATTTCATTTCTTAGCATCACATGGCTCAGAGCTGGAAGGGACTTTAAAGGTCATCTTGTCCAACACCCTCATTTTCCTCATTTCCTCAACTTCATTGAGCCCTCATAACTACCCATGAGGTAGCTGTTACAAGGATTATCCCCATTTTAAAGGTGAGGAAACAGGCTCATAACATTGAAATAATTTACTCATTATAGTCTTACATCTGAGAGTAGCAGAAAAGAATCTAGGTCTTATTTCTAATCTAGTGGTCCTTCCAATAATACTACATGACAAAATACATGAGTGTATGTTTCAGCGGGCTCATGAAAAATTTGAGAATGACTAGGAGACTGAGGAAACCTGCCCCTCAGCCCATTGCTATACATGTGACCAATTAGGCGCATTCATATCACATATGGGAAAAGTAGAGTGAAAAGATGAATGGAGACAGGGATGTTCTAAGAGTGATTTATAAGGTCATTTGGTGTTCTTGTAGTCTATATATAAGTTCCTGAATAGCCCCTAAAATTTTATGTTCTAGTATTACATGTACAAAGATTCCTTTAAGCTTAAAATCTTATGTTTTAAAGCCCTTCCTAACATAAACATTCTATTATCTATATATGAATGTAAAGAATTATCATTTATTGACTTGTGAAATTTTTTTGGTCAATTTCATAAATCATTTTTGGAAACAAATTGTCATAGGATTGAAGGATTTGATACTAGAAGAAACCTTAGAGATTAACATAGGAGACAATGAGTCCTGGATTTGGAGTCAAGGCACATGGAATGGAATCCTGACTCTAGCAGTTACAACCTACATGACTTTGGATTAGCCACTTAATTTCTAAGATCTCAGTTTCTTCGTCTATGAATGTGGAGTGAGCCTAGATGATTTTTGCAGTTGCTTCCAAGTCTACGATCATACAGTTCAAGCCTCTTTCTCTGTGTCTGCGTGTCTCTGTATTTGTTACTCTGTCTCTCTCTCTCTCTCTGTCTCTCTCTCTCTCTCTGTCTCTCTCTGTCTCTCTCTCTCTGTCTCTCTCTCTCTTTCTCTCTCTCTCTCTTTCCCTCCCTCTCTCACTAGTCTGAAGATCCAGAAGGGTCAATGTCTTGACTATGGTCACACAAGAAATAATTAGCAATCTATCACAGTTCCAGTCCTAGTTAATCAGTGCTAAGGGCCATTGAGTCAATTTTCTGAGGTAGACTAAACTCCCTAGGCTGGATACAGAAGAAGTGAGGGCAGTAAAGACAATGAAGGATTATTTTCAAAACTGGCACATGGGGATTTTCCTGTAGCCAGAGGCCTGCCCCTGCCCTTATTTCAGGTAGGAAGCCTCTGTGGCCAGTGTTTACCACTGCTGAACTGTGCAACTGCTTCTGAGAATTCAGAGTTTCATAGCTAAGGCCCAGAACTCCTGAGTGCCAATCTTTAGATTAAAAATACAGCAGTGAAAGAAAGGTCCCAGGAAAGATTCTGACAGTGCCCTGTGCCACTCAAATAAATCCACTTTGAAAGTGCTGACTTGGATCACCAGATGTCTTGAAGTTTCAGGAAGAAATTCTACAGTTAACCCCAGACTGAATAGTCAGAGAGAAAAATACAAAGGACTTTACCCTTTTGATGGCAAAATCAGATCAAATGGAGGGTGGTTTCACAGAATTATGGCCAGAAGATGACCTTATTAGACTTGAACCTCAGTTTCCTGAAATGCTAAAGGCATGTATAATATTTAAATTCATATGGTCATAGGATTGATAGCTAGAAGACATGTTTGAGATCACATAGCCTAAGGTTCCTTAAACTGGAATCCATATACACAGAACTGTGGTCAAATTTCAAAGGGTGCGTTAATTTGGATGGAAAAAAAAAGTTACAGTTTTATTTTCACTAAGCACTACCTGAAGTTTAACCTTTCTTTCAGTTATGAATGTTACAAACCATAGTACAATTAATAATATCTCTAGGACTTTGTCATAGATATCATATGTATGTATATACACATATACTTATTGCATTTATCTCAGAATATTATTTATGCTTATCACTATTTCAAATTACTAGACCAATCACTAGATCACACCTGATTTCAGTTTTCTAGTCTGGAAACTGCATTTCAACATTACTGATTTACTTTTAATTCTATGTATTTTATTTTATGCATTTAAAAACATTGCTCTGAGAAAAGGTTCATAGGCTTCACCACGCTGCCCAAAGGGTTCATCATACCAAAAAAAAAAAAAAAAAGGGCCGAGAAGGTCTGATCTAGCTCAACCTCCTCATTTTACAGGGAAGGAAACAATTTCACAGAAGTGAAATGGGTTACTCAAAAAGGTCATACGGTTTTAAGTGACAAAGCTAATATTTGAATTCACATTTTCTATTGTGAATTTTTGTTTATTGAAACTAGTAGACCTCTTGAGCATGTGAATTTGAACTTCTAAGGCAATCAGTTCTCCAAATAAAGATCTGAACCAATATGACAAACCACCAAGTAGATGTGGCATAGGGAGTAGGGCAGAGAAAAGAATGCCTAAGGGGGTACAAATTGTCCCAGGTAGAAAACAGAGTGGGTCAAAGGTCCTGTGCTCATCAGCAGGGGGATCTTGACTGTGCGTGACCTCTACACTTCACTTCACTTCATATTAACCCGGGGGAGAGAAAGATCGTGTATGAAAAATAATCATATATTCAATCAATAAACAAATAGATTGATGGATAAATGAATGAATAGGCCAGTGAATAAATGGATGAGCAAGCTAATTAGTGAATAAATTGATACATTAATAAAGTTTGTGTTCTACAGTGCCGGGCATGAAAGTCGTAATGGAAGGAGTGCTGGACTTGGGACTGTGTTAAAACATCATCTCTGACAGTTGCTAGGATTGTGACATAGGTATTCACATAAATTCTCAGAAGCTTATTTCCTTATTTGCAATACAGGAGATAAAAATACCTGTAAGACCTGTCTCAACGTTGTGCTGGTTTCCTCAAATGGAATCATGTCTGTAAAGTGATTTGTGAAGCAAAACCTGGTATGTGAAGACAAATTATTCTTATTGCGGTTGTTACTGTTATAGTTACTCCTCTCTATTATATGATGTATATGTTGTGTCATTGTGGGGTAGAGGAGAAAGAATCAACTAGAAATTTAAAAGTCTCAGCCCCCCAGGCCATGTCTCTGATGTTAATTTACCATATGAGAGGCAGTGTGTTGTAATGAATAGAGTGCTAGAACAGTCAGGAAAACCTGGTTTGAATCCAATCTATGACACTTAAGATCTGTACAATTGACCCAGGTCAAGTTACTTTATCTCCCTGTGCTTTGGCTCCCTCATTTGTAAAATGGGGAAGGGGGAGTTAGACTAGATGTGGTCCACAATCCCTTCCAATTTAATGTTCTGGGATCTTATGTTTCTCCAAATATACTTAAATTTTTGTTCATCTTACTGTAATTTCAGTCTGCTTCCCTGCTTTAATAAGTTCATTCAAGAGATGTCCATGGGATATTTTTTACAAGGGAGCAATATAGAAGAACCTCAAAATCATGTCTTTGAACATATTAGTTGTGTCCAGGACTATGGATAGAGGTGGTTGCAGTGTAGTAGGGAGAAGATGATGACATGTGTCTCCCAATAATGCATTGATATCAGCTTTTTAAATTATTTTTAAAATTTTAAATTCGTATTCACTTGTATATTTAATAATTTGATTTGTAATTTTTAAAATTACTCTGTTGAAAATTAAAGGTAGAGGGGTAAAGAGGAGGAGGAAGAATCTAATTGGAGAAATATGGAACTCAAGAGACCTGGGAGATCAGTCTCCCTCCTTCAGGAAAGAGCCTCAGAGTGGTTAAGTAACTTGCCTGAGGAGACACAGCTGCTCAGATAAGGGATACAGACTGGACCTATGATTTCATTGTTAGAGGGAACTCCCAGATGAGGAACTTCCCTTTTGCAAAGCAAATGAGTCCCTTCTTTGCAACCTATAGTCTTAAAGAGCTGCCTAGAGCACCAAAAACTTACATGACTTGATTTGTTCAGGGTCACACAGACAGCATGTTTCAAAGGCAACATCATTTGATTGGTTTCTATTTTTAATAGAAAAAGAAAACTTTTTATTGAAAGAAAAAATAAATTATACTTTTTTATAAAAGAAAATTTTAAAATGTCAGCTTTCTACCAAATATATACCTGATAATATAAGGCACTAAAAATTTGAATCTTTATACTTCTGCCATACAAACTGAACTATAGAAAGAAGCAGTTATACAAGGGACCTTGAGTTTCATTCTCATTTTACTGATGAGGAAAAAGAGGCCCAGATTGGGAAAGTGACACTCAACTCCTTAATCAGTGCTCAAAGATTGAATTCAAGCTGGTAATTTTGGGATAGTTGCTCCTTTCCATCACTTGAGGTATAAACACTTGGTTCTCCTATATTCGTATGCCAAGTAGGGTTGATTATTAGCCAACTACATATATTTCTACTTCCTGCTCAGGTATATAATTGTTAGAGAGTAATAGTGCAGAAAATGATTATTTCCTTTTCAAGGGTTAAGATCCCCG
Source organism: Pseudocheirus occidentalis (assembly GCA_028646575.1). Lineage (NCBI taxonomy): Eukaryota > Metazoa > Chordata > Mammalia > Diprotodontia > Pseudocheiridae > Pseudocheirus > Pseudocheirus occidentalis. The sequence goes on along the minus strand of CM053595.1, from coordinate 70,981,541 downwards.
CCCTTCCCCCTGCCCTGGAAATCCCAAATGGCTACTATAATGTCCAGCTAGGTGGTAGACTCTTCTTCCCTAGATTCTGTGTGTTCTCTCACAAGCTTAGCCAGCTATGTGATTGCTGTAGACAAATGGTTATAAGTGAAGTCAGAAGAACCCAAGTTCAAATTCTGCCTTAGACACTCACTACCTGTGTGGCCTTGGACAAATTACTTCATGTTCACCTTCAATTTCTTTTTTTGTCTTTGTTTTTGTTTGTTGTTGTTGTTTTGCTTTTTAGAGGGGGAAGGCTGGGCAATTGGGGTTATGTGACTTGCCCAAGATCACACGGCTAGTAAGTGTCAAGTGTCTGACATCAAATTTGAACTCAGGTCCTCCTGATTTCAGGGCTGGTGCTCTATTCACTGCCTCCTCCAGCCTCCCCCAGCCTCATTTCTTAATCAAGTTGTGTACCTACCTTGCAGAGTTGTCTTAAGGCTCACATGGCATATTTCTAAACCATTTTGCAAACCTAGAACTATATATTAATGCTTCCCATTTTAGTCAGTCAACATGTATTTACTAAACATTTACTATGTGCCACACACTGTACTAAGCCCTGGGGTTGCAGAGGAAGGGGAAAAACCCTCCTTGCCCCCTAGGAGAACATATCTAATGGAAGAAGAACATGAAAACAAATAGTATATGTAATTAATATAAACAGCATATATTTGTATATATGCACATTTTTATATGAATTGTACAAGTACAAGATATATACAGAACAAGTAGAAGGTAATGTTAAGCAAGGGGGAATTCATTAACCAGAAGTGTAAGTGGGTGTGCACTTGAGTGGGGGGAGGAGATTAGTAAATCTTCCTGCAGAAAAATGGGATATGAACTGAGTCTTGAAGGAAGCCAGGGAAACTAAAGAGACAGGAATGCGGAGGGAGATCATATATAGATCATTATATCCAACGGGAAATAGAATATCAAGTGTGAGGAACAAAAGGAAATACAGTGTGAGAAGCCAGGAAAGGTAGGAAAACACCAGGATATGAAGAACTTAAAACTCAAAATTCTTTTTATTTGATCCCATTATTAGAGTCAGTGGAGTCTATCAAATAGGAGAGAGACATGATTTGACCTCTTGATTAGAAAAATAACTTTGTGGAAAAAAATCACTTTGGAATTTGAGACAAGTACGTTAGCAAGGGCCCCAGCATACGATAGACTTAGACCTGATCAATGATGTTTTAAATTTAAAACTAGATAACAACTTCTTCAATTTCCAATAAGGAGACAAATAGTCTAGATTAGACTTTAGAATCCAGACATTGACATTATCATAGTTTTCTTCCATCTATAAACCTAGGCTTTCCAGAAAACTCCAGGTTTCTTAATTATTGCTAATAATGAGCACAATCACCATTGCATTTGCTAAGAGACTCTTCTCCTCTCCATCTTCCTCCCACTGCATTCTTTTAGACGGTGGAGGTTGATGTAGGCTAACCAGCATTCACATATTCAACCTTCTATTTCTTACTGAACCTGCTATATAAATTGTGGCTCTGCTGGGTAAGCATCGGGGAAGATATATAAAGAAGAATAAGATGTATTGTCTGACCTCAACATGGTAAATTATAAAACTGTAAGCACAAGGATTCAAAGACAGATGTAATGATACTGGGATTTGAAGATCTTCTATGCACCTTGAACTTGCTGATGTAGCAGGAAGGGGTGGAGTAAGAGAAAGCAAGAACCAAGCTAGTCTCCTTATTGGTGACTGGAAGCAGCAGCGGTGTCGGCAGCAGCAGCAGCAGCAGCAGCAGCGTGAACTCCTTTTTCTTTAAGCTTACCAGAATCTCTGCTAAGGATTCCTGCTGAGGACTGCCAGGGACAGGAACTGGGCAAGGGAGGGGACAGTGAGGGGGGGGACCAGATCTGCTGGGAGCAAACTTCCTGGATGCTGAGCAGGTATTATGAGTGAGGGGAGGAGGATCTTTGCCTAAGGTAGCCTGTCCTGTTTTAAAGGCTTGAGAATGTGGGTGTTTACTACTTTAACTATATGTGCCAACTTCATTACTACTATGCTGGCTTTGACTTTTTGGTTTTTGGACTCAGTTTTCTGGTATTTGAGTACATGCTCTGGCTATATTTCTCATGTAGAGAGCCTGTTAACATTTTGTGATTAACCATAAGTATGCTGATATGGCTATTAATGTAGGCATTGTGAATACTGCATTGCTGATACATTAGAGAAAGGAATGACCACATTAGAAGGTATTTTAGAAGTGTGTATGTATATGTGGCATGCACATAATCCACACACATATATATATTTCTATGCATTTATAATCAGTCATAAAATAAGAAAACTGAAGGGCTTTACCACTGAATGTGAGCCCTTGAATGTTCATTGTCTATTAGCTAGTGAATATACATAGAAATACAAATGTATTACTGAGAAAACCCTCTGTTTTAATTGCTTCACTCTGCCCTTATCAAAATCTAGTGTTAGCAGTCTTATAATTTATCATATTGTAAACTCTTTGAAGTCAGGGACTGTGTAATTATTTTTTTCCCTATTTCCCCTGATGTCTACCTCGCACAGAATCTTAGACAAAGGAGACAATTTTGAATGGATGAATGCATGAATTCTACTTTTCCCTGTGTCAGTCTCTCTCTGTAAGAAAAGAAGATGGATGACTGAAAGTAATGGCTGGAGACACTATAGCAGAAGGCAGATGTGGTTTTCTGGTGTCTGAATAAATGTTTTGTTTCTGTTTCCTATATGAAGAGTCTGTTATATTTTGTGATTGAGCGCTATGCCAGCATATTTATAGTCATAGCCACTGCTGTATATATTGCATTGGCACTACAGACCTCTGCCCTGTCCTCATTCACTTGAGAAATATCAAATGTAAAGAAGTCAGGACACCTAGATTCTAATCCCATTCTACACTGTGAAACCATTGGAAAGTCATTTCACTTTTATGTTTTATGGACGAGTTTCTTCATCTGTGCATGATATAAGTAGAATGGACTGTATGAGCTGTTATAGTCAACGTGTTAAGAGCCTTTCCAGCTCTGACCTTCTGTCTCCTTATTTCTTTTAACTGTAGTATAACATTGTTAGATTCCTTCCAGCTGTGACATTGTTTGTTCTAAATCTTATTCCAGATATGACATTCTGTAATCTAAAGCCTTTTCCAGCTGTGATATTCCATGATATAAGGTCCCTTCTAGCTCTGGCTTGCTTTGCCCTAAGGAATTGTCCAGCTTTAGCCTTGTATAGCCAAAGGACCCTTCTAGGTCTTGTATTCTATTTCCTAAACACTCTTCCTGCTCATATTTTATATGCAAAGCTCCCTTTAAGCTATGATATACTATGCTGTAAGTTTCCTTCTAGCTCTAATCTTCTATAACTCTCATTTCTGTGTATATCAGGCAATGGGTGCTGATGATTCAGGAAATGAAGTTCAAAGGCAAAAGATCAAGGCTTGTGGATTGCTTTCACCATAGCAATTACCTGGCTCTGACATTGAATGAGATTTCAGTGGGGGTTATTTGAGGACAGGTCTGGCCAAGTCATTACATGCAAGTTGGAATATTGCATTTGCCTGGAAAAGGAAGAAAGGTTGGCAAAGGGGTTGGCTAAGATTTAATTGTCTATTGAGTGAGTTTGTTAGTAGTACAACACAAGCCTTTCTCCTCAAAATTTGGGTTTAATATTCAACAAAGTGCTTACCATGTAAACATCATCTCTTCTCTAAACCCTTATTGTCATTACCAGAAACACTTGCAGTCATTCAGACACATAATCAAGCATCTTAGGACAGAGTGATTTGTACCCAAAATGCATTTGCATTGAGAATTGCGCATTACTGAACACAATTAGAGCAATATGTTTGGGGCCATAGAATTCAGGGCTCATACAATCTAGGCCTTTTATTTCTACTTGGATGGAATGAGATTTGTTAGCCTTCACTGACTATTCTGGATTTTTGTTTCCCCTTGTGGATGGTTCCTTCAGAAGTTACTACAATGTCTACATCAGCAATTTTCACTGCTTATTTCAGAATTATGTGTTCTTTATTAAAGAGGTCAACAGAGTTCTCTGTCATTTTAACCCAACTTGGCTTTCCCTGTTCCTGAGAGGAAAAGATGTCACATTTTAAAAACCAATAGACCAAATTAAAGAAAAAAAACATGTATTCCAAGCTCTTCCATGACATCACTCAGCTGCTCTGTGACTCAATTTCTACATATGTAAAAACAAATGGGTCAGGCTAGATCATTTTGATGGCCCTTTCCAGATATAATGGAATATGATTCTATTGCCCTGCTCAGGGGCTTCCTCTACTGTATCACTACAAACATACACGTTTACATCTTTATCCAGGAGATACAGATCCCTATCTTTCTATGACTATTTTAACAAACAACGAATATGTCATACAAATATTTGACTCCATAAACATCTAGTTGCAATCAAAGCCTTGGAAGACTCAATTGAGTCTACAGCCTTGGGTCTTCTCTTCAAGGAGTCCAGTTGAAATCTGAGTCAGTATTTGTGGCTGAGGTCCTATGTTAACAAAACAACATGAAGTTCTGTGGTCTACGGTAAGACTTGGGTTGCATTTTGGACTGAGATAAAGAAATCTAATACATCAGATTTACATGAAAATAAGCATTAGTAGAATGAGAAAACAGCTCTAAAAGTAGCAAAATATTGATCAATATATGGCATTAAAAACAGCAAGCCATTTTTCTTCTTTACTTTGTTGGCATCTGTGTGGGTTCAGACTTATTTCAATAGCCCTTTCTGCCTTCATCAGTTTTACACTCTCTTGCTTTGTCACTGCTGTTTGTTACTTCATGTTAACCCCCTTTATAAATTCAGAACAAGAATATCACGAACCGTATGTGACCAGTACATGACCAATATACAATGTTATGTTCAGGCATAACATTGGTTTAATGAGCAAGTTCATTACTAAGGAGAAAACCAAAAAATATCCACCAATCAGTAATGAGGCACTCCTCCTCTGGTCTGTTTTCTGGGGATTTTGAGGGTTCTTTGGTGGGGATCTGCTGAGCTGTTTTACAGCCACCCCTGACTAAAGATTGCCCCATTTTATAAGTATTCAGTGATTTATTAAACTACTACCTAGAATCAATTTGGAGATCCTCGGCCTCTTCCTTTGTTATCAAAAGAACACCTTTAGGTACAGGATTCCCAAGCCAGGAGAATTCCAACCCCCACAGTGAGTCTTCATAACTCCAAGCCTAGTACTCTATGCATTGTACTCTCTACTTGTAGTGTCTTTAATCAATCATCAAATGGCGTGACTCTTAAACCATTCACCATCCTAGGCAACTTCCTTTGGACATGCTCCAACTAATGTTATTTTTTACATATGATGCATAGATGTGAATATAATGCTCTGCAAGTGATGCATGTGTAGAGTATAGTATGGCTATAAACTCTCTGTATACTATACTATTCTGGACTAATATTTCATTAAGTTTATTGACTACCTTATCAACCTGTTGATGAATATTGAGTTTGAAGTCCACTGTCTAGCTGTGCCTGACCCATACTGTATTCATAAAGATAACTTTTTTTTGATCTAAGAGTATATTTCTTACTCTTAAGTAGCACCTTATTAGATGAAACTTTGTCTAGCTTGTCAAGAATTTTTTGTACCATGACTCTGCTATTCAGTGCATTAACTAACATTCCAATCTTTTTGTCATTTTCAAATTTGATCAATGTGTCATACATTCCTTTACCAAAGTCACTGATTAATACAACAACCAGCAAAGTATTCTGCAATAGAATCCTTCTCCCAGGTTTACATTGAATACTACATTAAATTAAATACTGTTTTTGAATTATTTTTAATATTTTTAAAGACTAGTTTTGAATCTTCTTTACCATGCCTAAGAACAATAAAAGTGATTCTATCAAGTGCTTCCCTAAAATCTTAAAAACAAACTTGAAATCTTTATACACATATATGTGTGTGTATAACAATATTGTATACATATATAATATATATGCATATGTATGTACAAATAATATATATGTGTTTGTAGGTATGTATATCTGTATTGTATGCATGCATGTATGTGTGTGTGTACTCTTTCTTATCTATATGTATAGAAACTTTGCCAAAAATAGAAACAAGGTTAATCTTTCCTGATTATCGATAATATTGGTTGCACATTCACATCCAACTCTTCATGACATCATTTAGGTTTTTTGTTTTGTTTTTGTTTGTTTTGGGCAAAGATACTAGAGTGGTTTGCCATTTATTTCTCCCAGCTTATTTTAAAGAAGAGGAAACTGAAACAGACAAGGTTGCCAGGGTCACACAGCTAGGAAGTGTCTGAAACCAGATTTGAACTCAAGAAGAAGAGTCTTACTGCCTCCAGAATTTTCATTCCATACATAGGGTCATCAATATGCACTATAGACAAGGTTATCATCATACGTTCAGAAGTGGAAGAGACAGCAGATGATTATCCAGAGCAACCCCCTCATTATATAGATGAGGACCCTAAGGCCCAGGGAGGGGATATACTTTGCCTATTCCTGATGAGGACATAAGACATCTTTGTGACTATTTCTTTCTTTTGTAGATATTCACTAGCCAACCTTTTGACAATGAACTCTAGAATGTTGCCAGTAGCTAAAAGTCAAATTAATTTTGCCATAGTTTGCAAATTTTCAATTTTTTTTGGAAAATCAGAACTCTTGTCATTTTTAAAACTCTAGTGAGATATCCTGTGCTGTGAAGATGATTGAAAGAGGCACTGCAGTCACATCAGCTTGTTGTTATAAGGTTCTGAGAGGTAGTTCATCTAACGCTCATCAATTAAATGCAATGAAGCCACTTAGATTCTATCTCCCTATTTTACCTCTGTTTTTATGTCATTTTCAAGCTAAATTCATTATTCTTCGCCTAAATATTTAGGATCATTGATATCAAAATCAAATAAAAATGGGGGCCTTTAATCCATTCATAAAGATTCTTGTGGGTTTTATAATGACTCAGCCATTTTCACTTTTTTTCTCAAATATTTCCTGATTGCATTTTAATCTGGTTTGGGGGTACATTCATGAGTGTCATGCACACTGACACCTGTGTTTTAAACAATGTTAAGCCCTTCAGATTGCTGGATTTCCTACATAAGTTAACTTCTTAATAAACAATAAAAATGGGCTTCTTCCTCCTTTTATTATCCTGTTTGTTAAAGTTTTCATTAAGTATTCACTTTCAGAGTTTTAGTAATAATTGTGTTTTCTAGTTTGCTTCCTTATATTAAGAAATCTGATTCAGTTTGTTCATTGCTAAAACTTCATATATTTATGTATAGACAACTGAGACCATTGACTTATTTTTGACTCCTTCCTTGGTTTTTGTATCTTAAATTTATGATCATTTATACTATAATTTCTTCCTACATTGTAAATACTTTCTATGGCATCTAACTTGTAAGCATTTTTTGCCTTTCCCTTCTTTTTTAAGCTTAAAGTCTTTTGATTAGATTTTTAACACTCTAAGCATGTAAATTACTAGCCTTGTAGGTTCCATCCCTAGCCAACAGTTCTTCACTCCTTTAAGTCATGGTCCAGCAATCTAATTCCCATTTCCAGACAGTCATCTCAAGCAACTGTTCATTTTCCAATTCTGTTTTTACTTTCTGTAGCTGTTGCCTTTGCACAACAATGATTGAAACATCATTTATGCTTCCTAGGTCTTAAATTTATTGCTCAAGACTTCATAATCCTTTGCAATGATTTCTAGATTCTTCCTGTCATCATCTTTGCTCACATGAAATCAATCAATCTGATAGTCATCAGTTTTGACAAATATTGGGAGGTTCAAATAGAACTCATTATCTTTTCCCAGAAACCATTTTCTCTTCTGAACTTTCCTATTACAACTGAAGGCACCACCATGCTCCCAATCCCATCTAATTTCTCATTCTCAGTGTCATCCCTGACTCCTTATTTTTACTTATCAAATATATCCAATTGTCAAATCTTGTGCCTACTTTCAGTAGATAGATATATATTTACTTTACTAAACTCACAGTCACCATTCTAATTGAGGTCCTCATCACCTCTTTCTCAGTCTAATTTAATAACTATTGGCCTCCCTAGCTCAATTTATGCCTCTCTCCAATCTGTCCTTCAGTTCCCAAAGAAATGTTCCTAAAATGTATGTCTGACCATATCACTCATCTATTCAGTGAACTCCAGTGGTTCTCTACTATCTCCAGGGTCAAATATAAAGTCCTTTGTTTTAAATTAGGGCTCTTTATAACCTGGACTCTTCTTATTTTTCCAGGCTTCTTGCAGTTTTTCTCCTTCCATACTCTATAATCAAGCCACATTCATCCATATTCTGTTCCTTTAACATTAACCCCATTTCTCATCCCTATGCCATTGCATTGCCTATCTCCCATTCCTGGGAGAAATGTTCTCCCTCTGTGTTGTTCCTTGTACTCAACACTTCTTTGCCTAACTTCATGCCTTTCAATTAACTGTCTCCACTGCTCTTATTATCTGTAGCTCTTAGAATTCCTGTTTTCAAGATTCATTTCAAGGTGGCACCTTTTTCAGAAAGCTTTTCTTGTAGCCCCCCCTCCTGCAAAAAAAGCTACACGTTTTCCTCTAAACTTACTTTCCAGCTACTCTGTATGTAAATACTTTTTTTCTCTACATGCCATTTCTCCAATTAGAATGTCAGTTCCTTGAGGGCAAAGACTATTTTTCTTTTCTTTTTATCTCTGGTGCTTAGTAGCTTATCCTAGAGTCTATCAAATAATTAATTCTTAATCAATGCTTGTTGAATGAAGGATTGATTGACTGGCTACATGTTTTAAGATAAAAATGGATCTATTTATGGTTATTATAATATTAATAAATAGTTTCCTTGGTACCCTTTGTGAATGTCCTCTTATTTGACAATATCTGTAGACTGATACCATTCTTTGTAGGACAATTCTTGCTTCCTTCTCACAAGGTCCAGCTCCTCCTCCTCCTCCTGCTCCTCCTCCTCCTCCTCCTCCTTGTCCCTCTCCCTCTCCCTCTCTCTCTCTCTCTCTCTCTCTCTCTCTCTCTCTCTCTCTCTCTCTCTCTCCCTCTCCTTCTCCTTTTCACTTTCCCTCCCTCTCTCTCTCTCCCTCTCCCTTTCCTTCTCCCTTTCCCTCTTCCTCTGTCTCCATCTCTGCTCTGCCACTCCCTTTCTCCATCTCCCTTTCATTTATTCTCCTTGATGACTTGAGCCTGTAGCCTGATTTCTTGACCCTGGACTTTGGACTCAGACAATAGTTTCTTGATCCTGGTATTTCTCCCAGGATAAACATTGTCAAAGGATATGAACAGGCAGTTTTTACACAAAATAATCAAAACTACCTATAATCATATAAAATGCTCTAGATCACTATGTATGAGAGAAATGCAAATTAAGACAACTCTGAGGTGCCACATCACACTTGTCAGACTGACTAATATGACAGAATAGGAAAATTGCTAATATTGCAGGGGATATGGGAAAATTCAAACACTAATGGTGTTTTATTCAACTATTATTAGTGTCTTATTAACTTAATAGTGCTTTATTAAAATACTAAATGGTGAAGTTGTATACTTATTCAACCATTCTGGAGCACAATTTTGAACTATGCCCAAAGAACTATAAAAACATGTATACCTTTTGACATAGCAATATCACTACTAGGTCCATATCCCAAAGAGATAATAAAAAAGCAAATCTGAAAAAGCACCTATGTGTACAACAATATTTATAGCAACTCCTTTGGTGGTGGCAAAGAATTGGAAATTGAAGGGATGTCCATTGATTAGGGAATGGTTGGACAAGCTGTTGTTTGTATATGATCGTGATAGAATACTATTGTGCTTTATGAACTTTATGAACAGAATGATCTCAGAAAAACATGGAAAGACTTGCATAAAGTGATGCAAAGTGAAATGAACAGAACCAGAAGATTGTATATAATAATGGCAATATTGTATGATGTTCTACTATGCATAACTTAGTTATTCTCAGCAATCCAATGATCCAAAACAATTCTGTGGGACTTACAATGAAAAGTACTATCCATCTCCAGAAAAAAAAGAACTGGCAGAGCCTGACTGCAGATCAAAGATACTTTTTTTCTTTACTTTCTTCATTTTTCTTTTTCTTCTTTGTTGTTGTCTGTGTTTTCTTTCACAGAATAACTTACATGGCAGTGTGTTTTGCATGACTATGCATGTATAACCTATGTAAAATTGTTTACCATTTCCGTGGGGGAGAAGATAATATCGAGCTCAAAAATTTTTTTTAAAAGAATGTTAAAATTATTTTTACATGTAATTAGGAAAATATATTAGTTAAGATTTTTTTAAAAAAAGAAAGATAAACCTTGATCATCAGCACTAGTCACTCTGTAATGTTTAAAGTGAGATCCTCAATTCTTTCTAATTCTTGTTAAAATTCTGTTTTCTACCTCATGAAAAATTGCTTGCTCAGACAAACTCAGTAGTAATTGTTTTGTGTGTTGAATTTGTCCGCTTCCTTTAAAATTCAAATCAAATGCCACCTCTTCTAAAAAGCCATCTTTGATCTTCCTGCTTTCTAATGACCTTCCCCCTCAAGCAAAGCACTTTATATCTCAGAGAGACACTTTCCTGGCAAGATTGTATATTAAATTTGTCTGTGGTGTTGTCGTATCTACCTATCAAACTATAAGACCCTTGAGGTCAGAGACTGAGCCTTATCTAAATTTTATTCCTAACTCAACTCTGTATCACACAGGAAACCTTTTGTTTTACTTTCTACTGCCATGTTGGGGGGGGGGGGATGTGGCTATGGTTGGGGTATGAAATAAATGTTCTAGTTCCCTTTACTTCTTTTTTTTCTAAGTTCTTTGTGTCAAAGTATGTCCATATATTTACATGGATGAAAAAATCACTCAATATCCATATCCATTTCTCTATCTCTATCTACTTACTTACCTCCACAATTTACTGCATGGACTTACACATTTTAAACATATATATCACTGAACTTTGGACTATTTTTCACAATTCTATAACCTCAAAAGTTTCAGGATGTGGTGGTTGTAAACCCAGCTACTAACTCACTGCCACATGACCCACATTAACCTCTGTGTCATTTATTCTCCCTGAAAGTTCCCACCCATTCCCAAATTATCTGAGCAATACTTACCAACAGGAAATTGAAACATGAGCTATTTACTCTTAAAATATTTCAGGAATAAAAGATGTGGGAGGGGAAGTTCATTCCACCCTCTGATTGCCTGTTACATTTACAAAAGAAGAGGAGGTTGGCTGGCTGTCCATCTGTTCTCAAACACTGTTAAAACTGTAGATACCATCTTCTCCTTCTTCATAAGATAAGAAGCAGCTTCTTACTCAGGGGGGCTAGTTCTCGCCTCTTCAAAAAGTGCCTCCCAACTGTTATTTAGCTCCAAATGTTGACACAGATAGTTTGTGTATTTTATTAAAATGCTGGATTCTAGATTTAGAACTGAGGGTGACTTTAGAGATCATTTAGTCCAGGGGACCCTCCAAAGCAGGAGTATTTATGAGGCTTATATGAAATTATGGATATAAGATATTTTTTCAAACCTTAAATTTCTATATAAATTCCAGTTGTTGTCATTTGTTGTTACAATTTATTAACCAATAGTTACCAGGCCTCCAGTTTTGTGATGACTCCTTCCTTAAAACTCGTACTGTGTTCCTTATGAGCTCAAGTACCGGTTAAAGAACAAAATGGGGGCATGATGGTAAATGTTTAACAAGCCTGGTGGCAGATGGGGTGGGGAATTCATGTGCCATACTTTTTTTAAGTTTAATCTGCACTCTGCATTATTAATACTTTCCTAAACCTAAACAGTCAACAAAACAATAAATCAAGCCATGATTTGTAACAACTGGCTATTTCTGAGGTGTAAATGCTTACAATAAAAAAATGAACAATGCTTTGGAAGGCATTTAGATCTGTCTCCATCTATCCCTGCCATAGGGGATCAGTCAGTAGATTCCAGGGTTTAAGATGGCAGAGTATAGGCATCAATCCAGTTGAATTCTGCCAAAATTCTCCTCTGAACAGCTTTAAAATAATGTTTTAATTAAAATTTTGAAGTGACAGAGCCAAGAAAAGATCAGGGTGAGATATTTTTCCAGCCTAAAACAACTTAGGAGGTCAGCAGGAAAGAGCTGTGACACTGAGGTGGAGGCCTGTGTGGAGTATATGCACATAGCATAGCACTAGGGGTGGGCCATGGGTCTGGCAGCAATGGCAGCAGCAGCAGCACTAGAAGCGGCAGCAACAACAGCAGCAACAGAAACAGCAGCAGCTTTGGGAGCTCTTATAGGGATGTAAGGGGGCTGAGTAACTGGTCAGAAAGAGATTAATGGAGCAGATGGGCATCTTTATTACTTATAAATAGTTCTAGGTCATAGTTCCTGGGAGGAGAGGAGAATCTGTGGTCAGTCACAAGGGAAGGAGGGAACCTGGTAGGATTTGCAAGGCAAAGAAAAGTTCTGCAAGTGAGCAGGGACCATTTTTAGGTAAAGACCAGAGTGTATACTAGAAGAGCAGTGACCATGCCTCTCCCCAACTCACTCCACTTTCAAAACACTGAAAACTGGAGACCCTCAGGACTATCTTTGAGAACAGAAGCCCAACAAAGCCTGAAGCTTTGTCTCCCTATCTCCAGGTAAGCAGAGCCAAACTTAACATAAAGTTCAAAGTCAAAGAAATAGGCTAGAAAAAAAGTGAGCAAACAGCAAAAAACATTGAACTTGAGCAGGAAAAAAATGATGAACTTAACTATAAAAAAAGCAACTACAGTGGGAGAATGAAGACAAAATGCAGAAGATAGTAACAAAGTCAAAACAGCTACAAACAAAGCCTCAAAGAAAACTGCTAATTAGACACAAATCCAAACAAAGAATTCCTGGAAGAGTTAAAGAGAGAAAAATAGTAGTAGAAAAATTGGGAAAATAAATGAGAATGCTCAAGGAAATTATGACAAGAGAATTAACAACTTAGTAAAAGAGTCCCCCCCCCAAATAGTGAAGAAAATACCTTTAAAAAACGAATTGACCTAATATTAAAAGAGACACAAAAATTCACTGAAGGAAAGAACATCTTAAAAAGCAGACCAGACCAAATGGATAAAGGAGTTACAAAAATTCACTCAAGAAAGGACCTCAGTATCCAGTAACTTATTTTTCCAGGTGATTTTTGAAATCTTCTGGTAGACTGTCCATGTTTCACACACATACAACAAGCTGAGCACAATGGCACCGTAGACTTTAGTTTGGTAGGCAGCCTAATATGTCTTCTCTCCCATACTTTTCTTCAAAACCTCTCAAACACTGAGTTAGCTCCACCAATGTATGTACCAACCACATCATCCTTGTGTGCATCCCTGTAAAGTGTACTGCAAAGGTCAGTGAAATTGTCTACAGCATTCAAAATTTCTCCATTTAGTATAATCAATGTTTCCACATATGGGTGGTGCAGCGCTAGCTGGTAGAGAACTTCTGTTTTCTTGGTATTATTTGTTAGGCTAAAATTAGCAAAAGCAGCAGAGAATTGATCCATACTTTGTCACATCTAAGCCTCAAAAAATCAGAGGAGAGATCATTTAAAAATTATTTAAATACCTGAAAGTGTCATCTAACAAAGAGCCTAGAAATAATATTTTAAGAGATTTTCAATGAAAACTCCCTTGATATCTTTGATCCAAAGTGTAAAATAGAAATTGAAAAAATCACTTTTAGCATCCTGAAAGAGATCTAAAAACTGCCAGGAATATTACAGCCAAATTCCAGAGTTCCCAAATCAAAGAGAAAATGCTTCAAGTGGCCAGAATGAAACAACTCAAATATCATGGATCTAAGCAGGATCACACAAGATTTAGCAGCCCCCATTCCAGAGGGCTTGGAATATGATATTTCAGAGGGTAAAGGAACTAGAATTACCACCAAGAATAATCTATCCAGTGAAAGTAAGCATAATCCTTCAGGTGAAAAAATGTCTATTTAATGAAATAGAGAACTTTCAAACAATCCTGAAAAAACAGAACTGAATTGAGAATTTTACATTCAAACATAAGATTCAAGAGAAGTATAAAAGAGAAAACATGAAAGTGACACTAATTAAATATAAATTATTTATATCCCTATGTGGGAAGATGATACTTCTAATATATATGGACTCTATCATTTTTAGGGCAGTTATGAGAACTCTGCATAGACAGAAGGTATAATCAATAATATTGGGGTGATCTCAGAAAATGAAAGTGAGAAAAGGAATGCACTTAGAAAAGAGGGAAGGGAGAAGTAAAATGATGGAATTATTCTCATAAA
>CM053595.1:70927819-70966634 GCA_028646575.1 Pseudocheirus occidentalis | reverse complement strand
ACACACTCAGCTGAATATAGACACCTATCTGACTCAATAAGGAATTGAGAGAGGAAGGGGATAAAACATATTGAGGGGATGATGAGGGAAGGGCAGATTAAGGGAGGCAATGGTCAGAAGCAAAACAGACTTTTGAGAGGAGAAAAAATAGGGAAGAAAGAGAGAAAGAAGAATAAATATTAAAAAGGGATGGAAGAGAATGCACTATAATCATAAGTCAATGTGAATGGGATAAATTCACCCATAAAACAAAAGCAGATAGCAGAATGCATTGGGAAAAAAATCCAATAACATATTGTTTATAAGAGACACGTTAGAAACATAAAGACATACACAAAGATAAAACAAAGGGCTGGAGCAGAATCTATTATGTTTCAGCTGAATTAAAAATAAGTCAGGGGTAGCAATTGTGATTTCATACAAAGCAAGCAAAAGTAGACCTAATTAAAAGATAAAATCATGAAAACTACATTTTGATAAATGGTACCATAGACACTGAAGTGATATAAAAATTATAGCAAGTTGCTCTGATAAAAGTCTAATTTCTCAAGTATATAGGGAACAGAGTCAAATTTATTTAAAAACATTTTAAAACCTACTTATGTACACATACACTATTTATATACATATACACACTATATACACATGCATGCACTATATACACATGCATATTTATATGCATGCATGTGTGCCTATGCATATATGTACACACGTGCATGTATATGCATATGTGCATGTATGTATATACACACACACATATATATAGACATACAAATATGTATGTGTGTATGCATGTATAAAAACAACTCTTTTTGTTTTGTCAAAGAATTGGAAATTGAGGGGAAATTCATCAACTGGGAAATTGCTGAACAAGTTGTGGCATCTGATTGTGATATAGCATCTATGAGTTATAAAAATGATGGGGGGGTCATTCTGCCTGTGGGGGTGAGGTCCCTGAAAAGACTTATATGAACTGATACAAAGTTAAGTGAGAAAAACCCAGAGAACACTGTGCACAATAACATCAATGTGGTAATGATGATCAACTGTGAAACAGTTGCCTACTCTGAACAATACAAAAATCCAAGACAATTCCAAATGATTCATGGTGAAAGAATGCTCTCCTCCTCTGGAGAAAGAAGTTATGAAATCTGAATACAGATTGGAGTATAACTTTCTTGTTTTATTTTTTATTGTTGTTGTTTAAGATATGGCTAATGTGGAAATGTGTTTTGCATGATTTAACATGTATAATTGTTATGATTTTGCTTGCCTTGTAAGTGGCTGAAAGATAGGATAGAGGGAGGAAGAGAATATAAAACTCAAATTTAAAAAGAAAAATGTCAGAAACAAATCATAAATTTATTATTAAATATATATTTTAAGATTCTTGAACTTAGATCAGGAAAAAATATGTCTTTATTTCAGTATAGTTAGTTGCCTTTGTAATCCTATGTTTCTTTTTTTCTTTTTTATAAATATTATTCTGAAAATGGGTCTTTAGGTTCTATCAGATTGCCAAAGGTGTCTTTGACACATGCAAAAATATTAAAGACACTGAATTTAGTAAACTTCTCATTTTATAGATGATGAAACAAAAGCTCAAAGAAGTTGCATTACTTGACTAACATCATAAAAGTAAATGGTAGAGCTCAGATTTGAACTCACATCCTTTGACTCCAACTCTAGTACTTCTTCCACAGATACAGGAGAAAATACAGAGCTAGATTTTACCTTATGGATTATCCACTCTCCTCACTTTACGAAGGATTCTTCTCATTTTACAGATGAGGAAACTAAGTTCAAGAAAGTTAAAGATGCTTGTCTAAGATCACACAATAAGTGGCAACCAAATTTGCATTTTCCACTGTAGAATCTCAGAAAGAAGGAAAACTCTAGAAGTCAGCTGATTCAATCCCTTGCTTCTAAGCAATGTGATACCTAGATTACTCCCATTCTAACTAGAATGCTTTCTAATGTCAAGGATCATTATTCTATCCATACACATTTAATGCTACAAACGGGATAATGAAGTAATGATTTTTATAGCACAGAGTATATACTTCAAGTTTATTATTTTTAAGAATGCATTTATGTCCAGAAACTTTTTTGTTCAAAACTGAAATCTAGATTGGACATCACCTCTTATTCTTTGTGCAATTAATTTTTTTAGAAATTAAAAAAAGCAAAGAAAATGCTTGAATTAGCTGAAATACTTAAGTAGCCTATATTTTAATGTAGTAAAAGTGGTCATAGATCATGAAAGATGGAGAGAAACTAAAAACTTTATATTATGAAAGCAACAAATTCGTAGAAGAGAAATGACATCTTACAAAGCTCCAGCTAGTTAGTGACAGAACTGGTGCCAGAACTTAGATCTATTAGTTTCCTAATTAATTTCTTATATGGCACAGCAGTGGATAGAGTGCTGTTCCTAGAGTTAGGGAGACATGACTTCAAATTTGACATGAAATACTTACTTGTTGTGTGACCCTGGATATGTCACTTAACATGGTTTGCCTCAGTTTCCTCATCTGTAAAATGAACTAGGGAATGGAATGGCAAGTCACTCTAATATCTTTGCCAAGAAAACCCCAAATGGGTTAAGAAAGAGTTAAACATGACTGAAAAGTGACTGAACAACAACAACAAAGCTTCCATCTCAATGTTAAACATCTTGGATTGTTTGGAATACTTGTATTTAAAAAACAAAATTGGTCTTTTTTTTAAATCTGCAAAATGGAAGGATTGAACCACATAGTGTCCATTGTACCTTCCTATTCTAACATCTGTGAGTCTCAGAGTCACACTGAATTATAATAATGGACGGCAAGATGTACACATGCCTATGGAAAGGAGAATAGCTCATACTCCTTTCTTTTCCTTTCAGCTCTAATTGGGTGACTCTAGCTACCTGGTCCCCTATTCAGCTGCTTCTTTATGACTCTTTGTTCTGCCATCTAGCAATGCTTTTCTCAGCCGTCTCCAAAACACATGTCTCCCCAGACCAGTGTCCTCCCATTCCAGGTATGTGTTTCGGCGTAGCAGCCGGTAGAGTTCCACCTGCTGTCGTAGCAGTGACTTCTCCACTTTCTGTAGCATGATGAAGATGATACCTCCCTGGCTGCTCAGAAACTGCCATGTCTGGGCAATTTCATACTCAAACTTGCACCAGCGGCTCTGGATAAAGTGCTTGGAGATCACAACAATGACCTTCCGACTCTTATGGAAACCTTCCTGTATAATGTTGGCAGCAATAGCCACTCCAGGGATAAAGTCTCGGTAGTGAAGGCAGAGTTGGAATGAGGGAACACCCTCTTCGAGGTTTTTCACCAATTCCTTCCTCACCCACTCCTCATCTTGACTGGAATAGATGACAAAGGCATCATAAGTGCTTTCCCCTCCACTCATTTTTTTGCAACCAGCAAGCAGCATCAGGTGGAAATAGAACTTATAGACCATGGCCAGTACCAAAAGGACCACCATTACACCCAAAACAGATAGAGCAATGAGGGTCTTTTTCATCTGACAAGTTAAATTGTCAAATAACAGCACAGACACATCTTTCATATGAGAAGGGGTCTGACAACTCATTGGTTTAGATCTATTCAAGAGTTGTACATGCTCTCTGACCCATTGAAAGAAGATTTGATGGTCACAAACACAGTCAAAGGGGTTTCCAGAAAGATCAATAGAAACCAGAGTCCCTGATAGTGCCTGTAGATTCTGCCCATCCAATGATGTGATACTGTTGGAACTGCAATTCAGGACTTGGAGGTTGAAAAGAGGCATGCAAATGAGTGGATCAAAAGTCTGGAGATTGTTATGACTAATATCCAACACCTGGAGTTGGTGGAGGGGCTCCATTGATTTTTGGAGTACTTGTTCTAAGCGACAGTAGGAAATATTTAGTGAGACAAGTTCACTGAGGTTCTTGAAGATGTCATGTAAGATATTGTCCCGAAAAGAGTTGCCAGCCATTTTCAAGTGTCTGAGATTGCTCAAACCTGTGAAAATGTATTTAGAATCGACATGAGTGTTTGTGTAAGAAATATCCAGGTACTGAAGTTTTATGAGTGAGAAGAAGGCAGGGAAAACATTCTGACCTTTCAGTTGGCAATGTTGAAGGTCCAGAGATTCTAGGTTCTCAAGACCCATGAAGTTCTTAGTCAAAATGATATGGGCATTATAACTCAGGTTCAAATATTTCAGCTTTGGTGTATCAAATATATTATTAGAACAACAGGACAAAATATTTAGAGCATTTTGGCTGAGGTCCAGAAACTCCAGACTAGGAAGTTCCAAATCAGACAAAGTGGTGAGATCTCTGTGGCGAGTAATCCGGAGTTCTTTAAGGGAGGGGAAAGAGGTAGGTAGCAAGTTAGGGAGTATATCAAAATTGCAGTTAGTTAAGACCAAGGAGAACAGCTTAGGAAATATTGGTAGGTTAGTCAGCTTCTCTAAGGGAACTGTAACTAGATGGAAAACAGAAACATTGACTAAACATTTGAAAAATCCATTATCATCCGAAGGGAAATCAGAGGGGGAAACCATCCAAAATTCATCAATGTTCACCTCACACAATCCATCTAGGATGTTGCTCTCAATGTTGTCCATGTCATTTTCATTTTTGTAGTTTCCAAGGACCAGCTTATCAACTTGTAAGCCAGTCATTCCCTTAAGACAAGCATACATGATTGCTGAGCTATAAAAGCTTCCTCTCAGAATTAGTCCAGATAAATGAATCCCCTTCAAGCCACCTGGATGGATATATTGAATAGGGTTCTGGGAAAGGTCTAGGGTGAGATAGGGATTCAGTTTTATAGACTCTAAATCTCCATCAGAAATATTTTTTATCTGATTCAGGTGAAGGTCCAGATGCTGCAGGGAGCTGAAGTTGGCAAAATAACTGGGTAACTGGAGAGAACTGATGGAATTATGTCCCAGATATAGTTCCTGTAGGGTCATGAGATGTCCAATGGGGAAGTCCTCCAGAGACACAAGATTTATTTCTACAACAACCAGCTTCTGTAACTTTGGCAGGCCATAGAAGGCTCTGAGACCCAGACTCTGGATTGGATTTCCCGTCAGGATCAAAGTGGAGAGATTATATAAGCCCTGATATGTGTCATCTTCAATCTTTTGAATATCACATCTGAAAAGAAGAGAGATATAGTGACATTTTTTTGCATTGAGAAAAATTCTAGAACAGAATCCTACCAATCCAGATGCCCATACAGATGTGATACAACAGGTGAATGTTCCCCAGCAGAGAGATCAAACAGGCAGATATTGCTGGCATGGCATTATTAAATCAGATGCATGAGCAGACACAGTATTATCACACTGGCAGTACAGACAAACACACAATTATCACACCAGGCATATGGAGATAGAAAACTCAGCAGAAAAAAATCACTTGAGGTCTAAACAGAATTCAGTGTTGTGGTATTGGAAGCTGGGACATAGAATGGCTGGTTACTGGTGACTTTGGTCAGGAAACAGAGATAGATGTGAGTCTTCTTGTTCCATGCCATAGATACGCAGCAGTGAGTGTGTGATTTCCATGAACATACAGATCTATCATCCAAAGCAAAACAACTTGTCCATTCAACCCACCCCATCAAGAAGAATGCAGACAACAATATTGGCAAACTTGGCAAGTTAGATAAATCAAGCAACGGATACTTACTGGACAGAGGCAACATTTTTCAATTGAAAGTGAAATTGAATTAGGAATGAAGGGACCAAACTTTCAATTTTTCCAACTTTGTTACTAAATTTTCTACAGTGATTTTGGGTAAAATTATTTCACTTTGTTGTCTCCTAAGTGTCTTATCCTGTACAATGAGAAATTTTAGATGATCCTCAGTCATTCCTAAAGACATTCAAATTCTAAGGTCCTTTCCAGCTCTGTTGTTCTGAATTTTAAGGTTCTTTTTTAAGCTTTGATATTCAAGGTGCTAAGTTACCTTCCACTAGCTGGTAGCTCAGTGGTGCAGTGGATGGAACTTTGGACCTGAAGTCAGGAGGACCTGAGTTCAAATCCATCCTCATGGTGTTTAAGAGATTTGTGACCTAGGTAAATTACTTGATCTAATTAAATTTCTTCATCTGTAAAATGGGGTTGACGGTAAGACCTACTTTCTAGGGTTGTTTTGGGGAATTAAATGTAATAATATTTGTAAGGAGCTTTACAAAACTTAAAGTGCTAATTGTGAATTCTAATGTACCTTTATTTCTGACATCTTTTGGTTTAAAGTCTCCCTCCACTCCTCCAACCATCCCTGTCAAAGAGCCTATAACTAGTCTATGGCCAAATCCTCACTAAAATTTAAAGCCTCTTGATTAACAAAATGAAGCTGTGCTCCAAGCTTAAGGAAACAAATACTCTTTAGACTGACTCAGAGTATACTGAAACTCAGAACTATTAAGGGAGTTTCTTAAATGTGGTAAATGAATAGCACAGTGAATAGACACAGTTAATGACAGGTTAATGACACAGGTAATAGACACTATTAATGATTAATGTCATTGTGTGAGAAAGACTCAATTCTAGTACACAAATTTATACTTCTGAGAATCTAGGATCAGTACTATCTCTTCTGTTATCTGAACCTCAAGGCATCCTTTGACTAAAATCAGTAAAGCAGTAGCATTCCCTGTTTAAAGGTAAGGAAGCTAATTGAGCAATGAAGGAGTTAAGGGATGAAGCTAGATCTGCAGATATTTGTCCCCCCACTCTGGCAATAGGACAGGTTTCTCTGCACCATATACTCTTCCTTGCCTTTAGTATTCTTCAGTTAAGCTCATGACCAACTGTAAGAGAGACTCTTTCTCTGGGAGGACACTATCCACCTTTAGGTGAGCACATTCATTTTCCTAGCCAAACTCTGTAACAACACAACTCCCAGATAGGGAAACTGCCTATTTATAACTCTTTATAGCCCCTCAACTTTTTAGTTTGAATCAGAAAATTTATACAGCTGGGGAATATAGATTCATGAAATCACTTAGACTAAAGTTCTCCCCAGATGATCTACCTGCCTTTCAGAAAACCTAACAAAACCTTCTTGATTCTTCCTTCACGAACTTTCTATCCTTCCTCTCATTTCTGACCATCACTCTTGCCACTTTATGTTCCCAACCACTTTATAGTTGAACCATTTCAGGGGTGACTAGGTGGCGCAGTGAAAAGAGCACCAGCTCTGGAGTCAGGAGTACCTGAGTTCAAATAAGGCCTCAGACACTTAACACAAAAAAACTAGCCATGTGACCTTGGGCAAGTCATTTAACCCCAACTGCTCTCCAAAAATAAAAATAAAATAAAATAATTTTTAAAAAATAGTTGAACCATTTCAGTTCTAACTTCTAGATTAATTCCTTTCTTTCTCTCCAGGATTTCCATTCCTTTATCCAATTTACACAAATTAACCAAATCACTTTAGCAAAAACATGCCTCGGATTAACTGTGTTCTGAACCTACAGTGGTTCCCTATTGCTTACAGGATTTAATACAACTTCCTTAGATTGTTTTTCAATACACTTCCAAATTATGAAATGGCAGAGCAGTAGG
This sequence comes from Pseudocheirus occidentalis, assembly GCA_028646575.1. Taxonomy (NCBI): domain Eukaryota; kingdom Metazoa; phylum Chordata; class Mammalia; order Diprotodontia; family Pseudocheiridae; genus Pseudocheirus; species Pseudocheirus occidentalis. Next base: position 70,959,058 of record CM053595.1, on the reverse strand, counting down.
AATATTGGACTGAGAGCCCAGGGAAACTTGGTTTGCATTCTATCTCTGCCGCCACCTTCTGGCTTGGCAAACCATTGTGTTTCTGCCATCCTCATTTCCCTTCCGTGTAAAATGAGGAAGCTGTTAAATGATCTCTAAAGAATCAGGAGACTTGGATGTAAATTTGTCTGCAATATTTACTGATTCTATTGGCAAGTCATTTAATCTCTCATAGCTTAAATTTCCTTATCTGTAAAATCAAGTTAATAACACAGTGATTTATTATGTGAAGAACACTTTATAAATCCTAAAAGCCATGGGAATGCAAGCTATCTTTATCTTCTACTCCTCCCTTACACAAACTCTTCACTCAAGTCCAACTACCTTGAACTTGCCTTGTAGCTTTTCATCTCACTCTATTCTCATAACCTAGAAAAATTCCCTCTTCTCCTGTCCTTTTTGAATCCTGGATCAAACACTTACTAGCTATATGATCTTGGACAAGTCATTTAATCTCTTAATTTCTTCATCTGCAATAAAGGAAAAATATTTGTACTATTTGCCTCCCAAGGAGTTATAACAAGAAGGTACTTTTCAAACTTTGAAGCAATATAGGAAGATGGAAATTATATAATCATAATGACAGTATTAACATTATTAATTATTAATAATAATATTTACTGCAAAATTATGTCCATCCTTCAATGCTCAGTTCAACAGAAAATTATATCTTCCTGCTTACACTATTTATTAGCATATTCTTTTTTATTATAAATATTTTTCTGCATATTTTATCATCTAAGTAGAATGAAATTTCCTGAGAAAAAGGAATTTCATTCATCTTTCTGTCCCTCATAGGGCCTGGGGCAGAAAAGATATGTAGGTTTTAAGCTGGAAAGAATTTGTAAACCATCCAGTTCAATTCACTAATTTTGCAAATTAAGAAACTAAGATCAAGGGGCTAATTGACTTGTTCATGATCATATGAAGAGTAAGTATCAAAGTCAAGATTCAGGCTTCTATTTATTTAACTATCTAGCTCTTAAGGAAGAAGAAGGGGGGGAGGAGGAGAAAAGAAAGGAAGAAGGAAGGAAGGAAGGAAGGAAGGAAGGAAGGAAGGAAGGAAGGAAGGAAGGAAGGAAGGAAGGAAGGAAGGAAGGAAGGAAAGAAGGAAGGAAGGAAATTAACTTTAATCCATTATTAAGCTATAGTTGGGATTTGGGAGATTCACTTCAAAGAATGAGCTGTGGAAATGATAAGAAGAAATAAGGACTCTAATTTACCTGGACAAATCAAGGATTCTCAGTCCAGTGATCCTGGAAAAACTGTGTGGAGCCAAAGACTTCAGTGGGTTGAAGCTCAGATCCAAGTTCTGAGTGGATGAAGGTATATCCATTGGGACTTCAGAAAAATTTTGGTCCATGCATTGGTATTCAACGCTTGGAACAACCTGTATCATTTACAGATAAACCATTGGTTCTTATTATATGGAACAATCATGTTTATCCTGACTGCATTCCTTATACTCTTAGCCAAACCTGTGACAGGAGACATTAAATATTATGCACCATCTTCTATCCCCTATGATTTACACTCAGCTGGGATAAGGAGATAAAGATTAAACTGAATGGCCACAAACTCATCTAGATATATGTAACTAGCTTATTATTGTCTTCATTTCAGGATACAAATGGAAATTTAGAACTTTTTTTAACTTAATTTTTTTTAATGAACATTTTTAACGCACTTTTTTTTTTTACCATCCTTGGGCAGCGAGTGGTGCAAAAATAATTTCCCTCACTTTATCAATGAGAAAAATGAAGTGAAAAGAGATCAAATAACATGTCATATACTTTGTAAGCAGCAGTACCTGGTTTCAAATCTTGATCTCCTCTCATAAAATTTAGTGTCCTTTCCACTAAATCATGGTATCTTTCAAAGAGCCTAAGAAGTATAAAATGGGAAAGACCCTTCTCCTAGAGTTCATATCTAGTACTTTTATTAAGGATGTATATATATATACACACACACATACACACACACATATATTCCATTTTAAATGCATCAAGCATGAGGCTGTAAGCAAAGAGATATGAATTCTATTCTTGGCTGTTCAGTAGAGAAGACCTGAGACAAACCACTTCATATTTTGGGCCTCTCTTTTTAATTTGTTAATTGAAGGTGTTAATACTTAGAATAAATGCCTCAAAATGTTATTTTAAATCATCACCACATACATTGGTGTTAGTATTGCTACCAATGTTAATATTTATGTTAGATGCCTACCGTTTTATTTTACAGTCTTAGTTCTATAAATGAAATTCTACTATGGTATACAGGTAAAAGGCCTTTGACCTTTATTTTGATCATTATCGTGGTAAAATAGAAGGAGTCGTGGCCTAGATTGGGCTTTATCTAGTTTCAGCTCTGACACTATTAACTCACTATATGACCTTGGGCAAGACATTTTCTAGGCCTCAATTTTCTTCTCTCTTAAATCAAATGGAGATGAATTAGATGATACATAAGATCTCTTTTTCATCTCCAAAATTCATGGTACTAAGATTCTGCAAAGTTGCAACATTCTATGATCTGGGGTCTAACAGGAGACTTTCTATAGTAGCATCCAGCTCCAATATTCAATGTTCTAGGATTCCATAAACTCTGAAATTATATAATCTCTATTTATTGCTTAAATTTCTGCAAATACAGTGTCCCATTGTTCCATTATCTACTGCCTTAAGAATGATTTTGTGCATTGTGTGCAACTAATTAAATGTTTTCCTTGACCACAATTTCAATTCTCTTTTCATTTCTGGGTGTGTATTATATATCCCTTTGCTTCTTCTTTGCTATAATTTGAAATATTTCCTCCACTGTTGCACAATATTTCCTTCTCCTTTGATCTAGATCAACCTGGACTTTTCAAAAGGGAAAGAAATGGAATAGTGGGAATAGCAAAGGATTTTAAAAACAGAGGATTTTGGTTCAAGCCCTTATATTTCTACTTGCTAACTATTTCACCTTTAGCTCTGAGCCTCAGTTCCCCAAATGTAAAATGACAGTAGTATTCCCTTGATAATAGCAACATTATCTATTTTTCAGGGATGATAGACAGATCATATGATATATTGCAAGCATATAAACCTGAAATAGTTGTAGCAATATTCTTTATTGTTATCTATTGTTATTGTTATTATTAAAAGGCAATAATATCTCCCAGGTACTAGGCAACAGCATTGGAGAAATCAGAGGGGGTTACTCATTTTCCTTTGTTAGAAAATCAGAGAGGGGTCTTCAGAGAAAATGAAGGGGCTTTGGAAGAAGGGCAGCAGAGTAAAAAGAGTTCTACCTTTGGAGACTAAAACCTGAGTTCAAATACTAGTTTGCTACTTGCATACGTCTACAAATGTATGAAAGTCAGTTTTCTTCTCAAGACGTGTTTCTTCCATCGTAAAATGAAGAAAACAGGACTAGATTTCCTTCAAAGGTTATTTCCACTAAACATCCTATAAGTTACTGTGGTTTTGTTTTTCTTTTCAACCTTTAAGCTATGGTGCCTAACAGAAACAAACCGAGTCAAAGCAGACGTGGAATTCAGTGGACGTTGAGTCAGATAACCCAAGTCTGAATCCCAACTCAATTACCCAGATTTGGGGGAAGTGTTTTCTGTCCTGTGAGTCTATTTCAGTATCTGTAAAATGGGAATAATAATACTTACTCTAACTGTATCCTATCTTGAACTACTTATAACCTCACTGGATAGCTGTTGGATATGTATAAGCATTATAAAGAAATAGTGCATTAGGTGAATGTAGGCTTTTTTTTTATCAATTTGCATTAATATCCACTAAGTGTTACTAATATTTTGTCATAAAATATATAATTTTTCTTAAAATATATAATCTTTTTTTGGAGAAAACATAACTTATTGTATTTTTATTTTTCCTAACACCAACATTGTTTCCATGGGAACCTATATCTACTTGTATATTCTATATCAATAGGAGAGTTGGACTAAAATCACAGATTTTGCTTTTAGAAACTTTTCAAAAGCATATTCATTAAACAGCCCAAAGTGTACCTGTATCCCAAAGGGGTCAGTTAGGATATATGGGGAAAGAGTAGACCTTTAGCAGACACTGAGGGACATTACATGGAAAACCTTTAACTTTTTGACCCTAGTAATATAATCAGAGTAGTTTCTAGGAAACAAACAAACCCCAGAAATTAAATACGTGATCAGCATACAAATTTGTTTTTATTAAGAGACAAAACAATCAATTCTATGAGCCCTGTTCTGTTTTAGCAAAATTATTCCTGTGTATAGAGTTTTGTCTAAACAGATTTCCTAACACTTTAGGATGCAAAATAGTGAAAGTCTAGTAATATTATTCCCCTTTGTCTCTTCTTGGCCCTGATGTTCATAAAAGGAAAAACTCATGGCCAGATGCACATATGCAGGAAATGTTTATCTGCTCTAATCATTTGCTATGTCCCTAGTGTTCTTGGCTCCCAGGTTCCAGTGTGATGCCCTCAGCTGGAGTCTAAAGCTGGAATCTCCTTCCTTCGGGGGTGGAATCACCATGGTGATAGCCTTGAAAGAGGCCAGAAAAAATCCCCAGAATGCCATACACTGGCTGTTAGGATCTCTTTTGCCTGTTTCTTTCCTGTTTTCTTACCTTCTTCTTGTAGAAGCCCAAATGACCCACCACAGGGAGAAAGTCCAAATGCTCCATGGGCTTCCATACTAACTTTCACTCAGAAATGACAGATACTTGAATGATCCAAGCAGATGTTTCAATTAATCTTCTTGTCTGAATCTTGGCTGCCAGCAAATTTTTTGGAGGGGGGAGGAGGACCATTTCAGCAGGACAAATTCAGCATCTGAGCAATATCTTCCCCCACCCTGTGCTTTTTAATTTATCATCCCACTTTTATGCTCTAAAACTCTATGAAGTTTTGAGAAGCTTATTTTCCTTCCTATGATAAACATTCTATAAACTAATCCATAAGAAAAGGTTACCATCCCAGATGGTCTCTAAGATCTCTTCCACTTCTAACCCTCTATTCTCTGAGGTACAGTCCAGCTCTGATTCTCTGTATTCAAAGATGCCTCCCCCATATCTTACAATGAGTGTTCCAACATTCTCTTTCTTAAGGGCCCTTTCAATTTTCACCTGAAAAGAGTCTAAGCCCAGTGCCAGGACAAAGCACCACCCCTTAGAGGAGAAATGCAGTCTTGGCATATGATTCCAGAGCAACCAGTTAAGCCACTGGACAGAAAATAAAAGAAAACACAAGTTGTAAACCAAATTATTTTGTCAGGTGTTTTGTTTACAACAAAATGATCATTGGATCTACTGAAATATCTTGTGTTTAAACTGGTTGCTTTATGTGTGAGTACACAGCCAGAGACAGTGGAATAATTACAGGTTTGAGTCTTGGTTTTACTTTATACAGCCTATCTAGGCTAGCAGCAAGGGCCATGAAAGGACCTCTAGGTATCCATAACAAAATATATTTATGTTAAGCTTGTAACAAAGATAACTAAGATAAGTGTTGTTATTTGTCTTTCATTCTCGAAAAAGACCATGGCTTCAGGAAGATGATTCCATGACTTGCAAGTGAATTGGATGTAAGTGTGCAAAGTTGCCATCCTCACTTTTTCCTCTGGAGCCATCTGGGTCCAGTGGCAATATATAGATCAGGGTGACTAGAGATGCACCCAACCCCCCACTGAGACAGGTGGTCCAAGTTTAAAAGAGCAAACTCCTAGGAGAAGAAAAAAGTCCAACAAAACTCTGAAGATATCCACTTTCCTCTAGCTCTCAGTTTCTACTGAGATTACTGTGGCACTAAAGGTCCATAAATTAGACAAAGCCTAGGTCACTGACTTTTAGCACCCTGTGCCAGCCCCAACAACAAGGGTTAAAATATTCTTTCTGCTTCTGTATGTTTGTGACATTGTGAAGTTCCTAGTTCTTTTGTATCTAGATCAAAGTTCATAGAGCCTTAACTATAGAAGGAAGCTTAGAACATAGAATGTTAAAATTTAAAAGAACATTAGAAAGAAATTATTTAGTCCAACTCTTTCATTGTATAGTTAAGGAAACTGAGACTTACAGAGAAGGTGCTTACCCAATGTCAAACACCTGCTTGGTGCCCACGCTGGAAAGTTTTAAACAGTTAAAATTTTTTTTTCTAAGATGAAACAATAGAGAAGCCCCAATGTGGGGGAGGCGGGCAGGGTGACACATACTAGTACAGAATTATCTAACACTTACCTCTAGACAGGAATGACAATTCCCATGGTGCAGATAGGAAAAGAAGGTTGTGGCTCTAATCAGAGCCATGGCCATCCAAGGGACCATCCTGGCATTTTCTGGGAGCGGAGACAGCAGTATGAACGCATGGCAACCTCAATCCTCTTGGGCAGGTCCCACTCTTAAAACACAGAACTTTCTTCACCAGGCTGGGTGCCTCACCACAGTGAGTATGCAAACTGGAGCAGGGTAAGGAGGAGAGAGGAAGTGAGAGTCACCACATTAGCATTTTGGGACCTTGTTTCTCAAGTATTTATTTTCTTTGGGAGGGAGAGGAAGTTACAAACAGATTTATTTCTTTTTTTTCAATGTTTGTATGTCAGTGTTTGAGAAAGCCTCAAGAGGAAGTTGGCTTTTATCCCAGGAAATTATCTGATGTCCTCTTGTCTTGCTGAAATTGGGAAAAGTACTGGGCAACAATAGAACATTCCTGGGAATCACTGGTTATTGTGAGCCCATTTTTCTACTTTATTCTTGTTGTTGCCACTCAGTTATTCAGTCAAGTGTGTCCAACTTTATGTAACACCATGGACTTTGTCCATGGGGTTTTCTTGGAAAAAATACTAAAGTTGTTTGCCATTTCCTTCTCCAGTGTGTTCTTGTTTTACAGATAAGGAATTGAAGTAAATAAGGGTTAAGTGGCTTGCCGAAGGTTACAGTTAGTAAATGTCTGAGGCTGGATTTGAACTCAGATCTTCCTGACTCTAGGACCAGTGCTCAATCCACTGTACCACCTAACTAACCCAGTTCATAATTACTCATGGTATTGTGATGATAATCATGGATGACACTAATAGTAATTGATTTGACTCTCAATCATCCAGGAACTTTCAGCCTACTGATCAATTATATGTAATCTGGTGTCCCCATTCCTCTTCCTGACATTAAACCATTTATAGGTAACCCATCCAAAGGGAGAAAGAAATGGGAACACACAGTTCTATTTCCTCTAGTAATGAGGTATTCATGGAGAGGCAAACTTAAGTTTCCTCATCATTAAAATGAAAGGAAGCTCAAGTAAATGAACTCAGCTCCTTGTTAGCTCTAACATCCTATTCCATACTCTCTGTCAATGTCCCACATATCTTAAAATTCCCATAAGTTTTAACATTTTATATCTTATGGTTCCTTCTAACCCTACCTTTCTGTGTTCTAGTATTTTATACCTTTAGATTCCTTTCAGCTCTAACGTTCTATACCTAAACATTCTGTGTTCTATGGAAAGCAAGAAAAGACTAAAATCCAAGTCATGGCTTTCAGCTTTAACATCTAGCATTTTCTGTTCTAATCAATAACCACTAGTTTGTAAGCTTCTGAAGGGAAAGAAGCAATCAATTCAAACTTACGAAATGAATGAAAGAATGAAGAGAAATGACAATGTTTTCAGCTCCTCAGCAAAAACAAAAACAAAACAAACAAAAAAGCAAACTGAACAAATACTTAAGCCTTGCCAACCCCAAGACACAAATGAGACAGAGTGAACAGGATGGAGGGCAACCTACCATGAAATCACATTGAAGTGGTTACAGGCCAACAGAACATTTAAAGATCAGGGTGAAGCCCTTTTAAATCATCTGCAAGAACAAACAGTCTCAAATGACTAATGTCCAAAGACCCTCTTACATTTTATTTCAGCAATCAAAATTATAATCCACCCCTCTCCATGACATTTAGACACTGGATAAAAAAAAGCCTCTTACATACAAAAATATAGTTTAAACAGTAGATGGCTATTTAATAGTAGAGATAACATATCAAGGTTCAAGCTATCATAAAAAAATCATCATCTCTGATGTATTGCTGAGTTTTCACCCAGTTAATTGGATCAGCCTCATCTCACAAATGCTGCTCTCTTTCAGGTCCATGGAGAAATCTGGTTTAAAATTGCCACTCAGTGCTATTAGGGGCCTTAACATCTCAATTAACTAGTCAACACACGGACAAGAAGAAAATGCAATGCAAAGGTGATTTGAATGTTCTGAGAGGGAGCGGAATCATCTCCCCCACTGCACAGAGGCACACACTTTTCAATTTATGTGAAGGTCACTTTGAGGTTATCTCAGAACCAAGTTCAAAGACCTTGGAATAATTACTAACAGTAATATAGCAATACCTCTCCAGTGCCTTTATCCTGGGAGTACAGAATACCTTACCAACTCATATTCTTAAATTCCCAAGGGCACTGTGAGGTATCTACATCTCTGTTTCCAGTATGCTGAATAATAATCCCCTACAGGCTGAGTCATGAAACACTCCATTCCCTGAGGAACTGAAATTGTAGATTACCTAGGGGCAATGGAGAGGTACATATTGGGTCTGAGCAGGCTTCAACATAATGCAAACAAAGAATTACTAAGAAAAAGCAATGTTGCAAAATATAACTAAAGTAATTTATGACATTTTAAAAGATAACATAATGGTCACATAACAAGACTAAGAGACCATGGGCAGTTTTAATACTCTCTTAAAGCCCACAGGATGCTAAAAGAATTCAAGGAAAGCTCCTGTGGTGAATTTAGAAGAGAATATGGGCAAAATACATCACATCAGGCTTGCTAGTCCCTAAGGGATATTAAAACCCTTCTTGAGACCTGATTGGCGTAAGAGGCTAAAGACACAGACTACGGACGTCACTTCCTACATACAAAGCAGTCATGAGAAGTTTCAGGTGTTCTCTGTGATGCTTGGAAGAACACAACTGTCAAATAAGACAAGGAAGCTTCATTCAGATGAATCAACTGAATAATAGGAGCAGGGATGGATGTCTCTTGATTTGTTTCACTGGATAGAGTATCCACATATCCACATAGATCAGTGGTTCTCAACCTTCCTAATGCCACAATCCTTTAATAGAGTTCCTCATGTTGTGGTGACCCCCAACCATAAAATTATTTTTGTTGTTACTTCATAACTGTAATTTTGCTAAAGTTATGAATCTATCTGATATGCTGCATGTATTTTCATTGTTACAAATTTAACATAACCCAGAGGTTGAGAACCGCTGACATAGATGCTTATCTATATGTTTGACGCTTTGGCATATCTTCCTTCTAACATCTCATGTGTAGGTTATAGGTTTATTTGTGACTTTATGTTCATTTTATTCATGAATCTTAAATCAACATATACCTTATTTACCTGAATTAAGTATTAGTCCAAGGTGGTATAGATAAAGAGTTCTTAACCTTAAAGAAGTTGATGAACTTGTTCATATATCCTTATATAACTATTTTAATAGAATTTTACATTTTTAAAAAATTTATTTTATTTTTGCAGGGCAATTGGGGTTAAGTAACTTGCCCAAAGTCACACAGCTAGTTTTTGTGTCAAGTGTCTGAGGCCAGATTTGAACTCAGGCACTCCTGCCTCCAGGGCCAGTGCTGTATTCACTGAACCACCTAGCCACCCATAGAATTCTACATTTTAATATAACTGTTTGATACAGCAACTATATTTTAATGTAATCCATTTCCCTTGTAATACTATGGATTTTATATTATGCATTTAAAACATTATTGTGAGTCTCTGAGAAAAAGAAAAGAGCTAAGAATCCCTGTTATGAGGCAACATTTTTAAACTTTAAGTCAAGATAAGAATTCAAATTTGCATTGCCCATGGATAAATAATTTTCAGTTTCTGAGCCTTAGATTCTTCACATGCCTTATGGATCTGTTTTGAGGAAAGCATATTATAATCTATATGAACCTATATATTTATATGCATTGACATTTGTTTTATCATGTATATTTAACTTGAGGACAGGTACCATGTCTTTGTATCCTCTGCAGGACCTGAGACTAGGTTGAATAACTAGTAGGAGCTCAATAAATATTTGTAGAAGGAATAAATGGAATCCTTGGGTGATGGACAGTGGAAGAAGTGCTGAACTGTTATGGAGAATCAGTTGACTGCTCAGAAGATTAAGAGCTAGAAGGGACTTGAGAGATCATACCTTACAACTTTCCTGTTTTACAGATTACAATGCCAAGGCCTAGAAAGGTAATGTGACTTGCCCAAAGTCACACAGATACTAAATACAAGAGCTGAGATTGGCACCCAGGTGTTCAGAATCCAAATCCTTTCCTCTCTGACACTATAGAATACTACTTTTCCTACAACATCATAGATAACAGTAACTCAGTAACCTTGGGCAATCTACAATCTCCATGCCTCTAGCATCTGTCTTTTCACCTGTAAAAATGAATAGGTGCATTGGTCAGAACTATTCAGTTTAGAAGATTCCCCTGATTTGACAGTTTTCTTGCATGGTTATTTTATTGAAAGATAAACAGGGGGTGGAGTCAAGATGGCAGCATAAAAGCAGGAGAACTCTGTAGCACCCCCCAGAGCCACCTCAAATACCTATAAAATATGACTCTAAACAAATTTTAGAGCTCTAGAACCCGCAAATGACAGAGTAACAAAACTACCACTGACAGCAGCCCAGCAGGTGAATGGAAAGGGTTCATCACAACACTCTGGGAGCAGAGCTGAGCCCCAGGTGGTTTTAGCCCCAGGCCATCCAGGAGAAGCTGCAGCAGGAGCTTTCAGGAGAGTGTATCACCAGTATCTGTGGCTGTTTCCAGAATTATCAATCCACGAGAGCCAAGGACAAAGGGTTTTTAAAAGGTCAGTGGAACTTGGCTAAATTTGGGGGAGAGGGCCTGGCCAACAGCCTCCAGAGATAGAAGCAGTCTGAAGTGGTGGCCCTGCAGCTGCCTCCATGTGGCTGCTTCAGAGCTCCCAGCCTGCAGATTGCAGGAGGGGCAAGCAATCATTCAGAGTCTAAGTGCTCTTGCCTTGATCTGCCTGGACTGGGATCGTGGTCTTGGGTGGCGCTCCTGAGGTGTGTGACCAGTGAGCCAAAGCTGGCAGGGGGCAACAGAGACGGTTGCCTCCTAATAGCTATGGCAATTGCAAAAACCCCAGTGATTTGGGACAAAGCTCTTCCCTCTGGAAGCAGAGTTCTACTGAGCCCAAAAGTCAAGTAAATGACTGGGAACATGAGCAGGCAAAGGAAGCAAAGAAAGCTCAGCAATCCAACTTTAGATTCCTTTTTTGAGGGACAAAAAGGATTAAAGCATGGAATGGGAGGAAGACAACACAGTCAGAACTCCTCCAACAAAAGCTTCCAAGAAACCTGAAGACTGCCTACAAGCCATAGATGAGCATAAGCAGGATTTTGAAAACCAAATGAGAGAAGTGGAAGAAAAATTGGGAAGAGAAATGAGAATGATGCAAGAAAATCATGACTGAAGAAAATTAAACCTTAAAAATAGATTAACTCAAATGACAAAAGAGTCCCAAAAAGCCAATGAGGAGAAGAATGCCTTAAAAAGTCAAATTTGCCAGATGGAAAAAAGAATCTCAAAAGCTTACTGAAGAGAACAATTCCTTCAGAATTAGAGTGGAGCAAATGGAACCAAATGACTTTATGAGAAATCAAGATACTATTAAACAGATCCAAACAAATGAAAAAATAGAAGGCAATGTGAAATATCTCACTGAAAAAAACACGGACCTGGAAAATGGATACAGGAGAGACAATTTAAAAATGATTGGACTACCTGAAAGCCATGATCCAAAAAAGAAGCTAGAAAGCATCCTTGAAAAAATTCTCAAGGAAAATTGCCCTGATATTTTAGAACCAGAGAGCAAAATAGAACTTGAAAGAATTCACTGATCACCTCTTGAAAAAGATCCCCAAAAGAAAACTCCTAGGAATGTTATAGCCAGGTTCCAGAGTTCCCAGATAAGGGAGCAAATGTTGCAAGCTGCCAAGAAGAAACCATTTAATACTGCGGAAACATAATCAGGATTATCCAGGATTTAGCAGCTTCTACATTAAGAGATCGAAGTGCCTGGAATATGATATTCTTGAGATCAAAGGAGCTAGGATTAAAACCAAGAATTATCTACCCAGCAAAACTGAGTATAATCTTCCAGGGGAAAATATGGTCATTCAAAGAGGTGGAGGACTTTCAAGCATTCTTGATGAAAAAACCAGAGCTGAATAGAAAGTTTGACCCTCAAATACAAGAAGCATGAGAAGGTAAACATGGAAAAGAAATCATAAGAAATTTATCAAAGTTGTACTATTTACATGCCTATATGGAAAAAGCGATTATTGTTAACTTATGAAACTTTTCTCAGTATGAGGATTGGTTAAGGAAATGCAAATGTATATACATGCATACATACACATACACATATATACACACATATGTGCATGTGTATATGTATACATACACACATGTCTATATAGGAGGGTATATATGCATATGAATACATATGTGAGTGTATGTATATATGTGTGCAGGTATATGTAGACAGATGGCACAGGACTAATTGAATAGGAAGGGATGGTATTTTAAAAGGAGAAATTGAGAGGCAGGAGAGGGATAGAATAAGAGGAAACAGGGAGAGACAGAATGGGGTTAAGCATCTCATATAGAAGAGGCAAGGGATAACTGTTACAATGGAGGGGAAGAACAGGAAGGCAAAAGGGAATGACTCAACCTTACTCTCATTGAATTTGGCTTAGAGAGGGAAGGAAATACACTCTAAATTGGGTATCTTGCTCTACAGGAGAATAGGGGGAAAGGGGATAAAAAGTGGGATGATAGAGGAGAGGGCAGGTTGGGGGGGATGGTTGTTAGAAGCACACACTTCTGAAAAAGGGACAGGGATAGAGTAGACAATAGAACAAGTGGAGGGTGGGATAGGAAGGAGGGAAATATAGTCAGTCTTTCACAATATATCCATTGTGGAGATGTTCTAAGTAACTACATATAGATGGCCTATAGTAAATTGCTTGTCTTTCCAGTGGGGGTGGGTGACAATGGAGGAAGGGAAAGAATCTAGAATTTAAAGTTCTAAAATCAGAGGTTAACATATACATACATACATACATACATACATACATATATTTATTTATATATAATTCTTATTTATATGCAACTGGGAAATAAGATATACAGGCACTGGGATAGGGACATCCATCTTGCCCTACCAGAAAGTCAGATGGGGTGATGGAGGAGGATATAGGAGAGAGCAGATTGGGGTAGGGAGCATACAGTGGAATTGGTCTTTTTGGCTTGGTGGGTAGGGAAAAGATGGGGAGAAAATTTGTAACTCAAAGTCACGTGGAAATGAATGATGTAAACTAAAAGTAAACCAAAATTAATTTTAAAAAAGAAAGATAAACAGATATAGAAGGTGGCAGTCTACAGAGATGTTCTTAAAAACTAGCAGCTACTTTTCATACTCCACTAGCCACAATAGGTACCCAACCATGGACAAGAGACATTCAGCACCAGATATTTGCTCAATACAAATTAGGTGATCTGTTAGAACTGAGGGACCCGCTGCTTTGTGTATGGTTCATGTTGATGTCTCTGTGCATATGTGTATGTATGTTTTTGTGAACAGCTTAAGTATACTCTCTACGCAAAGGCTTATATGAGATGCAGTCTTGAATTGAGTTTGTGGTGTAATTATCACATTGAATGTTTTCTATATCTTAGGGTGGAGTACTAGATATACTTTCTGGTCTGGTTGATACATATAGGCTAGGGAAAACTGCCATGGCTCCTGACCTTGACTTACATTTTCCAATTAATAAGCATTAATTTTCTTCCTCCTAACTCCCTCACCCTGAAGAAAATGGGGAAGGGGTGACATGGGAAAAAAAGGAAAAGAAAAGAAAAGAAAAAAGAGAAAACCTTTGTAATTCTCATGGTCAAGCAAAACAAATTTCTGTAAAATGTATGTGTCATTCTGAATCTTGAGCTTATCACATCTTGGTCAGAAGGTGGATAGCACAGTTCATCTTAGGTTCTCTGGTATCAAAGTTGCTCATTAATTAGTCAGAATTAATTAGAAATTTAAGTCTTTCAAAATTAATCAGAATTCTTAAGTCTTTCAAAACAATTTGTCTTTACAATGTGGCTGTTATAGCATAATTCATGATCCTGTTTCTAGTCATTTCACTTTACACCCCTTTGTATGAGTCTTCATAGGTTTCTCTAAAACCCTCTCTTTCATCATCTTATGGCACAGGAGCATTCCATTACATCCATATATACTAATTAATTTAACTATTCCTCAACAGGTGGACACCTCCTTAGTTTCCAGTTTTTGCCACCAAATAAAAGAGTTGCTATAAATATGGCTGGATACATGAATCCTTTTCCTTTTCCACTCTTCTGAAAATAGGTAGGAATGTGCTCAAGTCAGCTTGAACTAACTGAGGAGAGATGATTGTTAAAATTTTAGTGTGATAATGTACACCCTACAAATTGACAAAGGCTATAAATAAGGTCTTGGCTTATTACTTTGCCGATTGTCTAGACTTAAAGTGACAAAGAAATGCTAGTAATTCAGATTAATCTTTAGAGTTATTGTTCAATTGTATCCTACCTCCTTTGGTGTTTTCATAGCAAAAAAACTGGTTTGCTGTTTCCTTTGCTGGCTAATTTTACAGATGAGGAAACTGAGACACACAGTTTTAAACAACTTGCCCAGAGGCACTTGGCTGGTATTTGAGGCCAGATTTGGACTCAGGAAATTGGGTCTTATTGACTCCAAGTTTCTCTCTCTAGTCACTGTACCAGCCAGCTGACCCAGATTAAACTCTGAAGTGCTATTATACCATATTTTGTTATTATAATATATTTTTTTCCAGAACACCCTGCGTATAGGCCTAGAAGTGTTATTACTCTTGAACCTACTTCTCTAACAGTGATTTGGACCAGGTTTTCTCAATGGCACCTTAAACTCAACCTATCATGCTATCACTGTGTGAAGACTGAAACCAAAAATTGAATAGCTCTCTAGAGTCAGACGAGGGTCCTCAACAGCAAGCCAGAAATTTCTCAGTAAACTTTTTAGACCAACCACTTTGGATTTTTCCTTGTGATCTCTTATTAGCAGCCTCTCTCATTTAACAGCAAAAATGAAGGTCTTTAGGCATTCTGATGTCATGAAAAGGCCAGCACTAAGAAGGAAAATCAGGGAATGTAATGAAACTGACATATTGCTACCTAGTATTTTAGGTAACATAAATAATTTACTCCTCAAAAGGTGAAAGAGCTTAAATGAACTCAAGAATAGAAGGGGGAATGATGATTGTACAGTAAAATGTCATCAATTATATGTATTTTCCCCATCAATTTTAAGAGAAAACTGGTTTTCCTAATTGTAATGATGAATGTTATTGAAGGGATCTCATTTTAGATATTTTCCAATCCAACAAGATGAGAGAGGGGAGTTTCCAAAATCTCAGGGTCTTCTAGAAGATAGAACCTAATCCCATGTGTAGAACCAAGCCATACACTCCCCCACCTCTCTTCACCACTACCTGTTAAAGACCAGAAATTATCAGTACCTGAAGAGGAAAACAAATAATTAAGACTGGCAGGTAATGAACATTCACAGATAATTATTGGTAATATTCAGACATGGACCTTATGATTAATAGCAATGGGTGTCATAAAGGTGATTAATAAAGAGTCGGTGTACAGATAACATATAAATGATTAATAATGAAAGCTTCCTACAGTACATGTAGGAGGGGGGAAGGGAAAGCTTGGGAGTTTTTATCTCTGACATGATCCCAATAAGAGAATTGTGTTTTATGTCCCTATTTTAAGAAAATTTATGTGTGCATGTGAGTGTGTGTATGTGTGTGTGTGTGTATGAAAGAGGGGGGGGGAAGAGAGAGATGAAGAGAAAAAATTATTATTCAGACACATGCAAAAGTCATAAAGAGAACAAATTTGTTATTCACACACATGCAACAGGAATTGTGCAAAGGCCAGATAATAACAAGGTGGACCCTACTATCAAAGATCTTCCTTTCTGAGAGGTAAAGACAAAAAATAAAGGAGAACTGGAAAGGGGGTGGGGATGGGGGGGCATCCCAGGGTAAAAAGGGAGAAGTGGAATTGAACTGGAAGGGAAGTGCACATGACTGGATCATTTCATAATGGAGATGCCAACAGGAATTTGAAGAGTAGACACAGGGCAGAAACATCTTGAAGCGGGCAAGTAGAGGCAACCTGTTACTGAGAATGTAGAACAATTTGGAAATGCAAATCTACTAGTTAGATCAATTAAAGAAGAACTTATTTGTGACATTAAAATACATCAATAATGTATGTATATAAAATGAAGAGCTGGATTAGATGATGTAACTCTCATACTCTAGATTCTATATTAAATATTCTATAGCTGTTCCCTTCCAAACCTAGTATCCTTTGTTCTCAGGTCCCTTTGGTTTCCAACATTTTGTCAGTATTGGTTTTTAACTCCCTTTCAGATTCCATTTTCCGTATTCTGAATTCTCTTCTAGCTCAGATTTTCTACATTCTAAATTACCATCAGGGCAGGCTGAGACACTTATTGACGGTGTGACACAGGCAAGTCACTTAACATTGTTTGCCTCAGTTTCCTCATCTGTAAAATGAGCTAGAGAAGAAAATGGCAAACTACCCTAGTATCTTTGCCAAGAAAACTGAAAATGGGATCACAGAGAGTCAGACATGACTGAAATGACTCAAAAGCAATGAAAAGTACTTTTAATCAGATATCTTTCAATTGTATTGTATCATTATTCTTTCCTTAACTAAAAAATTTCACTACAAAAGGGATATGTGTGTATATACATATGCATACACACGTATCCTGTACATGTATTCATATACATATTTATGTTGGCAAATATGTATACATGTGTGTCTATGTGTATATCTGTGTGCATTACACACATACATGCACACACAAACATGAATGTATGTACTTTACACCAGGAATTTAAGGAGGGGTAAAAACCTTAAAAGGTTAGGAGAAGCTACAGATTATATTTAAGTGGGGATTATTTATCTAGGCACTTTTTATTTCTGTTTTATTGCATTTTAAAATTTTATTTTGGTAAATAGTTCCCAACTGCATTTTAATCTGGTTCAGGGGGCATTCAGGAGTATTGTGGCCCACACAAAGTTTGTGTGTTTGACACCTCTGACTTGGAATATTGTAAAAGCCTCCTGATTGACCTTCCTATTTCCAATCCGTCTCTTCTCTATTTCATCCTCTCCACATGTCCAAGCTAATATTTCTAAAATACAGAAGACAGTTTTAATATAGTTACAATTATGCCAAGAAAGTGGAAAGACCTGAGAGAAAGGTGCCACAGCACTGGGTTCCTGAAGGTGGTGCCCTATGACTAGTGAAGGGAATATAGTGATAAAGCCCAGCAGAATATTATCGTATCCTGGTAGGCTTAGATATAGTCTTTGGACAGGTACATGAAAAGACTCTGTCATGTGTCCTCAATTCAACCCCTTAAGTTAAAGCTCTAGATTCCTCAACCTAGTTAAAGTTCTTTCATACATTGAGGAACATCTAGGAAAAGTTGAAACATCTTTAGGATTTTAATAAGAGTTAATTGTCATGCCTATTGATTGGGAAAATTACTACACAAATTGTAGAATATTAATATAGTGGAATATTACTATGCTGTGAGAAATGATGAATAAGATGAATTCAGAGAAGCATGGAAAGATCAATGAACTGATGCAGTGAAGTAAAGCAGAGCCAAGGAAACAATAGAAATAATGACTACAAAAATATAGGTGGAAAGAACTACTATCAAAAAGATTATAAATATGAATGTAACTAAATTACAAAGAACAAACTGTTCCTAAGAAGAGACATGAAGAGGCAGCCCTGCCCTGTCCCTTGCACTGGTGGAGGTTCATGAATGTGGAACATTCAACATATTTTCAGATGTTTGTGTTAGTTAATTATGCTAATTTTTTTCCTCCTTGTTTTAATTTTTGTTTTGTTATATGGGGCTCCTTTTTAGGAGAGGAATAGGATGGATATGGGGGAAATTTTGCTCATGTAAAAAAAAGGAACAAAAGCATCAATAAAAAACATTTTAATTGTCAATGATGAAGAAGGATTTAGTCATTAAAAAAAAAGATTTATGGCTAGCCTTTCAAAATCAAACCTGGTTGGTTGGTTGTTGCCTTCATGCTCAGAGAGGACCAAAATCACTTCACTATATCAGGGTTAAGGTAAAGTGTGTCCAACTGTGATCAAACCAATATAAACTTAGAAAGTTCTACTACAAGTCGGGCACAAATCGTCCATGTGAACATTTGGAGTGATGTCTCTAAATGTGTGCATCTCACATGTCTTTTGAGGTACTGCAGTTTTGCTTTGTTCATAGAGCACAATTCCTTCTTTGATGCAGGTATGTCTTTCTGGGCTGTCTTGTGCCAGTGTCTCCCCCTGTCTCACAGTCTATTCCAGAATTCTTCAGACAGAACTTGACGGTGTCTTTGTATAGCTTCTTCTTACCTCCATGTGAGTGCTTGCCTTGTATGAATTCTCCATAAAATAGTATTTTAGGCAAATTTTGTTTTGGCATTTGAACAATTTGGCCAGTCATATGAGTTGTGCTTTATACAGTAGAGTTTGAATGCTTGGCAGTTCAGCTCAAGAAAGGACCTCCGTGTCTGGTAACTTATCTGGCTAGGTCATCTTCAGGATCTACCTAAGAAATTTCAAATGAAAATGATTCATTTTCTTGGCATGGCACTGGTAGATTGTCTATGTTTCAGGCACACAACAATGATGTAAGCACAAAGGCTCTGTAGGCCTTTGGTTTGGTAAGCAACCTCTGCTCAGCCACACTTTGCTTTGTAGCCTGCAAAATATCAACCTAGCTCTGGCAATGCATGTCTGCAACTTCATCATCTATGTGTACATCCCTGGAAAGTATGCTGCCAAGGTAAGCAAACTTATCCCAGGATTCAAAATTTCTCCCTTTGCTTTTCCACATATGGATGGTACAGTGCTGGCTGGTGGATTATCTCTGTTTTCATAGTGCTTATTATTAGGCCAAAATTAGCACAAACAGCAGAGAATCAATTCATACTCTTGTTACATCTCAGCCTCAGAGGCTGCATTGAATGCCCAACCATCTGTGAATAAAACCTCACGCACCAACTCTCCCTCCACTTTAGTTTTGGCCTATAACCTTTTCAAGTTAAATAATTTATCATCAATGTGATAATTGAAATTGATGCTATTTTTTCTCATCGAAGGTAAGCTATTATTTATTTAGAAAACAATATGGACTTTATGGAACTCTAGAGTCACACTATAAGAAGTACTTTGGATATCCTTAAGCTTCCCACTATGCCTTCTGGAGTGCCGGCTTCGTAAGCAACAAATTGCCCTTCATTTTAAACCTCCTTTTTTGCCTTTCTCATTCTGTGCATCTTTTGGCACTCACTGAGACCTGGCTCCCTAGTTATGTTATGATATCCCTTGTCATCCATCCCAGTACTAAGAGACCATGTTTATTTATAAACTATGGTGAGGAAATCAGCACACAAATTTACTCCTCAATACCACTTCAAGACTCTCTTTCTCCTAATATCATTTAGCAAAATGTTTTTCATGTAATAAAAATTTATCACCCAATTCAAAGCCTGGTGGCTATTATCTATCAATATTTAGCATATCCTTCTTTCTTTAATGAGGTCAGTGCATAGTTCATAGTCTTTCTCTTTCTCTAACTCTTGCCATCTTCTTAGGGATTTCAAGATAAATATTGATACTGCCTCAAGCATTCTTAGTTCCTCAATGGTCGCCTCTAACTCAAATAGCCATAGGTATGGCCACACCCTTGACCTATCACCTACAAGTGTTCTACTTCATTGTTCACAAATTCTGAACTTCCATCGTTTGATCATAATTTTAAATATTTGTCTTTTCCTTTGCCTTGCTGCTTCCACCCCTATTATATTCCTGACCCTATTTTTATAATTACTGTGCCCTCTTGGCAGTCCCTGGTCAAGGTATCATCTCTACACTCTCTACTTTCCTCAGTTCTTTATCTTGATCTCTAGGTGAATCAACCACCTATCTATAAATTATCTATACTTATATCTATCTACACACGTGTATATACACACATAGTCACATATGTATATGTATATGTGTGTGCATGCATGCATATAGGTATTTATGTGTCATCAGTACCTCTCTTTCTCCCCAGTTTGCTAACACTCCACAATAGCTGTTCCAAACCTCATTTTTCTTTAAATTTCCTGTAACATGCGCTGAGGTGAAGGCCTAGTATCACTTCTTTTGGGGGGGGGGCGTTGCTTTTTGGAGGGCAATTGGGGTTAAGTAACTTGCCCAAAGTCACACGGCTAGTTTTTGTGTCAAGTGTCTGAGGTCACATTTGAACTCATATCCTCCTGACTCCAGGGTCGGTGCTCTATTCACTGTGCCACCTAGCTGCCCCCCTAGTATCACTTCAAAACAATTTAGGCCTTTCTTTAAGAGCTTCCCCTTCTCTACTCCTCACCATCTAACATCATTCAGACATCTCCTATAATCTTTAATTTTACTTTGTCCTTAGCTGAAGAGGTAGCTTTTCTCCTTTCCCAAGGCCCACTATTCTACACATTCCCTCATCCAATCCATCCTCCCTTCCCCATCTCCAGAAAATTATCCCTAGTGTCATCTTCACTCCTTCTTTTATCTTGAGATTCCCTGCACATACTGGCTGCCTACAAGTGTGTCCAATGTCCCACATCTGTAAAATTCTCAATTTGATCCTTTTATCATTAGTAGAGGATGAATTCCTTAAGAAAATCATTGACACTTGGTACCTTCTCTTCCTCTCCACACGCTTTCTTTCAAAACCCTCTACAATGTATATTCTGACCTTATTATACTAAAACTTCCTTCTCCAAAGTTACCATTAAATTATTAATTGATAAATCTAAGAACTCTTTTTCTGTCCCCATTTTTCTTGACCTATTTATCTGTGGCCTTTGCTACTGTTGATCACTTTCACTTCCAAGATATTCTCTCTTTTCATGGTCTTGGTGACACTGCTCACCCCCCTCTTTTATAATCTTCCTATTTGTCCAACTACTCATACCCTGGATGTATATCTAGTACTAGTCTTTCTCCTGATCGATATTCATGCATCTACAACTACTTTCTTGGACATGTTAAACTAGGTGTTCCATTGATGTCCCAAACTCATGTCCAGAAGAGAATTTATTATCATTCCTCCCCAAACCTTTCTCCCTTCCAGACTTTCCTGTTATTGAAAAGGGCATAATCAATGTCCAGATCACCTGGGCTTAAATCCTTAATACCGTCCTCAAATCCTCACTCTCATTCATCACACAAGGCCAATTCCTTGCCATAGGTTGCTTTTCTCCCTTCACAATATCTCTCAGATATGTTCTCTTCTTTCTACTCATACCAATTTAGCTAATTGAATCTCCCATTACATCTCACTTGTACTTCTATGATTGTCTTCTAAATAGTCTCTTTGCTTCCGGTATTTCCCCACTCTAATGCTTACTGAGGCGATTTCTTGAAAGCACAGGTCTGACCATGTCACTCCCCTGCTCAGTGAACTAAAGTGACTATATTTTACCTCCAAGATAAATAAACAAATAAGTACTTTTTTGGCATGTAAAGTACTTCATAACCTGGCCTCCTCCTATTTTTTCTAGTACTCTGACGCTTCACTCTTCTCCACATACTCTTGTCATCCAGTTAGATTGGTCTGCTTGCAATACCTAGAACATGATACTCCATCTTCTGCCTCTGAGCTCTTATAATGGCAGCCCTTGATGCCTGGAAGGCTTTGCCCCTCACTGTTATTTCTTTAGCTCCCTGGCTTCCTTCAAGACTTAAGTCAAAGCCTAGCTTCTGAAGGAAGCCTTTTTCTCTCCTCCAAGCTCCCAAGCTAATTCGATTATCTCTGTATCTTTCTTTCTGTCTCACTCTGTCTCTGTGTGTCTCTACACACACACACACACACACACACACACACACACACACACATATCCTCCAAACCAGAATTGCAGCTACCTGGGGAGTCAATGAGTAGGCCTTCAGATCCTTCTTAATTATAGTATCTTCCCTCTGTTGATTATTTCCAATTATCATGTATATAGCTTATTTTTACATAGTTGTTTGCATGTTGTTTTCCACATTAAACTGAGTTCTTCTAAAGTAGAGGTTATCTTTTACCAATGCCTGGTATATAGCAGGTCTTTAATAACTATTTATTGTGTACTGACTATATGTGTGTGTATGTATTCTTATGGATTTGAAGTATGTATAGAATTATTTTACATATACGTACATACTTTTGCCTAATGGTAGCCATCCCTAGGACAGAGGAGATAAGATAAAAAGGAACAGAGAATGAAAATAAGCTTTATTACATATTTAAAAGAAATAGTAAGTTGTACATAATAGATTTTCAAGTTCAGGTGCAATCATCTCTTTTTTCTACTGTACTAAGTTACATAAACGTTTACTTTATTTCTTAAGTTCAGAATAAAATAAATAAAACAGAGATTTATATATGCATGTATAAAGAGATATAGACATATATTTGTGTGTTTGTGTGCACATGCATACATACATACATATATTCATATAACTAGTCATTTATAAGTTGTCTTCCCATTAGAATTTGAGCCCCTGGAAAGGATTGTGCATTTTTTCCTTTATATTCCCTGTGCTTAGAACAACGCCTGCTATATATTAAGAACAATAATTGCTTAACTAGCATGATGCTTGATGGAAGTGTTTTTCAAAACATAAAGTACAATGTGAGTATGACTTATTCTTATCGGTCTTAATATTATCTACTTTGTTCCACTGTTATTTTCTTAAGTCCATCCTAGATAAGATGTATTTCAGAGCTTACCAAGTAAGTGAATTTCAGCAAGATGAGTTTAATAATGCAAGTCCCTTGAATTGAACAAGGATTGATAAGGATGTGGAACAATAGAGTCTCAGGTTAAAGATTAGAAAATGAATTCAAATCTCACCTTTGCCATTTGGAACCTTGGGAACTTTTATTAAGTCAAACTCTCTGGGCCTCAGTTTCTCAAATATAAGACAATTTGAAGTAGATGAGGCATATATAGGGCTTTTAATTTGTAATGTTATAGTAATGTGAAAAGAAAAAGGTAGGAAGGAAAAGGAAAAGAATGAGGGAAGGAAGGAAGGAAGGAAGGAAGGAAAGAAGGAAGGAAGGAAGGAAGGAAGGAAGGAAGGAAGGAAGGAAGGAAGGAAGGAAGGAAGGAAAGACTTATTAGGTACTTATGTTAAAGACACTATGAACTTTCTCTTCTCACCTCTTCTGCCTCTCCTATTATTCAGATGTCTTCTTCAACTATCTCCTCCTCCACCCCTTTTTCACACAATGAAGTGGCCTTACTCCTTACCAAGACTATCCCCTCTAATGGTTCACGGGATTCCCTTCCATCTCTGCCTGTCTAGCTGCTCTTTCTCTTCCTCCTTTGATAGATCATCATCCACTCACCTCTAACTGGAAGCATCCCTCAGGGTTCTATCTTGAACTCTATTCTCAATCTCTACTTCTTCACTTGATGAGCTTATCACCTCTCAGGGATTTTGTTACCATTTCTGTGTTGATGATTCCCAAATCTTCTTTTCCCGCCCCAATCTCTAGGCTGACCTCTAGTCACACAACTCCAGCTGCCTTTCAGACATCAAAAACTGGATGTCTAGTAGACATCTTAAACTGAATATGTCCAAAATAGAGATCATTATCTTTCCCCAAATATCCTGCTCCACCCCTACCTTCCCTGTTATCATATGGGGCAACACTATCCTCCCAGTCCCTTAGGCTCCCAACCTAGGAGTAATTCCGTATTCCTCACTATTTCTCACCTTCCATGTCCAAGCTTTTGCCAAGAGATGTTGACCTTACCTTTGCAATATCTCTCTAATATGTCCTATTGTCTCCTATGACACTGCTGTAGTACAAATGCTAGTCACCTCACACCTGGAGTGTTGCAGTAGTTTACTGGTAGATCTGCCTGCCTCAAGTCTCTTACCATTCCAAACCATCCTCCATTCAATTATGAAAGTGATTTTCCTAAAACACAGATCTGATCATGACACCCTTCTACTGAATAAACTCAATGGCATACTATTGCTTCCAAGAGCAAATACAAAATGTTCTGTTGGACATTCAAAACCTTTTATAACCTAGTCATCTCTTAACCTTTGCAGTGTTCTTATACTTTCCTTCCAAGGTATGCTTTTCAATACAGTGACACTGGCCTTCTGGCTGTTCCCTGAACAAGACATTCCATCTCTTTGCTCCTCAGCTTTTTCCCCGGTTGTTCTCCAAGCCTGGAATGTTCTCCTTCATCCACTATGACTGCTGACTTCCTTGACTTTCTTTAAGCCCCAAAGAAAATTCCACCTTCTTCAGGAAGCCTTAGATAACTCCTCTTAATTCCAGTGCTCTCCCTCTTTTAATTATTCCCTCTTTATCCTTTATATAATTTGCTTGCATATATTTGTTTGCATGCTGTCTCTCCCATTAGAGTGGAGGCTTCTAGAGGGCAGGGACTATCTGTTGCCTCTCTTTGTATCCCCAGTGCTGTAATGTTAATGGAATCTGAAGCTCTTTCATGCCTCTTTGTATTGGCACTTAGTAAACAGGCACTTAGCACCTTACTTCAAGTTAACACCTTGTTTAAGCTATTTAACTAACACAGAAGTAGTTAACACCTTGGGAGTAGTTAACACATTAACAGGAAGGGGCAGAACAGGGAGAAGCTATATTGTATATAAGGAAGAGAACCAGCAAGACAGTCAGATTTTCTCTCCATGACCACTTGCAGACTGGACCTTTTTGCTGAGATCCTCCTTCTGCAACTTTTATTGAGAACTTCCAAGAACCAGGCTGAGGAGCTATCTTGAGTGAGAGATCTCAACATGAGGGAGCCTGTTCTATTGTGAAGACTTGGGAATGTGGGTGTTCATTGCATTAACCACGTGTATCAACGTCTGTCGAAACTACTGTAATGGCTTTGGCTTTCTGGTGCTGGGACTCATCTTTCTGTTTCTAGGACTCATCTTTCTGGTTTGGGGACTTGGGGTTTTTTTTTGGTTTTTTTTTTTGCTTTTTGGAGGGCAGTTGGGGTTAAGTGACTTGCCCAAGGTCACACGGCTAGTTTTTGTGTTAAGTGTCTGAGGCCGGATTTGAACTCAGGTACTCCTGACTCCAGGGCCGGTGCTCTACTCACTGCACCACCTAGCCGCCCCTGGGGACTTGGTTTTATGGTATTTGAATAAAAGCTTTGGTTCTGCCCTCCATGTGGAGAGTTTGCTACATTTTGTGATTCACAATTATACCAGCATATTCATAACCATTGTGAGCGTTGTTGCAATATTGCATTATTGTTACAAGTGTTTAGCATAGTCCCTGACACATAGTTGTCACTTAATAAAGGTTTATTGATTGATTTGTATAGGCATAATATTTCTGTGTGTGTATATATGTATCTCTAAGTGTATATATACACACATATAAGCATATACACACATACATATATACACACATATAATACATGTAGCAAATAAGTATGATGTGTATATATTTTTATATAGTATGCATGTATGTATATATTCTCTGTGTTTACCCATATATAAGTTCTTTTGACTTAATTTTTGCCATTAAAAGTCTATTTTCTGTTCCTCCCATTTCCTGTATATACACAGCATATACATATATATATATATTTATACACTATATGAGTATGTATAATATTATGTATAATACACATACACATACTCTCTATTTTTTAGCCTTTGTTAACACTGTACTTATATATAGAATATCTTGCTTGTCCTTCCCACCTCTTGAATACCAACCCATACTTTAACATTACACTCAATTACCACCTTTTCCAAAATGACTTCTCTGATACTTCCTGGCCTACTCAGTTAAAATGTGGATAATCCCTGTCTTCATATCTCACATAGTACTTTCAGACTTCTGCCTCTAGTAACTTAAAGTTCTGAGAGTATAGGGAGCATTCTTTATCCACATTGTGTACCTCTCCTATTACCAAACTCAGCAAGAGAACTGTTACTTAGAACTCTTGGAAGAGGACATAGGATAGAGAGAGATATAGACAAAGCCTATGAAATCATATAAGAACTTGGACTTGTATACTAAATCCCCAAAAGAGGAGATTCTTCTTACAACTTGGAATGATTTTTATTTTATAGCAAATAAAAGGAAATTTTGTTTACATATTATGTCAATAATGTTTTCATTTATTCATTCAACAAAAGTTTATTAAGTACGGATTTATATGCAAGGCCAAGTACTAGTCATTGAAAGTTAAAAGATAAAATAACAAGAAAAAAAGTTTTGCCATCAAGGTACCTACCTACATTCCACTGGGAAGATATCTTTATTTCCTTATTAATTTTGTATCAATTATAAAAACTCTATTTGTCTGTCCCTCTACCTCCCATTGAAAAAAGATAAGTAA
The DNA here is from genome assembly GCA_028646575.1 of Pseudocheirus occidentalis. Taxonomy (NCBI): domain Eukaryota; kingdom Metazoa; phylum Chordata; class Mammalia; order Diprotodontia; family Pseudocheiridae; genus Pseudocheirus; species Pseudocheirus occidentalis. Next base: position 70,932,363 of record CM053595.1, on the reverse strand, counting down.
AGAAAAATCAAAACTCTGTAGAATACACACACACACACACAACATAGACAAGCAAAACAAATCTCCTCATTTATCATGTCCAAAATTACAAAATTTCATTCTTCAGAAAGATAAATTTCAACATAATAATAACCAATATGATTTGAGGAGTGTTGAGTACTAACAACTACTGGTATCAAGAAAAGTGTGGTGCAGAAGATGGCATCTGATTTGAGCCTTAGAAGAACCTAGGCTAAAGAGTCTAAGAGATGGAAGTAAATAAAATAAAAACATAAAAATCCATTTCAGGCATGTCGCAGAGCCTGAACAAAGGTATGGAGATGGGAAATAGAATCCAAAGCTTGGGGAGAAGCAGATAGATCAGGTACCTGGACTGTAGAGTGCATGAAGGAGAATAACATAGAATAAATCTGGACAGGTAGACTGGAGTCCTTTTTAAAGGATTTCAAAGGCTGACCTAGAAATTTCTTTTATCCCAGCAAGTATAGGGAGTCACCAAACAAGTTCTACTAACAGAGTGACATGTTTAGGAATGAATTCTTGAGGAAGATTATTTGGCAGCTGTTTAGAAAAGACGTTAGAGAGGGAAGGACATGAAAGATAGAGTCCAGTTAATGTGGAATGTTGTTGCAATGGTCTCACTGAGATTTCATGAGGCCCTAAACTAGGGTGATGGCTACATGGTGGTAATAAAGGGGATGAGCATGAGAGATTTGAGGAAAGTAGAACGAACAAAACTTTGTAACTGATTGGAGACAGGAAGGAGAAAGGCAGTGGGCAAGAAAATATCTGGTCAGGTAGTAAAATCACAACATGTGAAGTGAAGACACAAGTGTCCTGTACTTACTCTATGCCCCTAAATGTTTCTGTTCCTGGAATACTTGCAATTTTTGTCTATTTAACTCTAATATCTATCATCATCTACTTCTCAATAAAGGCTTGTTGAATTAAACTGTGTGAGTTTAAGTAAGTTATTTAGAATAATAGTTATATATTTAATAGTTAAAATAAGTTATTTAGAATCATAGGATAGGAGGAGCCTTTAAGGTCTAGTCCAATCCTCAGCTAACTTTAGGAATTCCTTTCACAGTTTCTCCAAAGTAGAAATGATTATAAAAGTCCTTCTTCAATATTTTTTATGAAAAGTATTTGTTTCCTAATTAAGGCTTCCATTCAATGGATGTATACTGATTTGGAGTCAATCTCTTTATAACTTTATTTTGTCTTCTGTTGTGTCATAGAAATCCAACTGGATTTGGAGACCTACGTTTAAATTCTGGCTCAGTACATTGCTAATTTGATATGGGATTATATGCCTTGGTAAGGAGGGCCCTGGTTCCCTTAGTACTTCCAGGCTAAAGATATTTTCATGAGGACATTGACACAGATTCCATCTATTCCTAAATTTCTTGCTTTCTTTTAGCAGCTGCTGCACTATTTAATCTCAAAAATGTCAGATCAGTAGTGAAGACCAAAATCAAGTTATATAAAATGCAAGGTCAAATTTTAGAAGAAACATTTCCAACAACTATAGCCCAAGCAAGCTACTTCATTTCCTCTGAATACTATTAGAGATGAAAAAAGAATCCAATCCATTGTAGTCCCAGGCCCAGCTCAGGCCCTGTCCATGAGACCAGTCTCTCTAGAATATAGAAACATTGGAGTAGAAATTTTTTCATCATCATAGGGACATTAGTTCTCTCAGACTGAGGAAGTGCATATGCCTGTCTGAGAAATCTGCTCATACAGAACAGGTCAGGTTCATCCAGAGTTTGGAACAACCAGATGAATACTGAAGGACAGTGTCTCAGACAGACATAAGTGGTGGTGTTTGTGTGTATTGAGTCACTTTACTAGAATGGAGGCATTTTTTCACCAAATAGCTCTGTACCTCACAGGTATAAGAGAAAGATTACTGGTCACCTCACAGTCATTTGTATGCCTGTAGCAAGAGGTACCATTTTCTGTCTGTCTCTCCATCTCTCCCATAGCTCTGTCTCTCTCTGCCTCTCCACATCTCCATGTCTCCTCCTCTATGTCTTTCTGTTTCTCTCTTTCTTCCTTCATTTCAACTTTGATACCTCCCTTCGCACACAAATGCCTTTCTCACAATGAAGACTCTTTGTCAGTGAAGAAGTACCTCTGGTCCTGAAACATCATGGAACATATAGTTCAGTCTCCAAAGGAATAAATGTCTTTGGTCCTTAAGCCCTATGGAAATATTGCAGCTCTCTTAAGGGACTCTTTACATTAATTGTGTTCCTGAGGAAGTTCCTTAAATTTTTTTGCCTCTAATTTCCCTTATCCACAAATCTGGGATAAGAATTGTTTACTGGACCTGGTGATTGTGATGCTGAATCACCTCCAGGAAGACTGTGGGCCAGGCTTGGTGGAAATCTGTAGCAAATTTGAGCCCCTCCCAAAGCTGCTTGTAGTAGGTGGTGGGGACCCTCAGGAACTCCATGCCTACAGCCTTCAGATGGGTAATCTGCCCAGGGGGAGTTTGAGATTAGGTATGCCGGCCTAACCTCACCTTTTTCTTACCCCAAGCCCATATCCATAATAGAGGCTGGGACAGGCCAAAATTAGAGGACCAGAAGTTGGGACTCCAGAGGTTATCAAGGTCAACTCCCTCATGTTATGGGTGATGAAGGCATAAGGGAAGTGACTTGATCAAAATAACCCAAAGTAAAGAAAGTATCAAGCTCAGAATTTGAACTCTGGGCCTCTGACTCTATAATTAAAAAAAAAAGAATTGCTTACTGTTTGCCTCTCAGGGCTCCTGGGAGAATCAAATGAATTAATGTATACAAAGTATTTTCTAGACTGCAGAGTATAATATAAATTTCATTACAGTTATTTTATTTATTGGGCTCAAACTTGCTCCGTGTAGTCATACAGATTGGATCTAATCCTTTTCCTATGAAGGAAGAGTCAGATTTCAATCCTACCCAAAGGTACGTGGGCAGAAATCCATGACAGCTACAATCTGTCTCTCTCTAAATATTCACAGAGGGCTTTCAGTCCTAACTTTCAGTTAAGGGAGATCTATCCATTCACAGTTCTATTTTCTGTTCCTTTTAGGTTATTTCCTCAACTTTGAGAAATATTTGACCTTGTTAACTGATTGTCAGGTGACTTCTTAACCAGTGGAATACTTGGGAACAGGAATTGCCTTTTGCCTATCTTTGTATTCTTGGTGTTTAACATAGTGTCTGACACATAGTGATTACTTAAATCCATTTTGGTTGGTTGATTAAAAAAAGCCTGAAAGATAATGCTTTTAGAGACCTATATTCTGGTCTCCAATATGGTGGTATGAAAAGAGTTCTGGACTTGGATTCAGGAGACCTGGTTTATAGCTCTAGCTCAGATACCTGTTAGGTGACAGTGGAGAAATGCCAGAACTACTCTAAGCTTCAATTTTTCTGATCTATAAATTGAAAAGCATAACATGTGCATTATGGATCTCTTAAAGTGCTATAACTTACTACCTCACTTACTTCGAATAAGTACCTTCACATTCCTAAAGCCAGGTTACTTCACCTATAAAATGCGGTAGAGGGTATTAGAGTCAATGGTCTCTAAGTTTCATTTTGTCTTTACATCTCTGCTCCTGTAACTATTTCTATCCAAAGATGACAAAGCAATATGTTCCTTCACTCCTTGACCTCCTTTCCCCCTGTGTATACACACCCACACATGTACCCTCAGCCCTAACTTCCTGGAAGAAGCCAGTTTGCACAATTGCTTTCTCCCAAAAGCTATCATTACTTAGCTAGAAAGAAACTGAGACGGACAGCTCCCAATAACCAGCACCATTAGCCACCAGCTCCAATTTAGCCCTTTTCTGGTCCTTTTCACACCATCTCCTGGGACTCTACTTAACTCTCTCTTTCCTTACATCATGCCTCAAAACATATTACCCTCCTGCTGCCTTTCAAACTCCCTCTTCCCTTGCATTCTCAGCAGGTTAATTTCTGCTCCCTGTGAAATAAGCCCTTATTTACATAGATTACAAAACACTCTCCATTTACACCACATCCTCTGTTTCCCTTGCTTTATACTATTCACTAGCCATTAATATGCATTTTGCTGTCAGTATTTTCATTTTCAATTGAGGTCCAACTAAAATATCCCCACCCTGAACTCTGTCTGGCACAGTCCAAGGCCTAAGAGGAAGTAATCCCTTGGCACATCTATATGCCACCCTAAAATTCATGTAGTAGTAATAATAACAATAACGACCATAATATGAAAACAAAGCTAACATTTATATAGTACTTTAAATTTTACAAAGTACTTTATGTAATTATGTCTGAAACCTATAACAACCCTATAAGAAAGGTGTTATTATCCACATTTTACAAATGAGGAAACTGATGCAAACAGGGTCAAGTTCAGGGTCACACAGGTAGTAATTGTCTGAGATCAGATTTAAACTCAGGTCTTTCTGACTCCAGACTTGGCACTCTGTCCACTGTTGCACAAAAAGAATAAAAGATCCATGAGAATAGGGACTGTGTTTTACTCACTTTCACTTT
>CM053595.1:70907440-70927319 GCA_028646575.1 Pseudocheirus occidentalis | reverse complement strand
GGATTGCTGTTTTAGGGTTGGGGCAGGGGCAAGATGGGGAGAAAATTTGTAATTCAAAAATGTAATGAAAATGAATAATGTAAACAAGAAAACAAAAAAAAGATAAAGTTAAAAAAAACTTAAAATGAAAAAAAAAGGTTGCAGGTTCCCCCATCCCTGCTCTTAGTCCTCTTCAATCTCTGACATTCTATGTTCTTTTATTTTGTGCCCTAAAGCCTCTTCCAGCTCTGACATTCTCCATTATAACATCTTGTATTCTGAAGTCTCCCTTCGTCTAACTTTCTATGCTGTAAGGTTCCATCTATAATCGAATATTCCATGGTTTTGGAATACAGGGAACAAGTGTTAATGAGATGGCACATGATATGAAAAGATTTTTTTTTTAATTGGTGTGATTTGAAGTCAGGTCAATTTTAGAAAAAAATACAGAACTTTTAAGTTGGTGAAACATGCATGAGTAGCTACACAATATGCAAGAAAGAGAGGGATATCTTGATTTGGCCCAGAATAGCATTGTCAGATACCTGGCAAAGAAAGGTGAGACATTTCTACCCTGGGTGAGAGGGAGCCAAGGGAGGGATCAGAGGGAAAATCCAGGCCATCTAAGTGATGAACCTTTCATTTGCCATGATAAGCAGTCAGGAGTCCTTATTTATAGAAGCACTGTATATATTGTCTACCAGGCTGGGTTTAAATTTGTCCTTTGTTACCTTTAACTGAAGAACTAATCAGAGCAGTCTAAGCTTGGGTTAAAATAAAATAAAATAAAAACAAGAATAATAAAAATCTTTCAGTGTTCCAGCTTCAGAAAAATGCGTTCATCTCTCAACAGACAGCCCCAGCTCCAGGAGCCTGGACATTTCCTTAGTAAATAAGAGAATCAAACCCCACACACATACACAGCAAACAAAGTGGTCTCTATCCCTTTGTTCTCTCTTTAAAAGCCTAGCTATAGAAACACACATGCACACACCCATTTCAAACTGTTTTCTCAAAGGAACCAAGTCTCATTCTCTAGTGTAATGTCAGGGGTTACCATACTTTCAAAGTTCCATTTTTGAAAGCAACTAGTGGCTTGAAAGGACCACTCAGGTGTAATTTGCTTGTGCAAACCAACCACACAACAAAGCTCAGTGAATAGCTGATTCCCTACAGAGTTCCTCCAACTTCCTTTGCTTCTTAGAAGTTTGAGGAGAATTAAAGGAAGGGGACACAAAGTAGAATAAAGCTTGATTCAGGCTTTGGGGATGAATTGCCTATCAAATAGCTACATAGCACAAAGAATATGGTGCTGGGACTGGAGTCAAGAAGACTCATCTTCCTGAGTTCAAATGTGGCTTCAGTTCAATACTAGCTGTGTGACCCTAGGGAAATCACTTAAGCCTGTTTTCCTCAGTTTCCTCATCTGTAAAATGAGAAGGAAATGGCAAGCCACTCCAGGATTTTTACAGAGAAAACCCCAAATGGGGTCATAGTCAAATGCAACTGAACAACAGCGCCCATCAGTGCTTACTTAGAGAGTATACAAATTCATTTGCTAGAATCTTAAGAAGCTTAGAGCTTCCTAGAAAATGCAGTAGGTATTATCAATTGGGATGGATGCCAAGATCATGGGATATCATGACTATATCTCAAAATGACTTTTGAAGCTAGGGAGAAGAACCCAAGGGACTGAGATACCTAACTGAGTTCTTGGTTCTTTTTAAATTCGTTCACTTCAAAGATTTGTGTTTGAAGCTACTGAACAAACCTGCTAGATGTATAAAATGAAGGATCTCATTTTTCTTTTGTTTCTTTAAATAAAATGCTTCAAGCACTTAAAAAAGCAAGGTTGATGGCTCTTAGAATTTAACTTTTTTTTTCATGACATAGCATGAACTACTTTGGGGAAAGCAATGAAGACTGTCCCTCATGAAACTAATGAGCAATAGAAATACTTCTGGGTCAGGAGAATTATATTTGCAAGTTATAAAGCAATTTCATACCCAGTATCTAATTTGAGCCTCACAACTGCCCTTGGAAATAGGTAGCAGAGGTATTGTCATTCCCACTTTATAGATGAGGAAATGGAGACTCAGAAAGAGGAAGGAACTTGCCTCTAGGCACATGGTAATAAGGTGAAATTTGCCCAGATAAGGGCAATTTTGATTATAAAGGAGATTTGATACCATAGCATAGGCAATTGGTTGAAGGAACTGGGGATCTCAACTTTGTCACTTACTTCCTATGTGACTTGGGACAAATCACTTAACCTCTCTGGGTTTTAATTTATTTATTTGAGAAACAGTGCTTAACAAAGTATTTTAATCATAGTAAGAGCTTAATAAATGCTTTTTAATTCACTCATCTATAAGAAAATAAAAATTAAAAATGAGGAGGTGGTACACAGATCCATTCCAGTTCTGTTTCTAAGATTCTATGTTTAGTTTACTGTGGACAAGAGAAGGCTTACTAGCAATATGATTCCTGTCATCTAAAATTTGAGAACTTGGCATGTGACGGAGAATTTAAATCTGTTTTATTTGACCTCAGAAAAGTTACCTGGGAGTCATAAATGAGTGTTACAGAAAGGAACATTTTAATTCAACTATTAATGAATAATTCCTAATACTTAATGTTATTCAAAAGTAGGAAAGCAGGCTTTGGCGGGATGGGAGTGTGTGTGTATGTGGGGGGGATTAGTTTGCTATCATTAGATGGCTTCGAGTGGTGGTCAGGTGACCATAAAAAATTAGCATTTTTTTTTTAGTTCCAAATTCTGTTCCTCTCTTTTGCCTCTCTGCCTTCCATTGATAAGGCAAGCAATACAATTATCAATTATACATGTGAAGTCAGGTAAAATCTATTTCTATTATTAACCACATTGGAAAAAGAAAAGCAAGAAGTATAAAGAAAGTGAAAAAAGAGTATGATTCGATCTGTATTCAGTTCTTTCTTTGGAGGTGAATAGAATTTTTCATCATGGATCCTTTGGAATTGTCTTAGATCATTGCCTTGATTGGAGTACCTAACTCTTCCATAGTTAATTAGTGTTATAGTACTGCTGTTACTATGTATTGTATTCTGGTTCTGTGCACTGCACCGTGAATCTGACTCGTATAAGTCTTACTATGTTTTTCTAAAACCAACTGGGTGACTATTTTTCAGGAGTATTATAAACAGAATTCTGGCTCCAGTATGGGTGAGTTTGATGAGGTCCCTTCCAACTCTGAGATACTTTTATGTTGTTTGAGTTGACAGAGCTGAGACTGGAACCCAGGTCTCCTAACTCCTAATCCAGTATTCTTTCCATTACAAACTTCTCTCAATTGTGTACTCAATTTTCTAGACCATAGCTTATAAGAAAGCTTATTTCAGGACTATCGAGCTACAGCACAGAGATATTAAGCCCTTAAGAAATAAAGACTGATACCTACTTGTGCTTCACATAGTATAAGCTTGGGATAGAGAAGGAAGGAGGACTGGGTCACCATTAAGAAGCAAGGACACCTGGATGATAATGTGGGGAATATAACAGTTAGGTGACACAATGGATAGAGTACTGGGCCTGGAGTGAAGAGACCTGAGTTCAAATTTGGCCTCAAATACTTAGTTGCTGTGTGACCCTGGACAAGTAACTTAACCCATTTGCTTGAGTTTCCTCATCTATACAATGAGCTAGATAAAGAAATGGCAAACCATTGTAGTATATCTTTGCCAAGAAAACCCCAAATGGGGTCATGAAGAATCAGACAGGACTAAAAATATTTGACTAAACAACAACGAAAGTGAAATCTATAAGAAGAGATGGGGATGGAAGGAATCAAGGGGACAGCAAGACAAGGCCAAGAGTTCAGCTGAGAAAGGCTGAGGAACGAGCCTTCAAGAGCGTGAGTGGGGCCCTGAGCACAAAAAGGACAAAAGACAAACTGCAAATTCCAACTAAGCTGGGTATAGGTTATGATCTCCATTTCACACAGGATTCAGTTGAGAGTCAAAGGATCACCCCAATGATCCATAGAGCCAACAAGACTCAGAATTTGCTCTCCAGGCTCCTAAACTCTTTTCATTTACTCACTCATTTTTCTCTGTGCAACCGTAAGTTTCATAAAGTACTTGTTTCCTAACAGCTAAGATAGATAGTAAAAGGATTACTAAACCGTCCACCTTTATTTTCTTAACAAATGAGTTCACTAAGTCTGAGACAGTCTAAATAATTTGCATGGTTTCACATTATCAAAAAGACTCCAAAGGCTAGTTGTTCCTGATTCCAGGTCTAGAAAGGGCCTCTACACTTATTCTGTTTTTGGTGAGCATGGGAATTCACAAGAAGGGGCTGCAGTGGTCACTTCCTAAAGCCTTGGTTTTATCTTCTTCACCCTCATTCACTGGACAACTTTGCGAAAAAAAAAATATATGTGTGTGTGTGTGTGTGTGTGTGTGTCTGTGTGTGTGTGTGTGTGTGTGCTGCCTACAGAATCATGGTGAGGGGGTGTGGAAAAAAGAAGAGAACAGAAATTTATTAAGCACCTACTATATGCTTAATAAATCCCAGACATTATACCAAGCCTTTACAATTATTATCTCATTTGATGCTCCCAGCAACCATAAGAAGGAGGTACTATTAATATTCTCATTTTGCAGATAAAGAAACTGAGGGAGACGGAGATTAAGTGACTTGTCCATACAGCTAGAAGTGTCTGAAGCTGGGTTTCTAATTTCAAGCCTTGCTCTGTATCTGCTGTGCCACCTAGTTCCTTCTGCAGGAAGATCACAGATTTAGGTCTAGAAGTCCTTCAGATGCAACCCCTGCAGTCAACAGCAGAGGTAACCAAGGCACAGGTAGATGCGCTGCCTCCTCCAGGACCACATAGCTAGTAAGTTTTGCAGCCCAACACTTCTGCCGCCTGGTCCGGTGCCCTTAACACTATACCATAGGAACTATCAATCTTCCCTGTGACCCATCTACCCAGTGGTGTGTCCAGATAATAAACAAATCGTCTAGTGACAGGGGGATTAGTGGAAAGAACATTTGATCAAGAGCCTATAAAATGAGGGGCTGAAGTAGATTATTGCTGAAATGCCTTCTAGCTGTACATTCCATGATTTTATGAACACTAATAGATTTAGGTATGTGTCTCACTTCTAACTTATCAAAGTACTTCTATGTCTAATATCCTATTTAATCTCCATAATGTCACTATAAAGATCATCTTTATAATAGGGTGAGAAGATGAGTGTCACTATTCCCATTTTATAGATGAGGAAACTGAGACAGAATCTTCCTTAATCTGATGCAGTTTCTTAATGACAGAGAAAGTTTCGATCCAAGCTATAAAGTTCTATTCATTTTTTTACCTGACAAAATTAAGAATCATCATGACTTCAAATATGTAATCAATAGTTTATTGATTACCTTATCATAGGGTACAGGAAAGGAGTGAGGAAGAGAATCTAGAACTCAATTAAAAAATAAATGATAAAAATATTTCCATATAATTGAGAAATGTTTAACAAAATAATTATATATGTGCATATGCGTGTATATGTACACATACAAGTGAATATATGCATGAATGGATATGTGTATATAAACATGTATATATGTGTGTGTGCACATATACATATATCAATTATTGTAAGTTTAAGTATGAAGTGGAAGTTTATGGGTAGGTTTAGTGCCATAGATGGGAGCTCCAGGCTACTACTGAGCTATCATTTGGTTCAAGGGTCAAATTGTGACACTGGTGTATCCACTGAAGAACTTACCACATGTCTGAATCTAAGTCCAGAGCTTCTGAGCTCCCTCACCATAACCCAGTAGAATGAAATCTCAGTCATATTTCCATGACGGATCATCTTTGTCTCTGTGTTTGCTTGGTGGGAAAGAGTACTCTGTTATTCTCCTGATTAGGAGCAGAAACAAGGTGGTATAAATTCAAATCTAAAATAAAAGGATGTCAACTGCAAGGGAAAAAATATTTCCAGTTTTAGCTCCTACTTATCTACAACAAGGAAGCTGTGCACCAGGCTAGTCTCCTCATTGTTGTTCACACATTACAAGTCCCTTCTGACCATAATAATAGAATTCTTTGAGGTTTGTATAAATATTATCTCATTTTATCCTCACAACAACTCTGGGAAATAGATCTTATTATTATCCACATTTTACAGATGAAGAAATTAAAAGCAGACAGGGTATAAGTAAATGGACCAGGATCATACAGCTCATAAGTGTCTGAGGACAACTTTGAAATACCCTAATGCCAGATCAAGAGCTCTGTTCACTGCACCACCTCATATTTTGTCCACCTGAAAGAATCAGAGAACCTTAAGAGTCTGTCAACATGTATGTATTAGGTGTTTATTGTGTTTCAGGCATTGTAGTAAAAGATGAGGTAAAGGAACTGAAGGGATTATCTTGTCCATTTTCATGCTTAGATATCCCTTTTTGCTATATCCTGTGGACAGATGGTCAGGCAGCACTTACGTGAATACTTTCAGTAGCATGATGCTTACTATTTCTCATGGAAGAGGAATATTCCTAGAACATTATAGGTGAGGCTGTTATATGTACTGATGGACAGTTCAAATTGTTAGGAAGTTCTTCTCAATATTAAACTAAAATTTGCCTCTATTTAACTTCTACCCCTTGAACCTCATTCTGCCATTTAGAGCCATGGAGGACAGGTTTGAGCCCTTTTCCATTGACAGCTCTTCAAAGATGAAAAAACCAGCAGTCCTAACTTGCAATACCTTCTTCCCTTGTGACCCCTTGTCCTCTCTAACCTACATATTCTAGATTCTCCTAAGGAGTCCTTAATTGTTATGGTTTCGAAGCTTCTGTATCCTGCCCATCATACTCAAGATGTTGATGTGCTTCCTAAAATAAGACTTTCACACCTGAACACCAGATGGGGTGGGACCAGAGCTGAATAGAGTAGGAAGTGATGGTCCTTGATTTGAACATTGGATTTTTGGTTAAATTATTCATAATTTTAACAAATACTTAAGTTCTTACTGTTTACAGATCAGTGTGCTAGACACTCAGGAAGACATGGCTTAGATAAGACATGGTCCTTACACTCAGTGAGTTTGCAGGAGGAACAGAAGGCACAAACACCAAAAACAAGTGAAGTACAAAATTACAATACTCCACAATAAGTGCATTATAAAGTTTAAAAAAAAATGCAACATGATGTTGAAGAGAATCATGGAGTTTAGAACTAGAAAACATTTTCTTACTATGGAGTAACAAAGCTAGTTTTTTTGTTGTTATTTTTGTTTGTTTTCTTTGCTTGTTTTTTTTATTTGCTTTTTTTTTTTTAGCTGAACAAAATCCAGTCCCAAAGTCTCCATTGCTGAAAAATGTTTAATAAAGGCAGGAATGCTGGCTAAGCAGGAACCTACCCTTTGTTTTGTCTAAAATACATTTGCATGCTAAGGCAAAGAGGATTTGGGGGATATCTCTACCTACAATACATAATTCTCTATGGTGGTCTCCACCCAAGCCACAGAGGCTAGAAAATGAGTTAATTTTGGTATAGAGTCATTCTACCTGAATTGTATCAGCTGTGTATGGTTGTTGTTATTGTTGCTGGTGATTCTTCATGACCCCTTTTGCGTTTTCCTGGCAAAAATAACGAAATGGTTTGCCATTTCTTTCTCTAGCTTATTTTAAAGATGAGGCAAACAGAGCTAAGAGTCCAACTAGCAAGTGTCTGATTTGAAATCAGGAAGATGAATCTTTCTGACTCCAGGTTCAATGCTCTATCCACTGCACTCCCTAGAAACCTGCATATGGTCAATATGACTTCAGAGGCATCACTCTAACGTTACCGGGAATCTATTACGGCTCTTATTATACTGTAGCTCTTATACTATATAATTAGATAAATCCAAATTTCACAGAACAGATGCCTTTAATAAAAGGATTATTCTATAAAACTTGAACTCAGTCAAAAGGCTGCACCCAATGACCTAGAAGGCCACATGTGGCCTGGAGCCTGCAGATTCCCCACCCCTGCATCCAAGATAGCTAGTAGGTAATCCTAAAGAGATAAGCTAAAAACTGGTAGTAAGGAAGAATGAGCAGCAGAGATGACTTTCACAGCAACCACCAAATATAACAACCACAGGTGAGCACAGTGGACCATTTGAGCTATATCACCAGCAGTGGAGCACCCAGTAAAAAAAAAAAAAAAAAAAAAAAAGAAAAAAACTATCATATCCAACAGTTACCATGAGTCAGTTAGTCAGTTAATAATCATTTAATAAGGGGGCAACTAGATGGTGCAGTGAATAGACCACCATCCCTGGAGTCAGAAGAACCTGAGTGCAAATTTGGCCTCAGACATTTAACACTTACTTACTTACTTACTAGCCATATGACCTTGGGCAAGTCACTTAACCCCAACTTTCCTACTCTTACCCCTCCAAAAAGGAAAAAAAAAAGGGTGGGGGAAGCATTTAATAACTACCTACTTTGAAATGAGTAAAGTAGCTGGGATACAAAGAAAAGTAGATAGTGTGTCCTAGGAGTCTATGGGGAAAATGTTCTATTGCTGCACTTTTATTGTGCTATTTAACTTAATGATTTTGCTTTGGACTAATTGTATCTTTCTGCTAACTAGAAAAAATGCATGCACATTTTGGGGGGTTATAAGTTATGAATTTTATACAATATTGGCCCTCTGTGTACTTAAATGTGGGGTAGCCATTCTGGGGCCCCATTTAAGAAAAGGGGAGTACTTCAGGTGTAACATAAATAATCTAGTCTAATTACTTCATTTTTACAGTTAAGGAAACTAAGTCCTAGAAAAGGGAAATGCTGTGTTCAAGGCTAAAACAATACATATACAGCAACTATTGAGGCCCAAAGAATATTGTGTTTGGTCCTGGGCAATGCCTAGGATAAAGGTAATAAGCAGAAAAACTCAACTTCAAGTCCAGAGTTTTAGATTCTGCATCTTATGTACTTTTTTGAGACCTCATTTTCTAATGACATAGTCTAAGTTGCTCCTAGATTTTTTTTGAGGGGTTTGTTTTCCTTCCTACCTTGGAGAGAGAATGTGGTGACAACAATGATATAGTTAATTCATCTGCATCATCTGCATGTTGGGGTGAAGGTGGGGGTGGAGAGAGGAGAAGGGGATTGGTTGGTTATTAATTGTTTCTCTGCTGCATCAGGCAGCTAGTTTTCTTTCTAAAAAGTTGACTGTCCCTTGTAATGCAATGGTTTTTTTTGCAATTAAAGCCACTTTGAGCCAGGAGTTTGATTAATAGCTGGGAGGTTTCTCCTTTGCTGACAAAGGAGAAAAAGAGAAATCAGATAGGGAGAAGTCTGCTGCATCTGCTTAGCAGAGGGCCAGGGTAATGTTCTTTCTAAAGAATGAGCCACAGCAATTTCCTCCGAATAAAAGGAAAGAAAAATGCTAAAAAAAAAAAAAAAACCTTCAAAGGTAGTGAAATAACCAACTCACAAACAGATGTCTGTTCTTCCAGAGCGAAACAAGGAAACAAGGAGGTTTGCATTCTTTCCTGCTGCCAAGGGTAGGGAAAAAAATAACAATAACCCACTATAAGATGAGAATTTAAAACTGGAAGAGGCTTTAGAGCTTAGATAGTCCAACCCCCTCATTTTATAAAGAGAGAAACAGAAGCCAAAAGAGGTTAAGTGGTATTTTCAAGGAGCGCAAAGATAGAAAGTAATTCAGTTTTAACTAGCAGTCAGTGAGTGAGATTTTGTTGCACAGTAATAATGACAAGCAGAGGTGGGAGGTTCTCACACTTCCTCCTTCAGTGACCTCTTTAGCTGGGTGGACTTTTGCTCTAGGGATAGCACCTTCAAATGACCAATTATATCTTCATGATCTTGTCTTCCAAGTTTTTCTCTTTCCCCCACCCCTGCTCACACTCAAGGCTTCCTCCCATTCTAATCTCCAGATTGAGAATATGGACCACCCCTAGATCCTGGAGTGACTATAAAGAAGGTCAGATTGTCCCCTCCACCAAAGTTTATCTTGCCACTCTCTTTAGGGTTCTTAGATGTTTTTTACCCCAGGTGAAATGATTCCTAATTATGACTCTATAAAAGGAAGTAGTGTCAGGATTCAAACCCAGGTCCTCTGACTACAATGTCACTATTCTGCACACTACCTATTCGAATTCCTTTACCAAGTGCTCTTCTCATAAGAGTGTAAGGTGAGTAAGGCAAGTTTTGCCAGTATCAGCCGCATTTTAAAGCTGGAGAAACTGAGGTTCAGAGAGGGCAATTGATTTATCAAGTCATACAGCTGTTATCACATGAGAGATTTAAATACAGTTCTCTTTACTGAATCCAATACTTTTTTTTCCAATTAAGTTCAACAGTATTTAATAAGCATCTACCAGTTACAAGGCATTGTGCTAGGGACCTGTGATAGAAAAAAAGTAGTCCCTACTTTTTAAGTGGCTCCCATTCTTGCATAGTAATGGAATAGAGATACAAGATGTACCCAGTTATCCACTGTACAAGAAAAATTAAGGAGGATTAAGACACTAATAAATGGGGAGGTTAGAGAAGGCTTAATGGAGTATGTTGCAACTAGGTTGAGCTTTGAAGAAAAAGGGAGGGACTCTATGATAGAAATAAGGAAGGAGTGAAATACAAGTATGGGGATTTCTTTTTCATTGTGAAAGAGTGAAGAGATAAAGGATTAAGTTTGGAGCCCAGCTACTAGTTTATTTTGTTTAGAATGCAAAGATCATGATGTACAGTAGGATAAGGCCAAGAAATAAACAGGAGACAGATCATGGAGGGCTTTAAATACCAGACTGAAGAGTGTGTGTGGGGTGTGTGTTTGTGTGTGTGTGTTTGTGTTTGTGTGTATGGGGGGGGGAGGGTGTTCTCTGTAGGCAATGAGAAGCCACTAAGACTTTAGAGCAGAAGAGTGACACTGGCCTGCCTGTGCCTTTCCACTAAACCATGCTGATTAGTCTTCATAGTTCAAGTTCATGTTGTTCTTTAAAGTAAACAAAACATTTTCCCTGCTCAACAAAGTACAAAAGATATCTGTAAAGTAGGGAGGACCAGTTTTATCTACATTTTACAGATGAAGAAACTGAAGTCCAAAGACTTGTCTGTGACCATGTAGCTCTGAGGATCAGAGAAAGAATCTTTTGTTTTGGGAAGCAATGAGGATTAAAGGACCCTGAGGGGTCACACAGCCAGTAAGTGTCTGAGGTTGAATTTGAACTCAGGTCCTTCTGACTCCAGAACTAGTGCTCCATCCACTGTACCTGCCCCGCAGAGGAGAAATTCAAACCCAGTTTTCTCCTGTCTCTAAGTCCAATGCTCTTTCCTCTGTAATGTGTCAACCCTTTTGATTAAAAGACTGATTACTACATGGGCTAATTGCTTTGGGCAAACAAATAAATGCAAAAGGGAAAGAATATTGTGTTCCAAGTGTCAGATTTAGAAAGGAACTGCAATTATGCCTCATTTTACACAAATGTGAAAAGTAAGGCCTAGAGAAAGTATCTGGATGGCTCAGGGTCCTACTGCCTTTCAGTGCAGGGCTGGGACTAGATTCTAGACCCCCATAAATCCTAGTGCAAAACTCCTTCTGCTCTGTTCCACCATCTGCCGTTTTCCCCAGAGAGTTTATTTCACCTGTATGACCTCAAACTTCCAATAACACAAGTCATAACGGAGGCAAATCTCACCTATTTTATCACCATAGTTACCAAGATTGCAAGTTTAGATGCTATATTAGAATTAAGAACATGGTAATAATAGAAGCTAGGGAGGAGGGGAAGAAACAAAAATTTCTAGTTCTCATCTCCCCCTTCAGCATCCTTCAGGGCAAATAGACCAGAGACAGTTTCCATTAAATTGCAAAGTTGGCATTTTTTTTAAAGAATTCAAATAATGATTTAAAATTGCTACCTTGGCCAGTTAACCCTCAAGCAGCCCACCTCATCCTAAAACAATAAAAAAGAGGTTAAAAGAAAAATAAGTGACCAGTGTTACTATGGAAACCAAACTGGAAGGAAAGTGAAAGTTAATTTAAGTTTTAGATGTATATTGAAACCAATCTGTATGTAAAGACACATGTAACTATATATAGTCAGTCCTGAAATCCCTGCTAGCCATACTCTCCCAATCCCTTAAGATCCAATTCAGTTCCCACCTTATCCATGAAGCCTTACATGGTATATGAACCCATACTGATCTTCCTTTTTGATATTTATTTTTTTGTCCTGCACAATTAGAACATTATCATATACGGTCCTATTCCTTAATCATTCTGACACTGTGGGAAGAGAGCTAGACTTGGATATGTGGTAAATGTATGTGAATCCCAGCTTATACATTCAGTATATATGTCTATGAATCTGAGAAAGTCTCTGAACACTCATCTCATCCATAAAATGAAGATGTTTGCATGATAACAATAATGCTTACAATAGAGCTCACGTTACTGACATCAGAGTGTTGCAAGAATGTTAGTTTGCAAAACTGTCAAAAATTATATGTTTGAATTTAACATTCTGATTATCTAAACTTCACAGTTTAATACAGTATTATGTCAGCAAACAAAGCCTTTATAGAACAACGTAAAGTAAGGAGGGTCATGACATACTTTTGCACCACACAACACCTGGTGCAGTTCTAAGAGCAACTCAGTAAGAACTCATTAAATATTTAGAAGCAGCATGTGTAGTAGGATTAGCCCTACACAGAGAGTTAAGAAACTCAGCTTCTAGTCTTGCCTCTGATGATAATTGTATGACCTTAGACAGGTCCCTTCCCTTCTCTGGGGTTCAACTTTGCCAGCAGTAAAATGAATGAATAGACTGGTCTTGATGGTGCCAAAAGTTCTTTTCATTTCTAAAGTTCCATGTCCATAGTATTGTCTCAACCATACTAATGTCCCTTAGTTTTATCTGTTTCTGTGCTTTTTCTTATGCCTCTTCCCCACCACGTAACCCTAAAATATCTTCTACTTCCTAATTCCTGTTCTATATTCAAGCCCTGCTCCCTTTTTGCAACCTTCCAAGACTGCTTTAGCCCACACTAATGTCTCTGTCCAATGAGCTCCTATGCCAGCTCATTTGGACATTTGAATAAATCGCCTTTTACTACTAGGTATCTTTAGGTATGTGTGTCTATTGTCTGTAACAAAACTATAAGGAGCTCCAAGGCAAAGATTATGTCTAATGTTTCTTTCCCTTTTAAGTACCAAGCTCATAATAGGTGATATTTATGGATGGCAATGATTGTATTAATTCTGCCTCTACCTAGACCTTCTCCAGGATCTGAGTATGCCTCAAGTGATGAACGGGGTGGCAACAGTGTCTAGTATGAATAATATTGCTAATTGAATAGCTCACTTTTTATACGCCTTTAAGGTTGATAATCCTGTAAAGTTGGGAGTGTAATTGTTACATTCCATTTTTTACATGTGAGGTAACGGAGGCTCCCAGGGATGAAGGGACTTGTCCAGGATCGTAAAGCAGGTATGAGAATGGGGACTTGAATTCAGGCCTTCTGATTCCAAGATCAGTTCACTTTTTCAAACATCATACTACATCTTTGCAATGCTATAGGAATTATAAGACTGTATAATAAAATAGTAAGTCCATCTGGGTCATCTTTCCACATTTCTATCCCTAAGCCAACTCTAGTTACAGGTTTTATTGATGCATTCTCTTTTTAGAATTTCCAGGATATGCATGCCTATGAGATGTGCCTTGACTTCCCTTGTCATATCTTCTCAGCCCATTCTCATTTCTCCTAGTCCAAATCAGCTTCCTGAACATAAAGAAATGATGCCATTGATCTGATTTATAAGGCCTGAACTTATTTTGAAGAGGTAGAGGGGAAGCCAAAGAATGGATTTGTACTGGCTTATTATCATTCCTGTTCTCTCACCTGAACCTAACACTTTGCATTTGATTAGATTTGGGGCTGAAACTGTGAATGTGAAATGTGACCAAGAGGACCTGAATTCACGTTTCAGTTTGTAGGCTTCCCACCCTAGTGACTTTGTAGGTATAGGCTGGCGGATTTAAAGTTAGAGGACCTCAGTTCAAATCCTGGGTCTCCCCTTTATTTATAGGTGAGACCTTAAGCAAGTCATTTAAGTTCTCTGACCTCCATTTTCATTTAGGTTTTTGTATTATTTTTTTGCTTTTTTGAAGGGAGAAAGGCAGGGCAATTGGGGTTAAGTGACTTGCCCAAGGTCACACTGCTAGTAAGTCTTAAGTGTCTAAGGTCAGATTTGAACTCAGGTCCTCCTGACTTCAGGGTTGGTGCTTTATTCACTGTGCCACCTAGCTGCCCCATTTGACCTCTATTTTCTAACTTTGTGAAAAGAAGACTTTGGAATAGATGACCAGAACCTCTAAGACCCTTTTCCATACTGTAATTTTTGAGAAGTCCATTTTCCATTCAGGATCTCAGTTTCATCATTTCTAAAAAGGAGATGTTAGCCTAAGTGATCTCAAAGTCTGCCAGTTCTTAGGGTGTCACCTTATGTCTAAGGTTATTTCAGCTTTAACAGTTCATGATCCCTCAAACTGACCCAAATAGGATTTAAACCTTGGACTTTTACTATTAACAGCTAGTATTTTTATTGTGCCTTAAGGTTTGAAAGCATTCTCTGTGTATTCTACTTTGATCTTCACAACTCTGTAAGGTAGATGCAATTATTATCCTTATTGAATTCTGGAAAGGCTAGGTGACATATTCAAGGTCATGCAGCTAGCAAGTGTCTGAGGGATTCCAGTTCAGGAGTTCCTGATTCCAAATCTAGCATTCTGTGCTCTGCCTCTTAGCTATCTTCTTCCCTCTGGCATTCTGAACTAACCCAATGGATACTGGCTGCACATAAACAAGAATTTTCCAACAAAGACAAAGGGAATCAGATTGTATCCCCCAGAAACTCCCAGCGCATCAGCCTCTGGCACTGGCTCACCCTGTTATTCCCCTCAGAAAAGTAGCTACTGCTTGTGGGGAAGGAAGCAAAGCTGGTTGGAACCCTTGAGGAAGGTTGAAGTCACCTTGAGCCTGAATACTGGTGCAGCTCAGAGGGCGGCAGACACTTCCCTTTGCTGCCCTGTCAGATTCACTTTGCATCAAAATCTCTTTATGTGTCACAGAGTTATTAAAGTTGTGGATTGTGGCACTGTGTCAATCTATGCTTTACTTAAATTGGGTCAGCAAGAGTTCTCTCTCTTGCAAGTCCCAGGGTTCCTAAGGTCCCCATGTGGTCTATCCAGGTTTCAAAGGCTCCTTCACCATCTCATCCCACCTCACTTTGGGGGGAGGACAATAATAGCAGCCATCCTTTGGCTCTTCTATTCAGTCATTTCAGTGGTAAATAATTTCTAGCCAGGGGATCATTGGTTCTCTTGTGGACTCTGTGTGCACAGAGAGTCTGCTAGTCTGACTTTTTTGATTGCTGTCTTTTCATGGGCAGGGCCCTGAATAAAAATGGAAAAATTGCCCCTCTAGAAATCTATCCAGACTTCCCCTCACCTGTTTCTTTGCTTTAGTCAAACCCAGGTTTCTGTAGGAAAGATCTCAGACAAAGAAGAAAAGTATTCTATTTTGGCAGTAAGAAGTCCTTGGGGTAAGGTTGAAGAGGGGGAAGAGACAGGGGATGGAGGGTAGAAATTGCATACTAAGAGTTAGAGGTGGAAAGGATATTTTAGATCATATAGTCTTCCCTTCTCATTTTAGAGAAGAGGAAAATGAGACCCAGATAAAGTAAATGACCTACATGGTGTCAAATTAGTAATAAGTGACAGAAATGGGACCTGAGAACAAGTCTCCTCATTCCATCCTCATCAATGTGGAGAGAACCTTGGAGGCCATCTTCACCCCTCACTTTACAGACAAGAGAAGCAGGCCTAGAGAATGTGAGGTAACAACTTGTTCAGGTTCACCCACGTAGCAAGTATCAAGACTGAGGTCTTCTGACTCTGAATACAGGTGTCTTAGAACCTCATGGTTCTGGAATCTTCTGTGTTATCCAGAATTTTCAATTCTTTCACCTAAGATAATTGATTGAGACAGAATCTCAGTTGGAAGGGTAGCTTAGAGGTCATTTAAATCAAACAATACCTGCCTAAGAATCCCTTCTACAACATACCTTAGAAGGGCTCATAGAACCTCAACTTGGATGTCTAGTGAGGGGAAGCTATGAATCCCCAAATCAATCAGTTCCTTTTGGAGAACTGTATTGTTAGACAGTTTGTCATTGTTTCATCTTTCTCTCCAGCAGAAATCTAACTGTATTTTCTACCATTTACTCCTAGTTTTGCCCTCTGGAGTCAAACAAACCAAGTCTAATTATTCTTCTGCATGATAGGCTTTAAAATATTTGAAGATTGGTTTCATGCTGCCTTTCTGCTCCTTAAACAGACCCAAATGTTTTCTTTTCCAGTCTAAACACTCCCCGTTCTTTCCACTGATTTTTGTATGGTATGCTCTTAAGGCCCTTCACCATCTTGTTGCCCTCTGATTTCAACTGATAATCTCTTTCCTAGTATCAAGTTCTGAAATAAATCATACTCTTGAATAGAGGAATAAAGCATTTTTAATAGAGATAACAAGAAAGCAAGCCTGCCACTCTGGGGATGTCCCACCAGGAGACTCACAAAAAATGTTCTTATACTTTTCAGAGAAAATGGAGAGGTAGTCACATTAGGTAGCAAGGCCTAGTGATGAGATACCAGTCTCTGGGACCATATGGGCAAGAATACATGCTCATTCTGGTTAATTTTTCCTTTGTCATCTAACTCATCATAAATGTTTTTAATAGTATTTTTTTCTCCCAATTACATGTCAGGATAATTTTTAGCATTCATTTTGTACAAAATTTTGAGTTCCAAATTTTTCTACCTTCCCCTCCTCTGCCCATATTCTGAAAATAGTAGTCAATTTTATATAAGTTATACATGTGCTATCACGTAAAACATAGTCCCATGTTAGTCACAGTTGCAAAAGAAGAAACAGATCAAAAGAAAAAAAATGAAAAGGAATAAAGTAAGTAAAAATATGCTTTGGCCTGCATTCCGAGTCCAATCAGTTCTTTATTTGGATGTGGAAAGCATTTTCCTTCATGAGTCCTTTGTATTTGTCTTGAAGCATTGTGTTACTGAGAAGAGCTAAGTCACTCATAGTTAATTATCACATAGTGTTGCCGACACTATGTACAATGTTTTCTTGGTTCTTCTCATTTCACTTTGCATTAGTTTGTATAAGTCTTTCCAGGCTTTCTGAAATCTGCCTTTTCATCATTCCTTATTGTACACAACTTGTTCAGCCATTCCTCAATTGATGGGTATCCCTTCAATTTCCAGTATTTTGCCACCACAAAAAGAGATGCTATAAATATTGTTGCACATGTGGGTCCATTTCCCTTTTTTATGATCTCCTTGGTATAGAGACCTAACAATGGTATAAATGGAACAAAATGGTATGCACAGTATGATTGCCCTTTGGGTGTAGTTCCAGATTGCTCTCCAGAATGGTTAGATCAGTTCACAACTCTACCAAGAGTGCATTAGTGTCCCAATTTTCCCACATCCTCTCTGATATTTATCATTTTATGTTATTTTTTGTCATATTAGCCAATCTGATAGGTGTGAGGTGCCTCAGAGTTGTTTTAATTTGTATTTCTCTAATCAAAAGTTATTTAGAACACTTCTTCTTATGCCTATAGATAGCTTTGATTTCTCCATCTGAAAGCTGCCGGTTCATATCCTTTGACCTTTTATCAATTGGGAAATGGCTTATATTCTTATAAATTTGACTCAGTTCTCTATATATTTGAGAAATGAGGCCTTTACCAGAGACAGTTGGTATAAAGATTGTTTCCCAGCTTTGTGCTATCCTAATCTTGGTTGCATTGGTTTTGTTTCTACAAAAGCTTTTTTTTATTTTAATATAATAAAAATTATCTAATGTTACATTTTCTAATGCTCCCTATCTCTTGTTTGCTCATGAATTCTTCCCTTCTCCATAGATCTGACAGGTATAGTATTCCTTGCTCTTCTAATTTGATTCTGATGTCATTCTTTATGTCTAAAACATGCACCCATTTTGACTATATCTTGATATACAGTGTGAAATGTTGTTCTATTCTTAATTTATATACTATCATTTTCCAGTTTTCCCAGCAGTTTTTGTTGAATAATGAGTTCTTACCCAAAAGTCTGGGGTCTTTGGGTTTATCAAACACTAGGTTATTATAATCATTGCCTTGGTCATAGGCTTATGTGCATAATCTATTCCACTGGTCCACCACTCTATTTCTTAGCCAGTACTGGATAGTTTAGATGATTACTACTTTATAATATAGTTTGAGATATGGTATTGCTAGGCCCCATTCCTTTGTATTTTTCTCCATTAATTCCCTTGATATTCTTGACCTTTTTGTTCTTTCAGATGATTTTTTTTCTAGCTTTATCAAATTATTTTTCTGGTAGTTTGATTGGTATGGCACTGAATAAGTAAATTAGTTCGGACAGATTTGTCATTTTTATTATACTGGCTTGGCCTATCCATTGGCAATTGATATTTTTCCAGTTGTTTAGATCTGACTTTATTCATGTAAAAAGTGTTTCATAATTGTGTTCATATAGTTCCTGGGATTGTCTTGGGTAGATGCCCAAATATTTTATATTGTTTACAGTCATTTTAAATGGAATTTCTCTATCTCTTCTTCTGTACTTTGTTGTCATATAGAGAAATGCTGATGATTTATATCGGTTTATTATATATACTGCAACTTTGCTAAAGTTGTTAAATTTTTTAGGTAATTTTTTAGTTGATTCTCTAGGGTTCTCTAAGTATACCATCATGTCATCTCCAAAGAGTGATTTCCACCCCCATTCATTGTCTATTCTAATTATTATGATTTATTTTTCTTCTCTTATTGCTGCAACATTTCTAGTACAATACTGAATAATAGTGGTGATAGTGTACTTCCTTGTTTCACCTCTGATCTTGAGAAGACTTCTTACTAACTTATCCCCATTACAGATAATGCTTGCTGATGGTTTCAGATAGATACTGCCTATCGTTTTAAGGAGTGCTTTCTTTATTCCTATGTTGTCTATTGTTTTTTTTAATTAATAAGATTTTTATTTATATTCTTGTTTATAGCATTCATTTCCATGAGATTTTTGAGATGCAAATTTTCTCCGTGTCTTTCCCCTACCCAACCCCAAAACAGAGATCCCACTGTGAAGCACCTCCTCCAATCTGCTCTCTAACTTTCTGGTAGGGCAGGGAGTGTCTCCCTACCTTAGCCCCTGTATATCTTAATTCCTAGTTGCATGTATTGCAGAGCTTTAAATTCTAGATTCTTTCGGTTTCCTCCCTTGTCACCCCCCTCCCACTGGAAGGTCAAGCAATTCAATACAGGCTGTGCATGTGTTGACACAGGACACAGGACATGTTCCCATTGGACATATTGTGACAGTCTGATCATATGTCCCTATTTCCTATCCCACCCCTCCTTTGTTCCGTTCTCTACCCTGTCCCTGTCCCTTTACTGAAGTGTGTGTTTCCAGCAACCGCTCTCCCCTCCATCATTCCACCTCTCATCCCCATGCCTTATGTCATTCCTTCCCTAAGCCAGATGCAATGAGAATAAATGAGAGTAAAGTTGTAACAGTTATCCCTTGCCTCTTCTATATGGGATGATTAACCCCATTTTGTCTCTCCTTGTCTTCTCTCATTCTAGTATTCTCCCACCTCAGAATTTTACCTTTTAAAGTATCATCGCTTCATATTCAATTGATCCTATACCCTCTATATACACATATTCACACATGGTCATATATATATTCATATGCATATATAGCCTCCTATATAGACGTGTAGGAATACACACACACA
>CM053595.1:70848949-70906940 GCA_028646575.1 Pseudocheirus occidentalis | reverse complement strand
TTTTGAGATTCTTTTTCCATCTGGCAAATTCTACTTTTTAAGGCATTCTTCTCTTCATTGGCTTTCTGGGCCTTTTTTTGCCATTTGAGTTAATCTATTTTTTAAAGTGTTGTTTTCTTCAGTCAGGTTGTTGACTCTCTTTTCATGATTTTCTTGCATCATTCTCATTTCTTTTCCCAGTTTTTCCTCCACTTCTCTTATTTAATTTTCAGAATCCTTCTTAAGCTCATCTATGGCTTATAGGCAGTCTACATGTTTCTCGGAAGCTTTTGGTGTAAGAGTTCTGACTGTGTTGTCTTCAGTTCTATGTTTTGATCCTTTTTGTCCCCCCAAAATGATTCTAGAGTTTGATTGCTGTTCTTACTTTGCTTCCTTTGCCTGCTTAGGTTGCCAGTGAATTACTTGACTTTTAACTTTGTGGAACTCTGCTTCCAGAGGGGACGGCTCTGTCCCAAATTTCTGTTTTCACAGCTGCTGGAGTTACTGGGAGGCTGCTGCAGTACCCACCAGCTCTGGCTCACTGAAAATGCACCCCAGGACCACCACCCAAGACCACGATCTGGATCCAGGCTGTTCAACACAAGAGCACTTGGCCTCTGAATGATCACTTGGCCCCCCTGCAATCTGCAGACCAGGAGCTCTGAAACAGCCATGTGGAAGTGGCTGCAGGACCACTGCTTCTGCTGCTTCCTTGCCCTGAAGACAATTTGGCTGGACTGCTTTTCTCCCCCAGATTTAGCTGAGTTCCACTGACCTTTCACTTAGTCCCTGTTTCTTATGGTTTGATAATTCTGGAAACTGCTAAAGCTGCCACTGATCCACTCTCCTGAGGGTTCCAGCTGCGACTTGTCCTAGCCACGCCTGGGCCAAGCTGTGGTTTCAGGCTGGGCTGGTTTTGGCTCCCAGCATGTTGAGACAAGCCCTTCCTTCCAAGCTGCCTTCAGCAGGAAATGTGTTTTTTTTGTTTTGAGTTTTGGAACCTTAAAATTTATTTAGAGTCATATTTTGTGGGTATTTGAGGTGGGTATGTGGGAGCTGTGGAACCGTGTTGCTTCTATGCTGCCATCTTGGCTCTGCCCCCAAGATCCTGAGTTTTAAGTTTTCTCCCTTTCTCTCCCCTACCCCCTTCCCAAGGTGGCAAGCTTACTGATTTCTCCTTCCCCCAGTGTGCCCTTTCATGTATCTCACTCTAATAGGAATGGGATTTGAAAATCTTCCATGCCCTTTGAACTTGCTGACATAGCAGGAATGGGTAGGGTAGGAAGGAGCTAGAGCTGAGTAGGAGCCAGTGTGGAGCCAGCATGGTGACTAGAAGCAGTGGTGGTGGTGGCATGAACTTCTTTTTTTGAGCCAGCCAGAACTTTTGCTAAGGACTCCTGTTGAGGACTGTCAGGGATGGGAACTGCAGAGAGCTGGAGCTTCTGGGAGCAAGCTGTGTAGAGGCTAAGAGTTACTGTGAGTGAGGAGAGGATAATCTTTGTCTGAAGTAACCTGTTTTGTTTTGAATGCTTGATAATGTGGGTGTTTACTGCATTAATTCTGTGTGCCAATTTCTTGGCTAATATGATAGCTTTGACTTTCTGTTTTGGGGACTTAGTTTTCTGGTATTTGAATAAATGTTCTAGCTATGTTCCCCATGTAGAGAGCTTGTTACATTTTGTGATTAAAACCCACATCAGCATACTTATAGTCACCAGAGGCATTGTAAATATTGCATTGCTATTATACCCCCCTCCATTTACCTCTTTCCCCCATACTTTCTTATTGTGCAAGATGGATTTCTATACCCCATTACCTGTGTATCTTCTTACCCCATCACTTCAGCAGAGGCTCCAAGAGCAAGGCTCAAATAGTTCTGCAGGCCCTAGAGGGCCTTAAGATGGCAGAGAAGGAGCATGACATGGGCCAGAAACTGACACCTCAGGGACCTTGTTAGGGCTAGACACTTAAAACCATACACATACAGATTAGCTGGAGGTTCCTTAACCTTTCCATGTTGTGGACTCCTTTGACAGGCTGGAGAAGCTTATGGACCCTTTCTTGGAAAAAAAATGTATTTAAATGAATAAAATAAAATATAAGGAATTTATAAGAAAATAAAGATGTATTTTGTTTTTTCCCCATCCAAGTACATAGACCTATTGAAATCTATCCACAGATTTGTATATACCAGGTTAAGAATCCTTCAGTTCTTGGGATCTCATTGAAGACAGATATACTCTGGTGATGCAGATTATAAGATATTTCTTCACCTAGAACCAGTGCTTGTACTGATGAGCCAGAAGGACACACATTTACATAAAAGCCAGGCTTGGTCCAATCCCCAGATACTAAACAGCAATAGACCTTTGGGATTCCATGTCCTGAACCAATTACTCTAATCCTTCACAAACACTGCTTTTTGATGAAGCCTTAGTAAGGCTAAAATAACATAACTGGTAAAATGTTAATCATGGGAGAATATCCCAAGTCAGATTTTACGGAGATGGCCTCATTGCTTCTAGATATGCAATAGCTGGTATGTAGGCCTACAGAGAACTGGTAACTATGCATGGCTTCATCCCAAAGCTTCTGCACTGCAGGCAGTGGGCAGCTGGGGTAAAACTCATCCCTTATTATCCCCAATCCCAGTCAATCCTTCTTACTTTTAGTTTACAAGATTCAGTTCCACAATCCCTTGAGTTTCAAATTTTCTCCCCTCTCTCTTCACACCACCCCACCCCCCCCGTCATGGCAGCACGCAGTCAAGTATAGAATCTGCAAATACTTTCACATTGGACATTAGTCTGGTTGTATAGAAGGGTTGTAACTAAATGGAGTAAACAATGGAAAAAAAAGAAACAAAACAAAACATGGAAAAGAACAATAGCATGTAGTTTGATTCAGTCTCCATTTAAACTTGGTTCTTTCTAGATCTTTCTCTGAATGTAGACATCTCCTTCCATTCTGAGACTTGTAGAGTTGTCTTATAACTGTACATTGCTGATAAGAGTTCAGTTTATCAAAGTTGGTCATTACACATATGATGTGTATGTGATTGTGTACAAATTTTTCCTGGTTCTACTCTTCTCACTTAGGATCAGTTTGTATATGCATCTTCAGGTAAATATGAAGTCCATCTCCTCATTTCTTATACCACAATAGTATTTCATTACATTCATAGACCACTACTTGTTTAGCCATTCCCCAATTGATGAGCATCCCTTTAATTTCCAGTTTTTTTTACCACCACAAAGAGAGCTGCAATAAATATTTTTGTACATATGTGTCTTCCTCCCACTTCTATGATCTCTTTGGGATACAGCCCCATAAGTGGTATTACTGGGTCAAAGGATATGCAATTATTTATAGCACTTTGGGCATGGTTCCAGATTGCTCTCCAGAATTGTTGCATCAGTTTATAGCTCCACCAACGATGCATTAGTGTTCCAATTTTTCCATAACTTCTCCAGCATTTGTCATTTTCCTATTTTGTCATCTTAGCCAATCTGACTGGTGAGAGAGGTACCTCAAAGTTGTTTCGATCTGCATTTCTCAAATGAATAGTAATTTAGAGCATTTTTCATATGCTTATAGATATCTTTAATTTCTCTGAAAATTGCCTGTTCATATCCTTTGCCCATTTATCAATTGGGGAATGACTTGTATTCTTATAGATTTTACCTAATTCCCTGTATATTTTTGAAATGAGGTCTTTATCAGAGATACTGGTTGTAAAAATTCTTTCTCAATTTCCCACTTCCCTCTTAATCTTGGTTATGTTGGCTTTGTTCAGTTAATGCTTCTTAATTGTCCATTTGATTCCATTCCCATATAACTTTGTGAAGGGAAGGAAGGGCTTCCAATCCACTATCCTTATTCTTCTCACAACATCTCAAAAATATTACTAATAGGTAACATTCATATAATGCTTTAAAGTTTGCAAAACATGATAAATATTAACTCAATCTTTCTCTCATAACAACTCTGGGACACAGGAGCTATTGCAATCTTTATTCTACAGAAGAAGGAGACAGAGATTGTTCTCCAGGGTAAGACAGCTAGTATCTGAGGCTAGATTTGAATTCAGGTCTTCCTGATGCTATATCTAGCACACTATCCACTCAATCATCTAGTTGCCCATCAGCATGAACCTGTAGCATTCCCCCAGACTCACAAGATGCAAAGGAATTTGTGAGAAACTCTGTAGGAAGTAGAATGAATATTGGACTTGGTGTTTCAGGGTCTGGATTCAATTCCTGGCTCTGTTCCTTACTATCTATTGTTGTTTAATTATTTTTCAGTTTTGTCTGCCTCTTTGTGACCTCATTTGGGGTTTTCTTGGAAAAAATACAGCAGTGCTTTGCCATTTCCTTCTCCAGCTCATTTTACAGATGAAGATACTGAGGCAAACTGGCTTAAATGACCTCCCCAGGGTCACACAACTAGGAAGTGTCTGAGGCCAGATTTGAACTCAGGAAGATGCTGCCACATAGCTACAGTCACTTTTCTCTGAGTCTCAGTTTTCTCATCTATAAAATGAGGAGTTTGTACTAAAGATCTCTAAGGCCTTTTCCAGCTCCAAATCTACCAAGTGAAACACATATCGAAAATTGTCTAACACTGACTTGCCTCCGCCTTCTCAGCTCTGAACTACATTAATTCTTTTCTCCACACTTTGAGCTCTGAAACCTTATCTGGATTTGACAGGCAGCCCCTGGCTAGATGCCAGCTCAGTGCACCATGTTTCAGTTGGTGCCAATTGTCAGTTGCTGGCCACATTACCCACTGACAAGACTATTTTTATTAACAGGAAGAAACTCTTAATGATAGGGACATGGGCTCCCAGCTTTCCAAGAAGCCCTGATTCCTATGACTGTGCCTGATCCAGCAGGCAGCAAAAGGCTAACATGAGTTTGCATGCCTTACAGAGGGAACTTTAATTGAGGTATTACAATCATGCCTGTCTGATCTTCCTGGGACCCACCATTCCCACATTACTTGGGACCCGTTCCTGATTATGAAGGCTGGAACAAAGCCTACAGTCAAAGCACCAGGCAGCATCTTGGACCAGCTTTTACTCCTTACCCCTCACCCTTTTCCTTCTAATCGAAAGCTCTAGCTGTGTATATTTATCTACTGAATATATCTGAAATTGCCATAGCCTTGGTCTTCAGAGCCATCTCTTTACCCATAGAGACTTGTGAAAAACTCAGCTTTCAGGTTCATCTTCTTTTCTTCTTACTATGCACTCCCTCTTTCTTTATCTCCAGCCTTCTCAGTAACTTACTATACCTTAGCTCTTGAATAAAGGAAAACTCCCAGGCATATATTTTTACCTATATCTATTATTCTCCCTCATTGATAGAACTAGATCTCCACATGTAATGCAAAATTGGGAGGGGGATTTAGAATAGAGATTGTGAGACACAAAACTTCAAAAGAATTCTAAGGGATCTTTGTCTAAAGGATGTCAGGATATAGAATTCTAGAGCTATGGGGCACTTTAGGATGTAAGCTCCTTGAAGGCAGGGACTAGGTTTTAAAAAACAAAAACAAAACAAAACAAAAAATAATGGGGGGGGGGTTAGGAGGACCGGGAGAGGAGGAATCTTGCAATCAACTTGATGAAATCACAAGTGTGTGCTTTGCTACAAGCGTTAAAGGCCACCACTGATATCCTTTCTATTGAACTTCAGCAATTATGGCCCCCTCATATTTGTGCACCTTAAGGTTAAGAGGTTGAACTTCTCTCAAAAAAGCTACCCACTCTGTAGTCCATAAAGGGGAGCTGTGAACTGGGCTCTTTCTTCATCTTTTTCCTAGTAATATTTATGTATCTGGGACTTCAAGTTCAGAATGCAGCAATGATGAGGGTGAAGGGCAGTGGGAGTCAAGTAAGGATCTCCCACCTCCTCTCAAGGAGTAGAAAATGGCAACTTATAGAAGAAACACATGATAAGCAGTCCAGGTAAGTCTTGGGAGGCAGGGGAAGTTCCTGCATATCTAGTTCCTGATTTTACTCTTTCTGACTTTCTTTTACTTTTCTGGACAAGAGTCAGAGACTAACATTCATGAGAATGGACATTTCCAGTCTTGGGTATTAATTAGCTTATGGGCAACTTGAATTTGGGAGTTGTCAAGATTAAGAATTATGCAATGCTCTTTCAGAGGAAGAAGGTTTCTTAACTGTATTCTTTTTACTGAAGGAAAAGCCATAGCTAAAGAAGAAGATCCTCTATAGATGAAGAACTAAAGATATGTTATGAGGGGCCAGGAAATCTGGGCCTTACAAGCTATTCATGATATTGTTGTCATCTTCATGGATAGTACTGGTCTAACAGGAAAGGAAAATGTTCATCATATGTTCATCAGTTTTACACTGTGTCTTTCTAGGGCATCTTGGTGGTGTAGCAGATAGATCACTGGACTTGGAATCAGGAAAACTCATCTTCATGAGTTCAAATCTCACCTTAGATACTAGTTGTATACCCCTTGGCAAGTCACTTAACACTGTTTACCCTCAGTTCCTCATCTGTAAAATAAGCTGGAGGAGGAAATGGCAAAGCACTCTGATATCTTTGCCAAAAAAAATGAAGTCATGAAGAGTTAGACAGGACTGAACAAAAAACATCTTCTAGGGAACATGTAATGAGTCTAGATATGTTATTTGAATATTTTATCCTTCTGTACTCATTTAGGGGAAGTTTCCAGTTCTTTGCATCTTAAGTCTTCTCTGTGGAGGGTAAAATAAAGACTTCACCATATCCAATTTTCATGTTATGTGTTGGATACCTATTTAGGAATATGGACACAGCTACCCACATTTGGGAAAACTGTAATAGTAATGGAATTTGAAAATCCCCTTGTATTGGCAGGTTCATAGCACCTTGTTTCAAGTTTAATAAGAAACAGAAATAGTTAACACTTTGTTTCAAGTATTAAGATCCAGAACTTGTGAATCCCACAGTGGGAGGAACTTCCTGTTGTAACAGGAAGGGGTGGAACAAGGAAGAGCTGTTAACCTTATATAAAGAAAAGCCCAAGGTAGAGAGCCAGACTTCTGGGAGCAAGCAGTGTGGGGTCCGAGGTGCCAAGAAATGAGAAGAAAAAAGATTTTGAAAACAGAACTTGTGGTGGCAGAACTTCTTCTGAAAGCTGCTGAGAAATTCTGAGGGCCATCCAGAGCTGCTGAAGAACTTCTGAGATCCAGAAGAAATTGCCGGGGGAATGAGCACTGAGAAGTGAGAAGAAAGGAGAACTGGGAAGAAGCATGACTGTGGTGCTGGTAGTTTGTCTGTTTTGATGTTACTTTGTCAGATTCATTTGTTGATAGAGGCCTTAGACCTTGTTGCTGGGTCTATGTTGATTTCCCAGGCAGAAAGTGAATAAATGAGGATGCTAGAAATGTTCATGAATGTTATTGTGACTTTGTTAAGCTTTGTCTTCCCAGGAACAGAAACTATGGGAAGAGGAAGCATGGAAGTAGAGAGCCAGCCTCAAGTCAAGATGAAAAGACCTCTCCTTGGGTATTTAATGCAAACTGAGAAGATCATGATTTACTAGGGTTGGAGGATTTGACCTTTATACTTTGCCTCCTTAAGGATGACTGAGTTAAGGACTTACTAATTAAAGATGATAGAAAGCTAACCTCCAATTAAGAAGAAAGAAGATTTTTTCATGTATTTTTTATTTTTAAATTTAATTTAAAGTATTTTTAATTTAAATTTATTATTATTTTTTTGCTTTTTGGGGGGTAGAGGGCAGGGCATTTGGGGTTAAGTGACTTGCCTATGGTCACAAGGCTAGTAAGTATGTCAAGTGTCTGAGGCCAGCTTTGAACTTGGGTCCTCTTGACTCCCAGGCTGCTGCTCTATTCACTGTGCCACATAGCTGCACCAGAAAGAAGACTTTTTAATTGAAGAGATTAAGACAATGTGACCTAGGGATAGAAAACTTTTGACCTTTATACATTGTGTCAATTAAGCAGGTGTAATAGCAATGTAATTTGATCCCTTTGTATTGGCAAAGCTAACAGGTACTTAGCACATAGTTTGAAATTAATTAGATCCAGCCTCTGTTAAGAAACAAAAGGTATAAACCCTTATTACTGAGGTAACAGGAAGTTGCTGATGTAAGAGGAAGGGGCAGAACAGGGAGGAGCTAATAGGTATATAAGGAGAAGCCCTAGCTGGAACTTGAGATCTTCTTGGAGCCAGGTTCTCAAGGCTGAAGAAGAGAGGCCCAGGCTGGAGAGAATGATTTTTATTTTGAGAACCTGGATGAAGTGATTTTGATTCTGGGAACCAGCTGAAACTTCTGCTGAATCCAAGGGCCAGCTGGAGCTGCTGAACTCCAGATGACTGAGGAAGCATGATTGTGGTGTCAGTATTTTGTGTGTTTGTGGCTTTGTTGAGCCTTGACTTCCTAGGAATAGAGACTGTGAAAGATTTAAGATGGACTGGACATTGTGAATTTCAGTGTGGAACTGGGATTGCGTGGAGAGATGGACAAGGAGCTGGGAGCTGTCTGCCTTTGAACACAGATGACAGTTTAGTGAATGCAGGTAGGAACTGGGACCATAGATGTGGATCCAGGGAATCTGAGAGTCTACCTCAGTTCAAGATGAAGAGATATCTCCATGTATACTAAGTAGTGACTGAAGTTGTAACTTACTTATTACCTTGAAATTATAACTTATTTGTGACTGAGGAGTGGATGGCCTGTATATTTTATACTAACCCTTAAGAGAGTACTAAATAGTGACTGATATTGTAACTTAGTGTGCCCCATGAGTGGACAACTTTGACTTTTGTATTTTGTGACCCTTAAGGAAGTAAGCCTCTTTTAGGATGATTGCATGATTGAGTTACTAATGATTGACTGACTAAATGATAGTGCTTTCTTAAAAACTATGAGGCCACCGTGGTGAAAACTGTGTGGCCATTTTAGTGATAAGTTGTTGTGAATACTGTATTTTGATGTTCTGCAATAAGCTGTAACATTGTGAATGCTGTACCTTGATTTTCTGTGAATGTTTTGCTCTGATTCGTTATTGAATGAATAGTGTTCACTATACTATGTAATCAGAACCTTGAAAGCTGTTCACAGCAGCCATCTTCTGGAAAGCTGCTCATGTGTGGTTTTACAGGAGGCTTGTCTCCTTAAGAATGACTGAGTTACTAAATGAATGTACTTTGTTTAAAACCATGTGACCACTTTGGTGAAAACTATGTGGCCACTTCAGTGATAACTATTAAGCCATAACATTGTAAATGCTGTATTTTAATTTCTGTGAATGTTTTGCCTTAATTTATTACTGAATAAATACAGAGTTCAGTATATCATGTAATCAGAACCTTGAAAGCTGTTTACTCTGGAAAGCTGCTTGTGCTTGGCTTCACAGAAACCTAAACTCAAGTCACACTTAAATCTTATTCAAATTTTCCTGAATTTTTACTCCTTAATGGAGGCAAAAAGCTAAAGACAGATGTGCTAATTTGTTAGGATCCTAGCATTGACCCTGGTCCAATGTGATTACAGAGACTTGGGGTGAAGAAGAATGCATCAGGTTATAGGTGGCATTTATATCACCAGCACTTAGTGTATTCCACAGTTGTTGCTCTATAGATTTTTGCTGAATTAAAACAGAACATGGAATTTTAGATCAGTAGAGATAGAAGAGGCTTGAGAGACCACCTAACTCAACCCCTTCATTTAACAGATGAGTCAACTAAGCAGAGACAGTTGCAGTTTAATCTGAGGAACCCATCCTGAAATATCTATCCCAAGTCATCTGTCATAATGCCTAACATTTCCATCATCAGAGTTGCACACTTGAGTAAAGACATTAAATGTTCCTATCAAAATATAAATCTGTTTCCTGAGAGGGGTGACATCAACTAAAAAGTTAGCAAGAATTGTTTCATCAATTGATGTAACAGGAAGATCATCAGCCTATGAGTCAGATGTCCCAATTTCTAGGGTGTTTTTGCAAGTTGCTAGCAAAGACTTCCTAGCTTTGGACTTTAGTATTCTCATTTTATTTTTTTTCTTTCTCTTCTTTAATTTTTTCTAAATTACATGCAAAAATTAGTAGTTTAAAAAAATTGAGTTCCAAATTATCTCCCTCTCTCCTTCCCTCCCTTCTTTTCCCTCTCCTTAAGTCTATTTTCTCATTTGTAAAATGAGTAGAATATGCTAGAGAATTTCTAAAGTCCTTTTGAACTCTTGTTGTTGTTGTTGGTCCTTCCTTCTCAAAGAGGACCATGACATCAGGAAGATGATGTTTAAGTGAGGAAGATTTAAGCAAGAGTGGGCTGTGCAAGGTCACTAGCCTCACTTTCTCCTTGGGATCCATCTGGATCCAGTGACAAAATATGGATCAGGATGAGGCTCAGAGATGGCCATCCTTTGAGCTCTATTGAATAACTGAGCTATAGAAACATCACTTTTGATTTGGAGATAATGCCAAGCTAGTTATTTCTTGTATGTGGTAAGATGGTCCAAATCCATCCAGATGAGTCTGGCCTTCACTAAAAACCATAAACTTCCTGTGGCCGAGATGCCCTCCTGTTTCCTGGATATCTCCCATTATGAGTATCACAAAGCTAAACATAGAGAAGGGACACATTTAGTCATTGAAGGACTGCTCTCTGACAAAATTAAAATGTCCTGATTGCAGTGTTTCCTGAGCAATTCAAACTTGGTAAGCAGTAAACAGAAGGGGATAAATTCTGTTTTTGTTGTTGTTTGTTTGTTTATTTTTTTCAAATATAAAGGCAGCCAGTTGGTACAGAGGATAGAGATCTGGACCTGGAATCAGGAAGATCTGAGTTTGAATCTGGCCTCAGATATTTGCTAGCTGTGTGACCCTGGATAAATCACTTAACTTTTGTTTGCCTCAGTATCCTCATCAGAAAAATGGGGATCATAATATTGCCTAATTACCAGGACTGCTGTGAAGCAAAAGTAAGGTAATAATTGCAAAGCACTTAGCACATTGCCTGACACATAGTAAGCATTATATAAGTGGTAGCTAGCAACATTAATATTGAGTCAAGGAAAAGGCAACCAAAGAGCTATTCTTTCTTGTGTGACCCCTAGAATACATATCCCACCTCAGCAGGCACTGGGGGAATTCTGAGAGCTGACCCACCCTGCTGGTTATTTGTTTGGAGGGAGAGAACTTAATCCACTGTTCACAATTTCCAATTCTGTATGAGATATCAGAGGACATTAACTACAATGGACTTGGGTAAATAAGTAACCTCAGTGGCACAATGGATAGAGGGCCAGACCTGTGACATCCAACATTAGGCATTACTAGCTATGTGATGTTGGACAAACCATTTAACTTCTCTTAGCTTCAATTTTTTCATCTCTAAAATGGGGATAATAATAGCATTTACCTTTCAGGGTTGCTATGAGGACTAATGGAATAAACATTGCAAAGTGCTTGGCAAACATTAAAGCATTGTAGAAATGCTAGCTATAATTATTATTAATAATAATAATCTCCAAAGTAGGGCAATCATTATCATGTATGCTGTATTAGCTGTCTCTAGCCTGAGGACGACCCAGTAAACAGAGCAAACAAGTTCCATTCTTCCCCTCTTGCTTCCCCCATTCTCTTATCTTCACTTGTTCGTGACAGATTAGTGTGTGTTTCAGGAAGATAAATGCTTTTTCAGATATTCTGACAGAGATGTCTCTTCCCAGGAGAAGAACTTACAATCCCTTCCCAAGATCCAACATGACAAGGGGATCCAAAGGAAGTGCCCTTTGACTTAGTGTCCAAGGTCAGGGCTAAGGGAGATGGAGCTGAATATGACTAAGGGAATTCTTTCAGGCCTGAAAAAGTATGTCTTCTGACCCTTGTATTGGATCAACATCTGAGTGAGAGCAGAAGTTATCATCTAAATCCAACTCCCTTATCTTTCTCTTTAACTCTCCTTCAAAATGAGAAAAACAGAGCTGACTGCCAAGAATGAGAGAAATTCTGCTTTCCCTGTAGACTACCAGCAATGTTGGCCCTGCTACAGAGACTGTTGGTCCTGTGAAAGAGTTTAGCTTACTACAGTGAGCTTAGAGGGACAGCTAACACATTGGACAGCAAAATCAGGATTCAGAAATATGTACCTTGGGAGGCTAGAGCAATGGTCTAACCAAAACCATTTAGATGAAATTAAAAAGTCAAAAACAGAAAGTCCTTTAAGTGGGTCAGTTCTACAATGGAGGCAATGTGGTCAGAAAATGGTTCATGGGAGGGCCATGGAAATAAAAGTATAAAGATGTGGGGGCTTTAGTGTATTGTAAACTCAATATGAATCAATGAAGGACATGATAGATCAAACAGATAACACAATTTTAGTCTAGATTAAGCAGTGATTGGCTAACTATGAGACCTACTGTAGAGGATATATTTGCTCATGTATGCATTAGATGAAATCACCTCTGAGACCATTACAGCTCTGAAATGACATAATTTTGTTATTCATGGGTTAGTGGAGATTTGGGGCCTGATAGAAATAGGGTAGGTTGCTTTCCTCACTTCACAATTTCACCATAGGTCAGTTCCATTGGGGATCAGTGTTTATTAGAATATCTCTTTTGGATTCTGTTTAGGTCCAGAGAAGCTAGATTTTGAATCAGTCTGAATCTCGAACTGGGCAGACCTCAGCTGATTTGCAGGCTCCTGGCAAACATCACATGTAACCCTAGTCGTGTTTAGTCTCTGATTTGCTTTGAGTGCATCATTGATTCCCCCAGGGACTGTGCCTGGTTGAACCTCCAATGACTTCATTTGCTGAGATGGAAACTTTAATTCAGCTCAGTGAAGAAAATGCAATTTGGTGCATTTCATCAATTTATTGCCACCTTAATTTACTATAGTTCTATACAGTGGCTGAGCGATAAAGATGTTGAAAACAAGCTATAACACGTTTAAGATTATAGAAGCTGCTTTCCCCTCCTTGCTGAGTGACTTTGGCAAATGCCCCTATATTCTCATGTCCTCAGATTCTTTCCTAGTCAGTTTCTTTTGATCCTTAATCTGATACTACCTCATGTTTATAGACCCTTAGAGCCAACAGGGTCCTTAGAGTTCATTTAGTCCCATAGTTATAAAACTTTTTCTGTTTATAGTTCAGTATTATTCTTGGCTGAACACTGAATGTTTAAGCTAACAACACTATTGTAAAGTCGAGAAACGTGCATTGGCATGATTGTAAGTGTGAGTTACATACAAATCAGGGCACACCAACGTAAACTTGGGGCACATTAGGCAAGAGTGTTGAGCTGATCCAACCCCATTATTTTAGGAATTTTAGAAATAAAAAAAATGAGGCATGGAGAAGGACAGTGAATTGTTACAGCTAAATAGCAGCTGAGGCTCAGACTGGGGTTTCTGCCTCGAAGTACCTTCTCTGATGGGATCAGGGTAACATGGAAAGTAATATGGGAAATCATTTAAAATGATTTATTTATTTGTTTTCCCTACAAAGTTTTCTTTCTTTCGTTTTTCCTCTAGGTTTGGTTGGACAAGCCTCACAACATTTCTGAATTTATTTTATTTTTTACCTGATTGCCTGAGTTGACTTTTCTTTTTCTTTGAAGAGTAATGAATCTAACTTCAGTCCTCTATGTAGAAATGCCATTGGAAAAAATAACATTAATTAGAGAAATTTAAATGGTATGTACAAAATAACACCTGGACACATAATCAGAGGACCTGGATTTCAGTTGTGATTTGATACTTGCCTGAGCTTCATTTCAGTCCTGTTTCCTCCATGATGATAGAATTCAACTCAACAAACATTTCACATCTAGGTATCTTTCCCTAGTAGTTCTAAGTAAAACTAGAAAGTGGTGGGAAGCAGTAAGACCTTCATTTACCTTGCTAGTATCTGCTGTTACCATCAGAAAACACTTACAGAATCTCAGATATATATGTAAGTCTACATTGTATTACTTAGGGGACTATGGTCATGACAATATCTTGTCAACATCAATCAGTCATTCAAAAACATTTCTCAAGTGCCTACTTTGTGCCAAGTGTTGTGCTAAGCATGCACCCGCAGGGACAGCACAATATAAAAACGATGTAGGGCAGAGCAGGCTCTGGGGCCAGCGGAAGTAAAGGGGAGACTGGGTTCATTGCTAAGACAAAGGGTCCCTAGGGAGTTACTGTCACATAAAGTCCACAGCTACCCCCTACTCCCAGGATTGTCACTCAGACATGCCTTTCCTGACAACCAGCTCCTATTTCTACTTCTCAAAAAAACCTTCCCTCCGGAAACAGGAACCTGTGCTTAAGTGTGTGTGTGTGTGTGTGTGTGTGTGTGTGTGTGTGTGTGTGTGTGTGATTATCTCAATCATACTCGTGATGAAAAAAAATTTTTTTTTACACTACAGCTTTACATCTCATTGTATCTCCCCACAGAAACATTCATCTTATAGTATGTTACAATGTTTTAACTAAAAGACACTGTGTAATACTGGACAACGAACTAGCCAGGGACCCAGTATACTAGGCTTCCAGTACCACCTCTGATACTACTGGTTATAGGCATAATTCTCCTCCAATTCATTTAACTATTAAATGCTCCCAGGGTAGGTTTCTCAAGATTCTAAATTGAAGAAAGAGAAAAGGAGTTTCCTTACCTGAAATCCTCTGCACCATGGAAATCACAGGCCTGCCTGAACTACTCAGCTGACAAGACATTTTCCTAAGCAGAGGGCTAGTGGTGTCACTCCACTACTTAATAAACTCCAGTGGCTCCCTATTATCTCCAGGATCAAATATAAAATTTTGTGTTTAGCTTTTAAAGCCCTTCACAGTGTGACCCCTTCTTTTCTAGTCTTCTTACACCTTACTCTCTTCCTCATACTCTAAAATCCATCTATATTATCCTTTAGCTATTTCTGGCACAAAACACTCAGCCTCCTCTTCATCTCCCAACTCCTTGCCTTTCCACTGACTTTCTCCACTGACTTTGCTCATGACTGAAGTGCTCCTTTTCCTGACCTCCTTCAAAACTGTGTTCAACTACCACCTTCTGCTAGAGATCTTTTCAGGTGCTACCCCTGCCCTCCACTATTAGTACCTTTGTTCAGTGAATACCTTATATTTACACTACACACACTTGTTTTTTCCTTCCTTCCTTCCTTCCTTCCTTCCTTCCTTCCTTCCCTCCCTCATTTGCATGTTGTCTTTAAGAGAACTTCAGCTTTTTTGGGAAACTGACTAAATGTTTGGCTTTCTGAAAATCCCTCTGCTCCTGCATAAGATTTCTCCCCAGCCATTTCCCCCTCTCCTGCCCAGCAGTTCCTTCCTCTGGTGGGTTGATTGTTTAAGGACTGCTCTTCTCCCCTCCCTCCACTTCATATGAAGGAAAAGCCCAGGCTAGTTATGTTCACTTTAGCTGTTCTTGACTCCAAACTTTTTATTTTTCTAATCATCATGTCCTTGGACATTTGCCTTCTTTGTATTCCCCCCACAACCTTGCTTGTCTTCCTTCTGCCATTAAAATGTAAGCTCCTCATGGATAGTATCTGTATTTTTACTTCTTAAAAAATTCTTGTGACCTGACTTTGTATCTTTGTATCTCCAGCACTGAGCATGATTATGCCTGGCAAACAGCAAGTATTCAAAAATACTTGTTGACTGATATATACATATATATATATATATATATATATATATATATATATATACTGACACATACACATATACATGTACCATTCCATATATATGTATATATGTATATATGTACATATAGTTACCATTCCCAGCTCTGTCATTCACTAACCCATGCCTCAGTTTCTGTCCCTGTAAAATGAAGAAGTTAAATTAGACAAACTTTAAGGTCCCTTCTACCTCTGATCTTTTACGTTTTAAGGGCCCTTTCATTTGTCCCATTCTCTGTTGTAAGGTCACTTTCAGTGTTAATATTCTATAATTCTATATAAAATTGTTCCTATAGGAAAATGCTTTCTAAAGACCAGACAATGTTCACAGCCCTCACACAAGAGGGCCTGTCTGCCCTACCGTGTTTGAGAGGGAAAGGTGAATGTTTTGCAGCCCCTGCCTGGAGGCAGTATTTTCCCCTAATTAAGGTAGGGTCAGACATCTTTACCTTCTGGCAGCTTCTAACACCCACCTCAGCCCCTTCTCAGCAGGTGAGGAAGTGCCTCGGTGACTACGTCCTTAAGGAACCAGCCTGTCAGCTCTTATCCCTTCTCTCTTCACATCTGTTCTAGCAGCCAGGAGCTGGGTCATAAGTTCCCTCGCTCATTTCTCCGCAGCTCAGTCTGGAGGCTATGGGGATGAGGAAAGAGAGCCCGAGAGAGCATTGTGTACCCAGAGTTTAAGTGATATCTTCAGGGCTGGAGAAAATGTAATTCTGTTTGAGCAGTTTGTAGGCAGTTTTGCAACTCATCCACATCAGTGAGGGACGGAATGAAGTCATTAAATGCTAATCACAGGCAGCTAATCAGGAATCAGTGGGAGATCTACCAGTTAATGGGGGCTGGAACTTGAAAAGCTGAAGTGCCAGAGGCTGGAGGAATAAAAGTAATAAAACTAAGAATGAGTGCTGTGCATGGTTGAAAATCTCTGGGAATGAGTTGTGTTACTCATCCTGTCACAGAAGGGTCAGAGACATCTTCATGCCCAGCAAACACTGGCCCACTAGCAGCTTTCCATTCTGCCAAAGCCTGAATATAATCATTTTTTCCTCTGCCTGGACCAGAAGTCACAGAATCATAATCTCACATTGGGAAGGGGTGCTCAAAGCTCATCTAGTCGACCCTAGACCTGAACAAGAACTCTTCCTACATGATTTGTGACAAATGGTCATCCGGTCTTTACTTGTAGACCTCCATTGAGGGGAATCCACAACAGTGTGCTGGACCCAACTCTAACTAGCTTGGGAGAGCTGATTGTTAAATCATTGTGGGCATTTTCACCTGAGAAATCTGCAATCACTACAAATCAGGCTCGATTTATTGCTTTGTTGATTTTCTAGACTTAAGGAACGTAAATGATGAGGTTTAAAGTTAAAAGTGGATACATACATTCCCCCCCTATTGCACCCCTTCCCCAACCCCCAGAGAACCAGGTTGTTAAATATTTGCAAGCATAAACTTGCATTGCTATATAATTCTTGCTTGAGCTCAGGAGTGCAAGAAAAGGCTCAGGAAATAAAGTCATTCACCAGACTAGGGGACTGGTGACTAGGGGGTTAATCATTTGTACAGAATTTTAACATTTTCAAAATGTTTTACATCCTTTATGTCATTTGAACCTTACAGCACCCCTGAGGACCCACTAACGGTTTCCCCAAATGACTCATTTCCCTTTGGGATTCCCCTGGTTATTAGAAAGCCCTATCCCTCCCTACCCCTTTACATTTAACCTAAATATACCTCATTGCAACTTCTATGCATTGCTTTTAGATCTGCCCTCAAGGGCCAAGCAGAACAAATCTAATCCTTTTCTGTGGGACAGCACTGTCACATAATTGATGACAAATATCCCATCTCCCTAAATCTTCCCTTCTCCAGGCTAAATCTCCCTGCTTTCCCCACTTGTCCTAATATGACATGAAGTCAAGAGCAGTGCGGTGTAAAGGAGAAAGAGCACAGGGCACAGAACTGAGAGAGTTGGGCTGGAAAGACAACAATGAGCTTTTCCAGGTTCTTTCATCTCCCTCGGCCTCAGTTTGCTCTATCAAGGTTGCTGTATGATATAGTGGTAAGAACACTGGTCATTATGGTACAAGATGAAGATGGGATCTTGGGTGTG
Organism: Pseudocheirus occidentalis; assembly: GCA_028646575.1. Lineage (NCBI taxonomy): Eukaryota > Metazoa > Chordata > Mammalia > Diprotodontia > Pseudocheiridae > Pseudocheirus > Pseudocheirus occidentalis. The sequence continues at coordinate 70,889,152 of CM053595.1, read as the reverse complement.
AGCTTGAGAGCATCATTTCACTTTTCTAGGCCTCAATTCCCTTCTTTATTGTATGGAGAGACTGAAACATCACCTCAAAGATGTTGTTTTCTCATGCTGTAACTCCTATGATCCGTGCCTACCTAGCTGTCATCAATTTCTTCCTCCTGGAAGCTCCTACAACATTTAGAATCGATAAATCACATGGATCAGATGATCTCTGAGATCCTACCCAATGCTGAAGTTACGTGACTCCTTAGCAGGGATTAGTTAACAGTCAGCTGGAATAATAGCTCCCAGTTATGTAGCACTTTGCAATTAAGGAGTGGTTTTCATCCATTATCTTCTTTGATTGGGGCAATAACTCTGTGAGTAAGGCAGGAAAGGGATTATTACCTCAATTCCACAGAGATAATGACTTGAATTTCTAGAGTACTTTAAGGTTTAAAAACATATTACTCACAATAATCCTTCAAAATCCAAGTATTATTATTCCCATTTTACAGATGGATAAACTGAGATCCAGAGAGGATGGTACAGTGCTTGGTACCGAATAAGTACTCAGTACATGATTTGTCATTCATTCATAAGTGATTGGCCCACAGTGACAAAGAGATGCAGAGTCTAATATCTTGGTTTTTACTGTAAACCCTCCCTCCTCCTCCCCAAACCATTTGACCACACTACCTCTGCTATATTGTTATGTGGCCTTCCAGTCTCCAGGACTTAAATTTGCTTCAATTCTCTCAAACTCAATCGAGACACATCTGAATACCTTTCAGACAGCAGAGAATGCAATTTACTCTAAGTGGCTGCAACAGGACCAATGAAAAGGTCACTAACATTATTCTGAAGCATTAACCTTTGAGGATTAAATTTGGCCCAGGGAGGGGGAAGGAACAGGAGGCAAAATAAAATGCTCATTATCCTTCAGATCTGCTTCTGTCTGGGGAGTGCTTTCTGTTTGTTTCTCCCTCTCTATCCTTATTCAGAGTATTCCCCCCTATACAAACTGCACCTGCTTATATATTCTCTTGAACTGGTCTCTAATTGGTTTTTATATGTACGTGACAGGATATTAGAATGTAAAGGGACCTTGGAGATCATAGGATCAAAGGGTTTAGGACTAGAAGAGATTGCTTACATCAACCCTTTCATTTTACACAGGAAGAAACTGAGGCCCAGAAAGAGAAGATCCTCGAAGTATCAAGGCATAAAACCAGAATTCAAACCCAATTAAAATTTTTTTTAATTCAAAGCCCTTTTTTGTTTTCCAGTCTAATCTAGTCTAATCTCCCAACAGTCAACAAGGGTCCTTAAGCTGGGCTCTAGGGAATATTTTTAATGTGCTGATAACTGTATTTCAGTGTATTGGGTTTCCTTTGTCATCATATATAATTTATTTTAGGCATTTAAAAACATTATTCTTAGGAGTCCATAGGCTGAAACCAGACTGCCAGACAGGTCCATGACACGAGAAAAGATCAATCGATTTTGATCTACAGTCTCCCTGACAGAAAGGTCTTCTAGATACTCTTGGATATTTCCAATGATGGAGAACTCACTACTTATCAACAAATTGTAATCTTTTGTAGTACCTTTATTTACATTATTTTCTGGGATAGGAATCTATCTTCTCTCTTCTCCCCAGTTCCTACCAATAGAGATCTTACTTTAGTTCCTTCAGGCTCAGTCTCATCTCTCAGAAGATTTTAAGCTGCTTGAGGCCAGGGAATTTTCTCTCTCTCTTTCCCCCCACCTCTCTCATCTCTGTCTCTGTCTCTGTCTCTCTCTGTCTCTGTCTCTCTCTCTGTCTCTCTGTCTCTCTGTCTCTGTCTCTGTCTCTCTCTGTCTCTGTCTCTCTCTGTCTCTGTCTCTGTCTCTCTCTCTGTCTCTCTCTCTCTCTCTCTGTCTCTCTCTCTCTCTCTCTGTCTCTGTCTCTTTCTCTCTCTCTCTCCTCACCCCAGCATCATATAGTATCTGGAATAAGGATGGGTAGCAGGCAATTAAAAGAAACTGAGTGCTAAAGGCTTTGCTAAATGTTATCATGTTCTCCATGAACTACACACAAGCTTCACCTGGCTCTTGCCTGCTTCATGATCTTGGAACAGAAATTACTTCACTTGACTTGGATTAATTACATCAATTGTGTGTGAGTGTGTGTGTGTGTGTGTGTGTGTGTGAGAGAGAGAGAGAGAGAGACAGAGAGAGACAGAGAGACAGAGACAGAGAGACAGAGACAGAGAGACAGAGAGAGAGGGAGAGGGAGAGAGAGGGAGGGGGAGAGAGGGGGAAAGGGGGAGAAAGGAGGAGAGAAAGACAGCGAGAGAGAGAGAGAGAGAGAGAGAGAGAGAGAGAGAGAGAGAGAGAGAGAAAGAAAGAGAGAGAGAGATCCCTTTAGGAGCTTAGTGAAGCTTATGGACCCCTTTTCAGGATGATGTTTTTAAATGCATAAACTAAAATATATAGGATTGCAAAGGAAACAAATAATATTGAAAAAATGCAATCTTTCCTATATGTGTATAGGTCCAGGATAAGAACCACTGTTCTCTAAAGACTGAGCCCCCCCCTCCATGATGGCATCCATTCCACTAACTCCCCCATGCTATATACTGTGTTCAAAAAAATTCTATTTTCAAAGGTCTCTTCAAGCTCTGACATTGTACAGATAAACGATCAGTGTGGTGTAAATGTTAAGAACACTAGACATAGAGTCTGAAAAGTTGGGTTTGTGGAGGAGGCAGATGAGACTACATATTAAAAACTTGGGGAAAACATCAAACATCTATTCCCCAGAGAAAGTAATCTCTAGAACTAAAGGAATAGAACCATGGGTTTTGCACTTGACTTCCCTCCCTCTTGGTGACAATAAGATGAACAAAAATGATTTTATTTTTAAAAGGGTCTCTACCATCTTAGAGATACTCTGTCAATACAGGTAATTATGATCAGAGTAATCTCAGAGAAATGTATTTATCACAGAAACCAAACTGACTTTTTACAGGTGACTGATATGACCCCAAAGCTTGCACACTCCCCTCATTTCCTTCCTATTGTGGAATATCACTGATTGCTCACATACTCTAAAAAAAGCTATAAAAACCCAATCTGTGCCCAAAGAAGCTGAGGCTATTGCTAACCTAAGCCCTCTTCCCTAGTGCACAAATAAATTTATTTTCCTTTCATTCTGCCTACTCACTAACTAGTCTTATAGCCTTCATGGTGGATGAGATTCTCTCTGGATTCCCATAGAACTCAGGCTGGGAAACTTCCATGCTCCTATACTTGTTAGATAGACAAGACATTTCAACTCTCCAAGCCTCAATTTTAACATCTGTAAAATGATTAAATTAAACTAAGTGATCTCTAAAGTCTGTTCCAACCAATTTTTCTAACATTCTTTATTCTAAAAGGTTTTTTTTGCAGTTTTTACTATTTATTTTTTTACTATTCTATGTTAGAGTCATAGAATCTTGGAGCTGGAAGGGACATTAAAGGTTGTACAAACCAAGCCTTCAAACCATCCAGAAAGTCCCCTTTATAGAATTTCTAGTGAGTGGCCATCCAGGGACAGGGTAGTACATTCTGGAACTCTTTGCACTTTTTTCTCTTTTCCTCCAAAAAGCTAGCCAGAATCCTACATCCTCAGGAGTCCCAGATACTAAGAACTTTATATTTCCATCTGTGTTTGCCCATCCTAGAGTACCAAAGCTAACTGTTATTAGGTTGTAGATGTAAATATTTCATGTCCCTTCCAGAAGCAAAGTTCTACTTTTGGTGGGCCTTCTAGCACTCTATACTATAGCATACTATATTCTAAGCTTCTATTGGTTCTAATGTTCTACGGATCTAAGAATTAGATATGGTAGGAAGACATCTAAACTTGAAGTTAATTGGCCTGGGTTCTAGTTCTTCATCTTCCAACTACTAGCAAGTGACTTCACCTCTCTGAACCTCTCTATATTAATTGATGAAAATGCTCATGACAATACTTAAATTACCTATTTTACAAATTGTGATCAAAATGTTTTATTGAAGGTTAAATTTTATATGTCTGATTTATTATGAATGACTTCATAAAGGTCCATCTCTAATAAAGATACTAGAGACAACAGGAATGATATTTCCTAAGTCAGCCCAAGCAGAGCTGCCCTTTAGTTATTTCTGGTACACTGAGACACCTTCCAGGATTGCCTCCTTTCTCTTCTGTTTTCTCGGCTTCACTATGCTCCTTTCTAGATGGAACTCCTTGCTCTTCTGTGGTCCCTGGTGCCATTAGTATGTCTGGATTAGGACCTATTAATGGCTTTCTAAATGGCCTTCCGAAGTCATTCCTGGTTGCCTTGGCAGTTTTTTAAGTTCAGGGCACAGGGAGTCAGGAACAGTTTCAAACTGAGCAATTACTGCTAAAAAGAGGTCTGTGTTAAAGAAAAGGTGAAGAGAGAGCTTGGGAGAGATCATTTATGGCTGGAAAGATTCCAGTAATTCAGTTTGTTTTAGGTAACTGTGCAGTTGAGGATGAAACTTGGGTCAACTCTGTTAGAGAACTGACATCAGGAGCCAATGTACATATAGAGGTGTGTTTATGTAGGTGTGTATGTGTCTACTTCTAGGAGAAGCATGGAGAGTGTCTGTCTTTGCATGATTATTTGCATATGTATGTGTACACTTGTGTGTGGTGAATTGAAGGTGTTTGTATGTACATAATTACATAGATATACACATTTTGTATATGTTTATGTGTGTGAAGGTATATGTGTCTGTAATCAATGGCATCGTGTGTTAACATTTATGAATGTGAGTCTAAAGCAGTAGTTCTCAACCTGTGGGTTATGTTCGTTTTGTAACAATGAAAATACATCCTGCATATCAGACATTTACATTATGATTCATAACAGTAGCAAAATTACAGTTATGAAGTAGCAACAAAAATAATTTTATGGTTGGGGGTCACCACAACATAAAGAACTGTATTAAAGGGTCGTGGCATTAGGAAGATTGAGAACCACTCGTCTAAAAGAACTTGTATTTATGTGCATTTGTATTTTTCTAAAAAGTTGTTTTGTCTAGATGTGCATATGTCTGAAGGGGTCATGAGATAGTAACTGTTTATTGTAATATATATTTTTGAGATTGCATGTTTTTGTTTATATATATTGTTTTTGTACAGGTATGTTTTTATCGGTTGAGAATGTGGTATGTGTATATGTTAAGAAATTGAGAGAAACAGAAAGAGAAAGAACAAATTATTTAGAGCTGAAATTAGTCCGAAATAGTCAAGGCAATAATATTTATGGGTAAGATCAAGCCAGCCCCAAAGGGATATACATATATTTTTTAATTAATTTTTTATCAGATCAGTGAACTGAGAAAAGAAGGCTATTCATATTTTGTGGTGACAAAAAACCCACACTGTAAATAATTTTTGGGGAACCATGTCAACCATGTTGTGCTAGAAAGTGCCTGTCATGTACACCAGGTTTTCATTTACCTTGTCTTCTCTGGCTGCTGCTTCCTTCCACAGGAGTAATTCTGCGTTATGATTGCACATAATCCCATTTTACAGATGAGGATATTACGGATTCCAGAATTGACCATAAAAGGAAATAAGATTTAATATTTGCTGATCTTTCCAATATTTCTTAGTGCATTTAAGTCAAGGTTCTTTTAGGGATTGTTCAGTAAGAGCTGAAAGAGATCTCAGTCCAACCAGTACATTTTTAATCATTTTATGGTTGAAGTAACAAAGGTTTGAGGAAGTTAAATTTCTTGCCCAAGGTCACAGAGGTACCATGCCTCAGGGGTAGAATCTGAATCCATGTCCTCTGACTCTAGAGTGTTTTTTCCTCTGTACCACATGGCTTCCAGAACTCTTTAGCTAATGAATGACTCATATCTTCCCATCTGCATCTTGTGTTCCCAGACATACTTGTCCCTATGGAAAAACAGCATTTTTGGCATTATGTCAAGTTTTACAAATTCAACCATCTTTCTGACTCATTTTCTACTTCCATACTTTAATGTCTTTATGATCTCACACTTGTCCATCCACTTGTATAAATTCCTCCTCCATAGCCCCTATATTTCTATAAATAATCCATCAAACACATTTAATTAATCCTCTAATTCTTCTAATATATCACAGATAGTCTAAAAGTTAGTGTACATGCACACACATATTCATCCATCCATCTATATGCATATACATATACATGTGCATATGTGCATACACATGGGTATATAAACATTTCTGTACGCAGACAGTTCTGGCATTATGTAAATTCACATTAAGTAAATTTGACTCAAAGAATTCTGAAAGAAATCTGCATTGAAAAAAGGCTCATGCTAACTTTACTATATAATACTGTGCTCTCTCTCCCTCTCTGTCTCTCTCTCTCTCTCTCTCTCTGAGCCCACCCTTTCATACCCAGACTATCCTTTTCAACGCAGCCCCCCAATAAATCTATAAAAATTAATAAATACAGATCAATCAAACAAACCTAAAACTAAAACCCTCGAGTGAGAGCAGAAGGGATGAGCAGGAGAGACCACCGCAGCCATCTCCTAAATGAGGAATTGACTTGAGACTTTCAGTCACCTAAAGAGCCACACCCACCACTCCTCCCTAACCCTGTCAGTCACACCGTGAACCACGTGCCGGCGCCCTTCCTCCATTTGTGAGCGCTCCCTCCAGCCCTTCCTCACGTCCATGGTCTTACTCCCATTACATAAAAATGACTTTGCATAGAAGTCTGAAGAACGGTCCATTTACAAGGCAGCACTAAGGTCTAGATTTATATAAATTTGCATTATGCAACTTAGACTCCCAGGCAAGAGCTGGCAAGACCTCTAGCTCTAGCTCCCCATAGGTGGCAGGTGGCAGCAGCCGTGGGTGTAGCCGCACACTGGGGGTCCTCCGCTATAAGCGCTGGAATGGGTCTGGCTGCTAATCAGCAGAGCAGCGGAAGGGGTGGGTCACGTGGAGCTCCCCCTTCGCCCCAGCCCGCCCAGGGGAGGGGGAGGTCTGCGGAAAGGTGCTTATGTTAAGTGAGAACCTGTGTACATGCACCTATGTATGTATGTGAGTATATGAGTATCTATCTATACCTATGTATATATGTATATGTATATCCACATGTGTGTTCACACACGTATATATTATAGATAGTGAGATAGAGACAGAGAGAGATAGGTAGACATAGATATAGTTAGAGGTCACATTTGAACTTATGGAGCATATGAGTTAGGTATCTAAATATTCTTCATTCTTGTTTCCAAAGGAGGCTGTATTTTCCACACTTACGAGTTCTCACAGTTATTTCTTACAACACTTCTCATGAACAAGTTATCATTGATAGTCTGCTGCTTTCTGCTTAGGTCCATCATAATGTGTTTTCCTTTGCCCTTGGATCACCAGCAACTGTAGTTCTTCTGAGTTCAGGTTATTCCATTATTTTCCCCCAACTAGCAACACCAGGAGATTATTGATTTTGAAAACGATGGGTTTTTGCCCCAGTGATCAATTTGGGATTTTAGAAACATGGGCACTCATTGCAGAGAGATGACTCATTTCACCAGGGCAAAGTTGTTTACATAGGTAAGATATGTGTTTGGTGCTCCTGTATCTTGACTGTCTTACTGCTTTCCAGGACCTTATCTTACCATTTCTCTCACTATAATACTCTGCGTGCAATGGCATTCAGACAGTCTGCCATGCTTAGGATGTTCTGTTAGATCTTTTTTCTTTTATTAATATCTCCTTAAAATTTTATAGGAAGGTTATGCCTCTTTTTAATGTATTTATCTAACAAGAAATTAATACAGTGCATCAGAAGAGAATTAACATGGTTCCTTGGGACTCAGTTCTTTTGTAATCTATGGATGCTATCCATGGTCACTTTAGGGTCTTTGTTTTGATTTGTTGTTTTTTTCCCCAACTATCACTTCACACTGACATTGAATAACAGCATCATCGGCAACAAATAAGTTTTTGTTTTTCCACATGAATTGGTGACTTTCCACATCTTCCTCATCCTCTGACTATTCAGTTAAGTTTTTGTAGGATTGTAACATTAAGCGTTCTAAATATCACCTTCAGGTCTGCTTCAATTAGAGTTAGTTCTTATTGTATTCATGTTTCTGTGTACATGATCTCACTGTCAAATAAAGTCCCATTTAGGGTAGCAGCTGTTTACTTAGAACCTAGAATAGGACTTTGTACAAAAATACTTCACAAAAAAAGTTTTATTCCTTTATAATTTTTAAAAATCATTTTGGCCACATTTCTCAGCCGGATTCTCTTCTTATTAAGGCAGAAAGAAAATATGGGTCAGGAAAAGGGCTGCCTATCTTTAAATCATCATTTATTGACCTGTTGTTATACCAATGATAATACAAATTTGAACTCCCATTTATAGGTTTTAAGGTTTGTAAAGCATTTTTCAAATATTATCTCATTTCATACTTTCAATTGGCCTCCCACAATTATCCCCACTGCTCCTCACACATTTTAACAATTAGAGGTTCTTTCAGGCAGAAAACCAAAGTCTTTGCTAATGTAAATACTCCAAAAGAAGGCCTATGGGGCTTTGAAGAATGATAACCCTACTGCCTTTGACAAGTATGTGGATGGTTGCCCATTTTCTCTTAGTGTAATGTATTAACTTGAGAGGACTTAGTCAGAAGTATGATCTGCCAAACCTGGAATGACTGTGACCTGGAGATCATTAATACATACCCACATTGGTAGGGCAGGCAATTGAAGGATGTCTGGCTAGAAGAAACTATTAAGTCTGTAGAGTACGAAATGATTGCTCTCTCTCGACAAGCATTAATTGTGTACCATGTGCCTGGCACTTTGCTAGGCCTCTGGATACTAATACAAAAGAGATACCACCCAAGCCCTAAAGGAGTTTACATTATAAGGTGGAGGTGGTCAATAGGAATATGAAATTCCCAGATAAGTAAATATAGGATGTATACAAAATAAACAGTCAGTGATGGGAAGTAATAGGTGGAGGTCAATGGGAGAAATAGGAAAAGTGTCTAGAAGGAGAGTATTTGAATTGAGCCTTACAAAAAAGCTAGGTTTTTCAAGAGGAATAAATGAGGAAGAGCTTTCCAGGCCTGCAGAAGCATTCTAACAAGCAGGATTTGGAAGACTGTTTAGGGAGAATGGCAAAGTAGGCTAGTTTGAGAGGAATGCAGAATGCATGTTGAATAGTGATATAGAATCAACCTAAAAAGAGAAACTGGAGCCTGATTCCAGATAAAGTTTGCATTTTATCCTGAAGAAATGGGGAGTCATCCAAACTTCTTGAGCAGAGTAGTGATATACCTGAATTTTAGGAATATCAAATTGGCAGTTGTATGCAGAAAAGAATGTAGCAGGGAGAAACTAAATTCAAAGAGTCTTATTATTTTTTTTAATTTATTGACTTTTTAATTTACTTTTAGTTTTACAAGATTCAGTTCCAGAATCACTTGAGTTTCAGATTTTCTCCCCTCCCTTCTCTCCCCCCTCTCCCATGGTGGCATACAATCATGTATAGGATCTGTAAACACTTTCACATTGTACAGTAGTAGTCTGGTTGTATAGAAGTGTTGTAAACAATGGAACAAATAGTGGGACCAAAAAAAAAAAAAGAAAAGAAACAAAACCAATCATGGAAAAAAAACAATAGCATGTGTTGCTTCAGTCTCCGTTTAAACTCTGGTCTTTCTATATCTTTCTCTGAGTGTGGATATCTCCTTACATTCTGAGACTTGTAGAGTTGTCTTTTAACTGTGCATTGCTGAGAAGAATCCAGTTTATCATGGTTGGTCGTCACACATAGGATGTATCTGTGACTGTGTACAAATTTTTCCTGGTTCTGCTCTTCTCACTTAGCATCAATTTGTATAAGCCTCTACAGGTAATTATGAAGTCCATCTCCTTCCCTTCCCATTTCTTATAGCACAATAGTATTCCATTACATTCATATACCATAACTTGTTCAGCCATTCCCCAATTGTTGGGTATCCCCTAAGTTTGCAGTTTTGGGCACCACAAAGAGAGCTGCAATAAATATTTTTGTACATATGGGTCCTTTTCCCACTTCTATGATTTTTTTGGGATACAACCCCAAAATTGGTATTACTGGGTCAAAAGGTATGCAATTATTTATAGCCCTTTGGGCATATTTCCAGATTACCCTCTAGAATGGTTGTGTCAGCAAAGAGACTCATTATTGCAATAGTCCAGGCAAAAGTTAATGATGTACTTGATTGGATACTCAGGTCCCAGCCCTAAGATCATGTCTCTGGGAGCCTCCTGATTTCTCAGTCCTATGAAAAAAATTTCTCTTGTTTTTTTTTTTAAACTTTTTTTTTTGCTTTTTTGGAGGGGGGAAAGGGAGGGTGATTGGGGTTAATTGACTTGCTCAAGGTCCCACAGCTAGTATTTGTGTTAAGTGTCTGAGGTCAAACTTGAGCTCAGGTCCTCCTGACTCCAGGGTCAGCACTCTATTCACTGTACCACTTAGCCGCACCCCCCCCCCCGATTTTTTCTTGTTGCAGAACACATTCTCTTATCAGAACAGACAGAGGGGTGCCTGGCCCAAGGATTTTTGTCCCTGGCTGACTCAAGGACTCTCTCTCCCTCTTGGTGCCAGATCTCCAAGGTCCATGCCCCTGATAACTCCCTAAATCTCTGATACATTCCTTACACTTTCCTATCCATAACCCTCAAAGTTACCTGGACCCCTATATCACCAAGGCAATATTCACAGCACCAATGGCAGCTATGAATGTTCTGGTATAGTTCTGAATTTCAAAATATAATAGACTCTCCATATAGAAGCAAAACATTTATTCAGACACCAGAAACCCAAATCCCAATACCAGAAAATCAAATTCATCATAGTAACAAAGAAATCTATACACAATAACACTTCAGTGAGCAACACCATCCCAAAGTCTTCTGAGAAACACTCACAAGCCTAGCCGTCTCCTTGCCTTTATTCTCTCTCTCCCACCGTGCTAACTGCTCTGACTCCCAGCTTCCTCTGGACTCTGCGCCACGGGTTCAGCAAGCTCCTCCTGCTGCAGAGTCCATGTAATTACATTCAGTCTGTTAAGGAGCTAGGGAGATCTTCAAATTCCCATTACTGTTAGAACCCCCTTAGATTACATTATTAGTATCTGTGGCATTCTTTTCCCATGCTCCTTGTCCATTTAAACCCCAGCATCATCTTCAGTCTCTTGCAGATTCCCTTAAGGACCCATGCCCACTTTTCTTAAAGCATTACAATAAACTTTTTGCCACTTGAGTAAGAGAATATTGCAGATTCATTCCAGATGACCTTGCCTTGGCATTCTTGGGGTCTCAGCACCCCCAAACCTCTTCATTTTGGTGGCCCAGTACAGACCTGCCTGACTCTTAAGCTTTCCTCCTGTCCGGCCTCCTCTCTCCCTATCCCTTTTTCATCCTGTAGTTGGGGATCATTATCCAAATATATAGGAAGACTTGGACGTGCTTTTCGAGCCTGACATTCCTAGGCCTTCTGATAGAGTGATTTGAAACCATCTTATAACTATATACCTCCAGCCACAAAGGGAATGCCATATGTGGAATCATATGCCTAGTTTCTCATTTATCTGAGATGCTGGGGACTTTGAGTAGCTGCAGGTGATTTTTTGGTTTCACAGGTTTATGGGCAAAGAAATGGAGCAATCTGTTTTAGGCCCTCAAAATTCACCCCTGGGTTGTCTTTTAAAGAACTGGGAAAAGTTCGTTTCTCTTGAGTACCCCATCATGATGAACAGTTTGAGTAAAACAAAGAATGCAGATGCCAGAAATGCTGGCAATTGACAAACCCTTTAAGAGGTGGGATTGACCAGACATGATAAATAACTGGATGTAAGGGGTGAAGAAGGATTTAGAGTTGGAGAAAACTTCAAGTTTTCACCTGGGTGATTGGTGCTATCTTGGACTGAAACAGGGATGTAGGAATGATGGGGAGATTTATGCACATTTGAACGGAGAGGCCAAACTAGAAGTTTTTAAATGCAGAAAGGCATAAGGAATCATGGGGCCAAGGATGCTGATATTCAGGAGCAGATTTCAGCTTTTGAAATGACCTGAGACCTTCAGGAATTGACTGACTAGGCAGAGAACAGACACCATGCTGTTGTGGAAATAACTCAACACTGGAAACCACTAACTTTGGGCTTGAGTCTTAATTTTGCTTCTTAGTATCTGTGTGACTTTGAAGAAGGCATTGGAGTTCATGAGACCTATTTCCTCTGTAAAATCAGGGGTCTCTGGGTAGATGTCATGGAGTTCATGAACTTGAATGGGCGAAAAACACATCTTTATTTTCATTTACCTTGGGTTTCTGCTACAATATTATTCTGCATTTAAAAATATTATGAGAAAGGACCCATAAGCTTCAGCACATAGTCATATGTCTTCAGGACAAAATGTTTTGAGCCCCAGGAGTAAGTGAATTCTTTCAGATCTTACATTTTTACAATCTGTAATCCAAGTCAAGGACATAGTCAATAGGATTATAATACAGAAAGAGTATCTGGTGACAAGAGAATAAGGGAAGAGGAATATTAGTGTAGCCAGGTCACAAGATCTGAACACAATCAATCAAAGAACTGACTTTCTGGAGAGCTTTTGAGGCATTTAGGGTTAGAGAGAATTCCTTCTATCTTTCTCCCTAAGAATAGGAGTAACTCAATTGTCTGTGGTGGTATTGGATCTAGAGGAGGGTGAAGTGGTCCCATCCAAAGATTACTGGGGTGCAGAGAGCAGATATCCAAGCAGATCATTATCTGTATGTCTATACATGTGGTGAAAACAGAGCTTTGATTGTACCAGATATACTCTTGCATAATAAGAGCTATGTTTAATAGATTGCACTGCTGGATTGAAACTGTCAGGAGTGTGTGTGGGGGAGGGGATGTTCTTTGTGTGATTTCAAAGAAAGTAAAATGGAAAGCATTTTGTTTGGCTGCTAATGAGCCATCCATCAGCAGGCTGACATTCTGTCAGAACAGCAGGGAGAGAGAGCCAGGCACCTCACCTTGACATGCCCCCCCCCCCTCCAGTGTCACCTGAGGTTATGAGTGCTTTAACCTACATCACTCATGTGTCTCACTCTATCCTAATATAAGTAAGAGGGGAAGCAAGGTCAAGAAAGGTGAAGAGTTGAAAGCTCTGCTTGAAAGCCAAGTCCAGCCCCCCCCCCCCCCGCACTTTTTACCCTCTCTACTCAAGAAGCTCAAGTATTTCACTGACCTTGCTCCTTTCTCTCCAAGAAACTGGGACTTTTAATATGTGACCTTTCCCAAGGAATTGACATTTTTTAGAAGAACGTGGAGAAGGCAGTTTTATACCCAATGGAATGAATTTCTAATGATGGAATTTGTGGCATTAGGTAAATATTTGGGTTCATGGAATCTTCCTGGATCGCCTCATGAAGGACACTAGTTTTTCCTACACATACCTAAATAAAAGCCCTGTCCTTGGCATGATGTCTAGGAGAGAGCAGAGGATTACACAGCAGGAAGAGGCTCTGAATTGAGGACCAAACAGAGAGAAGATTTTCCATAGCAAGTGGTAGGGACCCTGAACATAGCAAAGTTCTTGGCTGTCTGATCCTCCATCCCACAAGTCTTCTTAATGCAATCACTGAGTCACTATCCATGGGATCATCCTTGCCCCTAGACACACGGCTCTACAATTTACTTAATAATAAAAGTCTTCAAGATCTGTAAATATTAATTTAATAGCTCCCATTTGCAAACAAAGTACTAATGTACTAATTACAAATGACTCTTACTATATTCACCCAGTCTGCCTTTAGTGAATGGATAGAATATTAATAAAATAACATTTCTTTAAAAAATAATCGAGTCTTATCATACAGTGAAAAGAGCACTAGATTTGTAGTCAGAAGCCCGGGGTTCAAATTCTGCCATTGTCACTAACTAAATGTATGAATTTGGAAAGTGATTTCTCTTTCTTTGGCCTCAGTTTCTTCCTTTAAAAAATGAGTGGGTTGGCTTTAGTTGGCTTCTAAGGCCCCTTCATTCTAAGCTTTGATCTTTCGATCCCAATCACTCTGACTTTCAAAGTTATTTCAATATAGCCTTCTCTGTTTATTACTTTGATTTCAGGAGGTTTGCCTATTTCTGCATAACAGTAATGATTATGACAATAGCTCACATTTAAATGGAACATTAAGATTCCATTAGGGTTTACAAACTATTTTCCTTGCTACAATTCTGGGAGTCAGAAAGTATCTCAAATCAGCTGGAGATGTGAAGAAAGGGAAGACAGGGTCTCTATTCTCCTGGAGTTAATATTCAAATGGGGGAGACAATATGCATATAGTTATATACATGCAAGATGTGTAGAGAGGAGGGGTAGAAGTTAATTTCAGAGAGAAGAGACCAGCAAAGGATGAGATGGAGAGAAGGAAGAGCCTGCAGAAGTGAGATTTGAATTCTCTTAAAAGAAACTAGAGGAGCAAGAAGGAAGAGGTAAGGAGAGAGAATACTCCAGGGATGGAGGATGGTCAGAACTGGGTAATGGATTGGCATACAGCAGGAGAAACAAGTAGGCCAGTAAAAGAACGAAAAGGTAGGAAGGGCCCAAGTTATTAGGGATTTTAAAAGCTAAACCGTACTTAAACTTGAGGGCAGGTAGGTGGCACAGTGAATGGAGTAGGTAGCATAAAGTCAGGAAGACTCATCTTCCTGAATTAAAATCAGCCTTTTACACTAATTAGCTATATGACTATGGACAGGTCACTTAACCCTCTTTGCCTCAGTTTCCTCATCTGTAAAATGAGCTGGAGAAGGACATGGCAAAAGACTCCAGTATCTTTGCCAAGAAAATTCCGATTGGGATCACAAAGAATTGGACCCAACCAAAAACTGATTCAGGAACAACAACTTATACTTGATCCTGGAGGCAATAAGGAACCACTGAATTTGTTGAGAAGAGGAGTTATTCAAGATTAAATCTCAGGAGAGAGATTAGGGTTGGATATATAAATCTGAAAAACATCACTATAAAAATGATAATTGCATCTATGGAACTAATGAGATCATTAAGCAAGATAGAATCAGAGAGACAAGAAGATACTTCACCAATGCTAGGGACAAGGATAAGAACTGGACCTGTGATTTCACTAAGATAGAAACTTGCAGGTGAAGAAATGTCCCCTTCTAAAACTGACCAGCACCTTTGCTATAACTTATAACCTTATTTAGGTAATGCTTTAAAGTTCACAGTGTGCTCTACATGCACTGTACTCCGTGCTTCAGTTTTGTCACTCAGTTATCTTTAGTCATATCTGACTCTAAGTGACCCGTTGGTAAAGATACTGGAATGGTCTGCCATTTCCTTCTCCAACTATTTTATAGATGAGGAAACTGAGACAAACAGGGTTAAATGACTTGCTTGGGGTCACACAGCTAATGTCTTGAAACCAGATTTGAACTCAGGTCCTCCTGATCTAGGCATGGTGTTCTATCCACTATGCCACCTGGCTGCCCATGGTTCAGTTAATATTATTGTAATGACCTCCACTCCACCTCAGCTATGCATAGAGGTAGTTATATTGTTGATCTTACCACCACCCATTAGTGTTCCATTTTCTTGTTCAAAACATTCTTTATCTCATCATAATCTTTTCTTACCCTATCTTTCCCTCTGCCTCATGATCCCTGATGCTGGTCTTTGTTCTCACTGTGATCTCCAATCCCTCTATGGCTCTTTCCATTCTATACTAGTCTTTGTACTCAGATCTCTTGGTCTTTTATCCATTTTACAGGTGAACAAACTGAAGAGCAAAGAGAGGAAGGAACCTATCCATGGCAACGTGGCTAGGAAGTGTTGGGACTTGAACTCAAAGCATTTGACTTTCACTTCTTCATTTTGTCCACTACAGTTGCCTCAGTTGCTCAGTTTGCTTTCTAATGTTGACTTGGTCTTAGGCTCTAGGTATGAGTGACTATAGATTATCAGTTAGAATTTCCCCCTCTAGGAGCTGGGCTTCTCTGAGATGATTTTGACCAATACTGGGGCCAAAGGCACTTTGAAAGAAACAGTTTTGGAGGAAACTTAAAGATATAAAATCAGAAACAAGACTGTGTGTGTGCCTTTTTAAGCATATGCATATACACGTGCATCTGTGAAAGTGGATGGTAAAAAGAAGGAATTTGTTAAAGCAATCAGAAGACATCTCTGTCTCCATCCCCCATTCTGCTCTCCTCGAATAGCACCGGTGTCGCTCGGCAGGAGATGCCAACAAAATGACACTGCCCAGCAGGAACCCTGCTTGGTGATGCTAACTAGGCCTGAAGAATTGGCTTTCCCATTAGGAATCACAGAAGTTTTCAACCTAGACAATAAATAAGTTTGGCACAGTTCTGTGGGGAAATTTTAAGGGAATGTGAGATGGAAGGATCAGACACACAGATAAAAACAAATACTTTGGAAATGATGAGTCCAAGCATAAACTTTAACTACGTGGCAGAAAATTCAATTTGCTCAGAAAAGCAATGTCTTGTCAGATAAAGACCTGAGTTTTCACATTCCCAAAAGAGCTACTATTGCATGTCGCTTTCATTCATTTGGACACTTTTCAATCATGGTTCCATAGTTCATCTTACCTTTTACTGATTATATATACAGATCACTCCCACTAATTAGAGGTTCCTTATTATAAAGTAAAACTAATTATATAGCTCTTATATGTAAAGCTAAATATTAAGTTGAACCAGTAATGGAGAGACCTTGTATGAAGGTATACGTGACATTTTTCATCTATACGGTTTCCCTACCCCACTAAAAATTATAAATCTATTTTCTCTCCTTTTAATCTCCCACCCCATTGAGGCCAAAAAGAAAAGAAAAATTTCTTGTAACAAAAATCATGGACAGGTAAACAGATTCCTTCAACGACTGTAGATAGATCTATAGATAAAATAAATAACTAAATAAAATGTGATAAACATATATGAAATGTATGACATATTGTATGATATGATCTATCATATATGCTATGAAATGGTTAACTTATACCATCATCAGTTGATTGGCATCATGAATGGTAACTATTTTCATTATAGTTCTTACAGCTTTCAGAGTTGTTTGTTTTTATAATATTGTTCTTATTGATGTTGTTGTACTGGACTTAAAAATAAGACAAGAAAACGACCCTTGAAATGGATGCTGGAACCTTGGAAGCCAGACACCAGTATGAAACCTGTCAGTGTCTATGGGCCAGGAGCTGGCAGGACACCAAAAGTCCAGTTAGGCAAGGGGATGCTGAAGAATCATATGTGTAACAGATGTCAATAAGGCAAAGGTTCTGCAGTCTTGGCAGACAGGCATGTTGGCTGGACTCAAAACAATCTTAGTCTTATGATACAATCCCAAGCAAGGTTTGCTTCAGTAGAATTTATCAAATAACTCCTTCCTCTTGTTGAAGTCCAAGGGTTGGACTGTTATTGAGATTGTTGGTGAGGATAGTAATAGTACTGATGAACACAATGATCATGATGATGATGCCCACATTTACATATTGTTTTATAGTTTATAAAATGCTTTCCTCATAATAACTCTGTGAAGGAGGTAATATGCATTTTTTCATATTTTTGAGGCAATCAGGGTTAAATGACTTGCTTAGGGTCACATAGCTGTTAAATGCTGGGGCTGGATTTGAACTCAGGTCTTTCTCATTCCAGGGCTGGTGCTCTCTATTCATTGTGTCCCCTGTCTTCAGCAATATACATCTTAATTTTACAGATGAAGAAACAGAGACCCAGAGTGACTTGCCTTTTACAATTTGCATGGTCCTGCAGATGAATTCAGGATTTGGAATCAGTGTACTTGTTTTGAAATGAAGCCACTTGATAGCTGTGTGATTTTATGTAGGTCTTACACCCCTTTGATTCTCAGCTTCCCCATCTGTTAAATGAAAGTAATGCTATGTACCCTACCTCTATAATAAAGCTGTTGTATTATAAGTGCTTTATGATGGCTCAAAAGAAGAAATACAATAAAAAACCCCTTTGCAGAGGAAGGAGGTCCACAAGTGTTGTACTTACTTTCCACATATTTTCAGAACTTCAGTATATTGACTATGCTAATTTTTCTCCTTTTTGTTTTTAAAAACCTTACTTATTATATTGGATGCATCTTATATTATCATATAGGAAGGGGAAGAAGAGGAATATTGAGAGATACATGATGTAAAAGACAAAAGACATTCATTTGTTAAGTGTTTCACAAACCTAAACGAACTTCAGAAATTTGAGTTGCTATTGTTATAAATGGCACAGCCAGGACTAGAACCCTGTGTTATTTGCCTCTCAAATTTGTTGTGAGAGTTAAATGAGATAATGTATGTGGAGCACTTCACAAAGTTTAAAGCACTGTGTAAATGTCAGCTAAGATTATATAAGTTGTGAAGAAAAAAATACCCTGCTTTGGTAGAGGGAATTTCCTCACCTAGGAGTTAGTTCTCTGTACCAATGAAATCACAACTACTGTTCCTATACCTGTCTCTAATACCAGTGAGCTATCTCCAATGCATACATTTGCATCAAATGAGATTCCATGATAGAAGTAATCATAAATACCCTCTGTTTGATTTCCGTCTATTAATGCAAAGTGAGAGACAAAACAGGAAGATAGAAGCTTGCTAAATGTGTTTGTCATTGTTATAGAATGAGTGCAAATAGAAAAGCTAAGATTTCCCAGGTGCTCTTATTTGAAGGTTATTTTGGGGGAATATAGCAATCCTTTGGTCATTATATGGCCACAAAAATGAGGTCCACAATAAAAATATTTTTTCTAACTTTCTCATAATCATAGGAAACAAAACAGATTTAGAATGTCTACTCTCCAGTCTATATAATATGTAGTCCTAAGAGTTTGGCTATTTGTAGGTTTATCTTGGACAGACAGTAAGATGTTCAATGAACTGGGCCCATAATAGAAGAGAAGGAAGAGGGTAAGATAAATTTCATTTAGGAAAATGTGTATCTTATGATGATTCCAAGTGTCTCTATGAAACAACACCTGTCATTTAACACCAGTGTTCTTTTAGAGGTGATATATGATTCTGAATCATGGAATATTTCTATATCCAAAGAATCAAAATTGCAGGTAAGCTAAAGAGTACTGAAGAGACAGCCAAGCAACCACAACAAGCTCATATTTATATAAAACACTTTAAGTTTTTCAAAATACTTTACAAATATTATCTAATTTGATCTTTACAATAACTCAGAAAGATGGACTATATTATTTTTTCCCATTTATAAGTGAGGAAAATGAGGTAGGCAGAGGTTAAGTGGCTTGCCCTGAGTCACCTAGTATCTGAAAACAAAATGTGAACTCAGGTCTTCCTGACAATGGGTCTGGTGATCTATCCACTATGCCACCCAACTGCCCAGTATAGAAATAGACAAGTATTTATTTATTAGCAGAATTTTGCACAAGACACTATAAAAGGGATCAGAGGAGATATGCAGTTAGCTGTTCTTGAAATCAATCAATGGAAAATATACAGACAATGTGTCACAGGGAGCTAATTATTTTATTAACCAAATGCTAAGAAACCTAGAAGAAGGCCTATATGACATCAGATATCCAAATAGAAATGAACAAAGCTGGTAGGATGAGAATTTGTTCATGAACTGTGAACTGTATACTATTAGAAGGATAAGATTATCCCCATCCTTATCCATGAGATCACAGATTCTCAAACTTACTATCCAAGTAGTTAAATGGAATAGAGATTGGGCCTGTGATATCATTTGTATTGGAGACCTGTAATTCAGGAAACTCTCCCAATATAGGTCAGCATCTTCTTTTTAACTTATGGATTTAGAAATTCCCCAGGTCACAGAGAGGTTAAGTGATTTTCCCAGTCCCTGAGCCAGTATGTCTCACAGTCGGCACTTGGACTCAGGTCTTAATGGCTCCAAGACTGGTTCTATTGGCAATGCCACACTGCCTCTGTTTTAACATAATTATATGAACATTACATTTACGGAACTGCCTAATATTTTTAATGATGACTAGTACAAAGCACCACATTATGAACACAGATCTTTTTCCAGTGATTCTGAACTTAAAGGAATTTTGGAATACTACAATTTCAGAAGAAGTAAAGTTGGAGGTGACCTAAAGGGTAATGGAAAGACACGTTGTCAGGCACAATAAGGCAGAAGTATGGTTTTAATGATGACATACTTGAAAGAAGTAATGTTAGGGGAATCATTCGGGAAATATATAAAGGATCGCATGGAAAGACCAGGTATCGATAGGTTTGGCCTGCATTGAAGGAAGAGCCACAGGAATGGGATCATATATCCAGTGGGTACAATAGGGAACCACAGAGAAGAAAAGGGCCTTAGAGTCCTATTATTCTAAATCTATCACTTTACAGGGAAGAAAACTGAGGCCCAGGGTGGTTAAAAGTGCTTCTTGTCAAAGGTCACACTGGTAATATCAAAGGTGAGATTTAAACTCTGGTCCTCGGATTTCAAGGTGAGTGCTCCTTTCATTTATTCAAGTCATATGATTCAATTCAGTTCGCTTCAGTTCAATTCAATATAAAGCCCGGATAGGACTTAAATAGCAGGGATGAGAACTCTTAGGGAGGTGTGGGAAAGGAATAGTATGTATAACAGTGACTCAACCAGCATGGGTCAAGGTGATTTGGGGTGCAGACTCTATCCTATCAAGTAGCGCCTAGCTTTGAGTTGATAGATGAGATTCATTCCTAAAGAAGCCTGGCCTCTAAAGAGAGAAATCTGGCTTTTTATGCCTCTCCCTCAGAACTCTGAGGAAAATTAGTTTAGATCTTAAAGTAAGCTTTCAGGCCAAGCGTCTCTCAAAAAGCAAGTAGAAGGATGCACAATGTACATTGTTGCTATAGGATAGGTATTTATTTCTTGTCACATATAGGAAATGCTTAAGAAACAAAAGACTCATAGTCATGCATTGACAAAGACTGAAATGGAAAATTGGCTATAGTAAGTCACAACTCCTATTATACTTTGCTGAAAAGTTGATATTTTAAACAGTTAAAAAAAGTACAGTGGGCTTGATGAACAGCTACTTGATCTTCAGTTTGGCTCTGCACTGTCTGAATAAGTGCCTCAGGAAATACATAGTCTGACAAGCCAAACCAAGAGTTGGATACATCCTCCTGTTGGTGGCCATCCTCTCTGAGAAACATTGCAGGCATTACTACTACAGGTCAACAGATCCTGACTGTGGAAACCAGGACTTCTAAATTCCCATGGTAGCCCCTCACAAAATGTTCACCTCTATGGATTGATATTTAGCACCTATGCTCAGAGGAAGAAATGAAAGGCAGAAGGAGCAAGCAAGGATCTGATCCCATGCTCAGATTTACATAAGCCACATATAGGCCTGCTGCACGTAGGAAGATTGGCCATGTGTAGCATGGGTACCTGAATCAGAGAGATATAGACTTTGTCCTCTATAATAAATCCCAAAGAAATAATCCCATACCATACACTCTAGAGAAAAGAAGGAAAGACAGAGCAAAAGTTGTTTCTCCCTTTAAAGTCTACAGAGTGGGTGGCTCTTCCCGAGCCATATTCTTTGCCTCTGTGTGCTGCCATTTGCTATCACTTTTACCACAGCCATGTCCAATCTTTTCTTTGGGCATATTTCTTCACCTTTCAAACGAAGGGGTTAGATTTTTGGAGGGCAGCAGTATGGTTAAAGTAGAAAGGTAGGAGAAGTGGGAGAGAGTTTCACTTAGTAATTCATCAGGGCTCCCACTTAACATTATGAAAATAATAATGTTACTATGTTTATATCAAATTTTCATGATTTACTTAATTTTAACCTATTGCCTTGCCATATCAGTAATGAAAGTATTATTATTCCCATTTTACAGATGAGAAAAAAAGTACAACTTTGGGTGGCAGGGTGGAGAATGACTTAGGCAGTAACAACAGAGTCAATATTTGGGTCCAGGTTTTGGACTCTGGGCCCAGTTCACATCTTATGGAAGTACAGGACCCCTTTCTAAAAGAACTCTTTCTCCTCTAGTGATAACCTTACACCTGAGGGTGGAGATCAGGTATGATGGAGCCTAGAATTCTCTCTTGTTTGCGTCCTTCCATCTTTGTCTCTGTCTCTCTGTCCTTCTCTGTCTTTTGGTCTCTCTATCTCTGGGTCCATCTGTCTGCCTGTCTGCATTTGTTTTCCTCTCTCCCCCTTCAGAGAAGTCACGTATAAAATAGATGGAGAGGGGAAAGAAGACAAGAAGATGATGTTGCCAGGCATGAGCCAGATCCTGGACATTGAGAAAGCCTTGTAAAAGTGCCAGGTTCTCAGGATGCTTTAATTTCACATCTTCTTTTTGACTTCTTGGCAGTTAATTCTTTCAGAGCTCATCATTTGCCAGCACCCCCAGACTATTTTCTTACAATTGAATTTATGTCCCTTTTCTGCTTTTCACCATATGTAGGTGCGTACACACGTCTGGTATCACTGTCTCCAGGTTTGAGGTTTGGG
This sequence comes from Pseudocheirus occidentalis, assembly GCA_028646575.1. NCBI lineage: Eukaryota > Metazoa > Chordata > Mammalia > Diprotodontia > Pseudocheiridae > Pseudocheirus > Pseudocheirus occidentalis. The sequence goes on along the minus strand of CM053595.1, from coordinate 70,866,597 downwards.
GTTTGTTTGCTTTAGTTTTCCTATCATAAACAGTGTTTCCATTTGGCTGCAGTCCTTGTGGGGAGACCTATAAAATCTGACTCATGAAGAGACAGAGAGAGAGGCGGGGGGAGAAATACAGGAAACGAAAAGTAATATGGGGAGAAAATGAAAGAGATTTAGTGCAGCTATCAACTGGCCGTTGTGCCGGCTTTAAGAGTCTGTTGAAACAACATAATAAAAGACAATAAAGGTGGGATTTATGGCCTACCTGGTGAAAATGGTTGATGTTTTGTATCCTGCACACATATATCCCACCACTCTATGCTCCAGAAGGGGGCTCTGGTTTGCTGGGGTGCTGTCCCTCAAATCACTCAGAACACAAGGGAAGCAGGAGGTAGCCTTGGAAGGGTCAAAGGCAGATCAGACAGTGGGTAGGTTAAAAATCCTCTTGCTCTTTGGTCTCTTTCCAGCCCTTGTTTGGCTCCTGCAAGTCCAACAATTTATCGACCCAGTCTTGTGTCTTAAAAACTCCGATTTGTTCAGTTTGACTGGAAAATCTCTGAGTGATTCACCAAAATCCACCAGAGTCCCTTAGAACTTTCAGGGCTAAGACATTTTTCCACAAAGGGACTGAGGGAGTAGATTCCTTTTAGCTCAACCTTTCAGCAGAAATGCCTTAACTAGGCAGAAAGGGTAATCAAGACTAGGATGGCGTGATTTGCTAGACATAAAGAAGTATCTCTTGGGACTCAGAAACAATGTAGTAGGAGACAAGGGATAAAAAAAAATTTATGAAATTGGGAATCAAGAGACCTGGGTTCAAGTCCCTCCATTACTTTTCCTGATGAGACCTTAGGGAATTCTTTCCCTTGGCTTCAGTTTCCTTATCTGCATAATTAAGAGAGAGAGAGAGAACCTGTTACCCTCTAAGTGTCTTTGTAGCTCTAAAATTGTTTTGCTATTTCTCATGTTAGAGGTGTAATCCCCATAACCTTTCTGCTTGCCCTTAAAAGGCAGATAGATTCTGACTACATGATAGGCAACAGATTCTCAGCCATTTAAAGCAGAGGGTGTCTCTGGCTACTCCCTTGTTAGGTTTCATAAGATCAGAGATCTTGCTGGAAGTGATCTGAGAGGCCACCAAGCCCAGCTCCGTCTTATTTAAATTGTGGAAACTGACTAATGGAATGTTGAGTGTCTTCCCAAAAGTTATACAGGTACAGTTTAGTGTCAAGATTTGAACCCAGATTCTACAAGTAGTGTACTTTTCTCTTGTATCCCACTCTTCCTTCTTCATGTTCTAAGTGGAATGAAGCTAGAATATGTCAGAAGTAAAATAAGGTGAAAAGTTTGCCTAGGTCTGTATTTACCTGTTGGTACCTCTGGCCCTTTGAGAACCCTTCAAATAGGTCTAGAAGATGTTGCCTTTTGAGACCTGCCCTTTTAACACAGGGAACAGAGCAATTCTGTTCTTCCCAAAGCTATCTAAGGGGACAGGCCGAAAGCAAAGATGACAGGAAGATGGTAGTGATAGTAGTATTGAGATAGAGCTACTCTGGACAAGGCAAGGAAGCAGGGGTCTAGGAAACAGGACCACCAGCCGAGCTTTAAGCCTCAGTTGGCATCAAATCCTCATTACCAGAGTCAGAGATGCAGTAATAGGCTGAATAAATTCCTGTAAAGCCAAGACTAATGGTGTCTGCTGGAGCCAGAGCTGGAGCTTGCCATAAATAGTCCCAGGCGAAGCCTGGCCAAGGCTGCTCTAATTGTCAGAGCCCAATCAGAGGGGCCAGCGAGCATGAAATGACAGATTAGTTCAGGGGTGTGAATGCCAGTCTCTCCTGGGATTTTGGGCTTGCCTCTGCACTGTCTCCAGCTCCGTGTGCAAGGGTTCCAGGGAAGGAAGGAGACCCCTAACCTTCTGGGGCCTCTCCCCAGAGCATCTTCTCAGGGAACCATGGCTGAGCAATCCAAAGTCCTAATGTCAGCAAATAGTCCCTGGGGTGACTGTTAGAGATGTTGCTACTCCCCACTGCATTCAGCTTTCTCGCCTTTCTTCTCCTTTCGTTTTTCCATTCCATTTTCTTAATCTCCAACTCCTCTTTTTGTTATCTCTCTTCCTTCTCCCTTTCCCCCTCTTGTATTTTTACTTCTCCATTTCCCTCTTTTTTATATTCCTTTCTTCTCCCCATCTCTTCTAATTTCTCTCTTCCCTTTGTCTCATTATTCTCTCTCCTTATATTCGGATAATTTCCTTTCCCCATTATCCCCCTATTTCTTCCTTTCTCCTTCATCTCATTCTGTTTCCCTTTTTATTTCTCCCACAGTCTATTCCCTCCTTTCTTTAGCACTTCCCTGTGGTAGAAAGAATACCACTATCCACCAATTACTCAGACTCACAACAAACTGTGTGTAAACCTCTGCTTTTAGCTCTCTCCCACATATACAATCTGTGGACAAAGCCTGCCAATTTTAACTTTATATATTCCACTTCTTGCCTGTAATTCTCCCATCACGCTGTTATAGGCTCTCCTCACCTCATCCCTGGATCATTGCAATAGCCCTCCGGTCAGTTTCCCTGCCTCAGATCTCTCCCACTCTAATCCATCATCCACTCAGCTGTCAAATTAATATTCCTAAAATGCAGATCTGACTATGTCACCCTCTTATTCAATTAACTCCACTGGCTCCCTATCACTTCCGGAATCAAATACAAAATCCTCTGTTTGACTTTCAAAGCTCTTCATAATCTGGCCCCTCCTGCATTTTCAGTCTTTTGCATCTTACTAACCCTCACACATTCTTGCTGTTCCTCAAACAAGACACTCTATCTCTCCTGACTTTGGATGTTTTTACTGGCTGTTCCCCACTCCTGGAATTCTCTCCCGACTCATCTCTGCCTCCTGAATTCCTTGACTTTCTTCAAATCCCAGCTAAAATATCACCTTCTAGAATAAGTCTTTTTCTGATCTCCCTTAGTCCTTTTGACTTCCCTCTACTGATTATCTCCTGTTTATCAAGTATGTATATTACTTGTACATAGTTATTTGCATACTGTCACCCTATAGTTCTGTGAACTCCTTGAGAGCAAGAATTGTTTGTTTGTTTGTTTGTGTTTTTGCCTTTCTTGGTTCCCCACTGCTTAGCACCATGCTTAACACACAGTAGGTGCTTATTACATGCATATTTCTGACTATTCTAGTTTTCTCTTTGTTTTTGCTTTTTTCTTCTCTCTCCCCTCCTCCTTTTTATTCCTTTTTCTGTCTTTCATCCATTTCTTTCTCTTTCATCTTGTCCTCTTCCTTACTTGATCTTCTTGTCTTTTGCAATTATCTCTTTTCCGTTCATCTTCCTCCTTTACTTCACCTTCCTTTTTCTCCATCCCCTTTGCATCTCATTATATGCCTAGTACTGAGCATATATAGGACACACTACTAGCTTATTGATGAATTTTTTGAAAGACCATGAAGATGGATTAGACTGTTTTGTTCATCTAATACTAGAGAAATTATTTTTTTATCTAGTCTAAACCTTTCACTTTAGAGATAAGGAAACTGAGGTCCAAAGAGATGAAGTGAATTAACCGAGCTCACACAGGGGGTTAGTGGAAGAACTCAGACCATTCCTGGTTCCCAATCCAGTATTCTTCCTAAGAGATGGTTTAAAGGAGAGGCAGTGTGGGGTGTGCTCGCTGATATAACTAACTACTTTCTATTTCCCTCACCTCCAGGCCCGCCTGCCAGCCAGGATTCCTAGGAACAGGTGGAGGCCTCTCACCTAATGCTGAGATAATTGAATTAAACAGCAAGTCTCAGGCCAGGTGTCCAGAGTGGCTGCTGGGAGATCCTCTGCACTCAGCTGAGGCAGACAAGGGTCTAGATCAGGATTATGTACATAAGTAATAGACTCAAGCAGCCATTTCATTAACCACCTGGGAATAGCGCTAACTTTGTAAATGTAGGGGCAAGGATTAGATATAAATTATATGCCATATAAACCTAATGGAACATTCTGAATGAATTGCTACTTCCCTCTTTCAGAGCTGGGCTTTAATTTTAGAAACGAGATCAATCAGTTTTATAAAGTACATACAATATACAGTGGGAAGAATGCTGGACTTGGAGTTAGGGGAGATCTAGGTTCCCATCTCTGCTTTGACACTTAATTAGTTATGTGACCTTGGGCAAGTCACTTAACCTCTATCAGCCCTATCTTCCTTCATCTGCAAAAGGGGGAAAACAATGATACTTGAAATTCTTGCCTCACAGGGTTGTTTCAAGGAATGCACTCCACAAACATTTTATTCACTTCACAGTCAATATCCCTAGAACCAAAAATCATTCCCTGGAGAACTGACCTCTTTTAATTTCCAGATTCCTCTCAACCCCTTCCTGCACCCTCCTCTCAGGTTCAGATTGATAAGTGGCTCACATGTTGACCAGTAAATCAGGCCCCTCTACTCTAATCAGGTTTTCTTTTACTTCTCTGTCATCATCTTCGCCCCCTTCCTTCTCCCATTCTTGCTTTCCTGTTCTGGAATAATTTTCAGATGAACACAGCAACTGGTCCTAAAAAAGATTGTGTCAGTTTACTCTCTTTTAGGAGTCTATTCACTGTCCCTATAATTTACCAACCCAAAACACCCCTCTCTACATATTTGTATTATCTCCCCCATTTAGAACACAAGGAGCAGGGACTCTTGTGCTTTTATATCATAGGCTTATCACATTGCACATGCATAATAAATGCTCATTCATTCATTCATTCATAAATGCATTATCATTTCTTTTGTTATACCCATAACATTACTTGTATGGAGCCCTTACTTTCTGATCATAGTGCTACCACCTTAGTCAGATCTTTACTGAGTCATAACCTAGAGTGAGGGAGGTAAGAGTTTGTGGTCTTTCTCTCCCTCTACTCACTCACTAGAAACAGAGCCCACTAATTGATATATGAGGGAGCCAAGCAAGACAGAATCTCCATCTCTCCCTCTCTCTCTCTCCGCTCTCCCTCTCTCTTTCTCTGTCTCTGTTTATACGTATCCACACAGAATACACATATACACTCATAAACACGCATATATATATATGCACAAACACACATATGGACATACACAAGCTATATATGCATGCATATGAATGCATGTTTACCTTATTGTTGTTCTTGTTTATCCTTTGTTCTCAACAACGACCATGGCATCAGGGAGGTGATGCCATTGCCTTCAACTGAATGGGATTTAAGTGAGGGAGGGCTGAGCAAACATCAGCCTCACTTTCTCCTCTACAGACATTTAGGTCTAGTGGCAAGACACAGAGGAGGATGACTGGAGATGACCCTGGATGTAGTGGGAGATTTGGGGCTTTTTAAGCAAAGATCTTTAACAGGTCTCACTTTTACTGAGGCAACACCCAATTATTGATTAAGGAAGGATAGGTAAGAAAGGAGATAGAGAGGTGAAGGCCCAAGGTTTTATAGAAGAGGCCATGGGGACAGCATTCAGATATGTTAAGAAAAAGGAAGGATTCTTGGTGACAATTTGCCCTGAGCAAAGTTCTGGGGAAAGGAACTGGAGGAAAGATGACTGGAAGACCTAGATAGTTGCCTCCAGTTGGTGTTATTTGTAAACTGTGCAGGCCCAGGGAGGGGACAGAGGAGGAGGGAGGGATGAGTGAAGTGAGACTTTTGTGATAAAAGGCAGTGTATAAGAGAGATGCACATGGAAGAGTTGTATCTCCCAATTTCTGGGAGAATTTGGAGGGAAGAGTGACTCACTAGACATCCCAGGGAGGAAGTATCAGACAGAAAGCAGAAGGAAGGCAAAGGATCCATCAGTGAGGCAGGACTTTCAGACAGAAGGTACTCTCCTTGGGAGAGAGGGAAGAACCTTCTGGCATAGTCATACTATATAATCCCTGGAGGCAAAGGGTAAGAGGGGGTAGGTATTAGCAGGTAGATCTGCTACCAACCCAAGCAATTGGGGCTTTCTATCAGGATGCTATTATTCTAAACATGGACGACTTCCTCTCAATCTTACTCCCTCCCAGTGCTTTCCCTTTCTTGGCACCTTCAAATTTTTATTCCTCCTCAACCCAATTTCCATTCCTCTGGTCTAGTATAACTACATTGTGCTGTACTTTTTGAAGACATCCATAACTGGGAATTCTGCCATCTGGAACACATTAATTCTTGAGGTTGTAGAGACAGAACCACTGCAGTATCTTGTGGCCAGTATAAACTACCACACTGCCCTTCCAGCATTTAAGTGATATGGGATCCTAGACCAGGCAGTGTATCTATGCCAGGTGGATTCAGTTCAGTAGGTGTGGCAGTGAGGAAAGTTGGACCCTTGAGAAAGGGGATTATACAATGGTGCCTTTAGGGCTGGTGGCCCAGCTTTGGTGAAGTCAAGCTTTCTTCCCCCAAATTACTGACATGCCTGTTGGTCATGCTTCTTCCAGGTAATAAATACTTAATCTTCATCATCCTGTAGTACTTTCAGTGCCTTAGGCTACACTATATGACTATGGAAAGGGAGAATTCTGTTCTATCCCTTGTACTCTCATGCTTTTAGTACAAAGCTCTTGATACTGAGGGCTAATTAATTCTGATAATGAGACCTGAGGAGAGACTACTGGATTTAACAGTTAAGACATGGTTGGTAACCTTATATAGAATAGTTTCAGCTGTGTATAGCCAAACTGCAAGTGATTGATAAATGGTCAGGAGATGAGGCCATCCAGGTAACGAGTGAAGATAACCCATGTTTTTATTTTTGCTTTGAAAGGAGATGAGAGATAGAATGGTATCTTGAGGTATTTGGAATATCAAGTGATTTTTTTAAAGATGAGAGTTGGGTATATTTGTTGGTGCTGGGGAAAGGGTCAGAGATAAAAAGTGATTGAAAGTGGGATAATGAAGGAAAATGATTCCACAGCTAAGCTCTCAGAGGGGTTGGAAAGGAATGTTTACAAGATTACAAGAGGAGGGGTTGGCTTTGGTAAAGTGAGCAGCCACATGTTTGTCAGAAACTGGAGCAAAAGAAGGGAGAATATAGAATGATGTTGTGTAGAAATGTTCTATCTTGATGCTTAACATGGTTCCTTTACTTTGAGAGGGCTTGGGGAGAAGATATTGTAGGGAAAAATAGGAGAGAAGAAAATGTTTAGAATAACCACTGTGGTTTATGGCTATTCACTCTGGTATTCAGAAACTTTCAATGGGCTTCCCTTCCCCGTAGGATAAAATACAAATGGAACCCAGGACTTTAAGGTCCTACACAATCTATTTTCAACCTACTCATCAATCTTCTATTTAATGCTGCTATTCTTGATGTAGTCTTATCTTCCAGGCAAATTGACCTTTCATCTCTTTCAACATTTCATCCTGTTAGATTTGACTTTTGTGCATTTGCATACTCTCTCTGCCTTACCTGGACCATGCTCCTTCCTTATCTCCTCCTACTGTCCAAACTTTTGTTTATTTAGTTCTTTTTTCCCTAGATTTGTGTTCTCTGCATCTCCCTTGGCCCCCTCACTTCTACATTTAAATATATGTCATATCCCATTAACCCTTAGCCCAATTACATCGTAGTCTGCCTTGAATGCAGGTGCTCTATTACCTTGGCTTGTGTTTGTATCTTCAACACAGAGAATGATGCGATCTGAACAGTATTAAAAAAATAAATGTTAGTTGAATTAAAATGAATAAGTAGCTATAGCAAGGAAATTTTCAGGAGATACCCTTCCAAAAGTAACATTTCTTTCGTTTTCTTTGACATTCATATACATCTGCTCAACCTTGAGCCCAGGTCCCTATTTCTTGAATGCCGTACCCAATTCCAGAACCTTGTCATGGGAACAAATTTCATCTAATTCTTCTTCTCACTCCCTAACAGCCCTACAACATGGTGATGGGGATAGAAACCAGGTTAGAGAAAAGTCAAAGACTAGTTTGGATGGAAAAAAAAAGAATTTAAAAAGTTTGACCTCAAATACATGGAAACATGATGTGGTGAGAGAAACATATGCCTACACATGCAAACACATTGTTCTGGAAGTGAGATGACCTGAATTCTAGGCTATGTTCTGGCACCACCTGGGAGTGGGATCTTGGGAAAGACATGCTTTTGTTGTCCTCAATTTCATCACTGATGAAAGTGGACCAAAACAGTGCTTTAAAGTTTACAAAGTACTTTCTTCATAGTAACTGTGTGTGATACAAAGCATCATCAACACCATTTTATAAATGTCACCCTGAGGAACAGAGATGTTAAATGATTTAACTAGGATCATAATATTAGTAAATATCAGAATAGCCCTCAAAGCTAGGCTTGAGATTTGACTCTTTGTCAAACAGATTCTGAGTCTAGAGCTCCTTTTAGGCTATGCTCTTTCAATTAATCAAATAATATCTGTCATTTTTACTTCATGTGGTTATTGTGAGGATCAAATGAGATGCTTTGTGTGGAGGTGACTTCTAAAGTATAAAGTACTATACAGATGTAAGAAAGCATGATCATGATTTATTAGGGAAGATCTAAATATCAGTGAGGGGATCCTTATTCTCTTTGGTCACTCTCCTGCTATTCAGAATATTCCTTGGTATCCCATTTGAAACTGATGAAAATATGTTAGATACATCAGTGATCCAACTCAGGGAAGCATTATTAATTTTCCAGAGCACTAGGAATCCACAACAATTTTCTATAAGAACTTTTATTTGCTTGTTACTGAATGCCTTGGCATCCCAAGAGAGGAGGGGATCATGAGTGCTATAGCTGGAATCTACCCACTTAGTAGTTAGAAATTCTGCAAGTCCAGGAGGAAGGAGGACTTGGAAGTGAACAGTGCCCACAGCTGAGTAGTCTGAATTTTGGAAACTCCTAGTTCAAAACCACAAGACTCAAGAAGAACTCCTTAAATAGAATGGTTACAACCATAATGACCTTGAAATTCTAACATCAGAGATAAGTTTAATATTCCTTAAATTACTTCCTAGATGTTTGTCCCTGGACAAATCACTTAACCTTTCAGTGCCTCAGTTTCCACATTTTTCTTTCCCTCTTCCTTCCTTCTTCCTTCTTCCTTCCTTCCTTCTTCCTTCTTCCTTCCTTCCTTCCTTCCTTCCTTCCTTCCTTCCTTCCTTCCTTCCTTCCTTCCTTCCTTCCTTCCTTCCTCCCTTTCTCCCTTCCTTCCTCTGTCTCCATCCCTGTGTCTTTTTCTGTGTACCTCTGTCTCTCTTTTTATCTCTGTCTCTATCTCTGTCTGTCTGTCTCTATCTCTATTTCTGTCTTTGTCACTGCCTCTCTGTCTCTCTCTGTTTCAGTCTCTCTCTGTCTCTCTATATCTCTGTTTCTCTCTGTCTCTGTCTCGCTCTGTCTTCCTGTCATTGTCTCTGTCTCTCTCTCTCTGTCTCCATCTCTCTGTCCTTCTCCTTTTCTCTGTTTCTGTCTCTCTCCCTCCCTTCCTCCTGCTGAACCAAGGAAAGAGAATTCTCTAGTGATGGCGGAGAGTATTGGGGGTGGTAGAGAGACAGACATTGATCTAGGACTAAATCTTAAGTGCACTGGCAGAACCAATTAACAGAAGCATTATTACCAGTCATGCTGAGAACTCTGATAATGGCACTTAAGCGTTCTTTCCCAGTCCCTATGAAATGACTTTGTATATGTTTTGAATGTATGTACCATTGGACATGCTGTACCCTTCAAGGAAAATAGAAGGCCCTTGAGGAGAGAATAAAAAATATTGTTATTGATAATGATGATGATGAACTCAAGGACCTGCCATAGGGAGATAAACATCTTAGGTACTTATTATAAATGTTTGTTGAATTGAATTAAATGTATATATGTATTCTTTCCCAGTACTTTTTTCTTACTTCTGTGAATGTTCACAGAAATCAAAGTAGATGGTGGAGGAAATTAGGAGATTTGTTAGCAGCCTCAATTCAGAAAGCTTAATCTAAAAGAGATCAGCCTTTGGATTTGGTGCTGGTCTCAGGGTCCAAGCTCATCAGGACATCCAGAAGGAGCAGTGTGTGTGCCAGCCACCCCCATGACTTCTGCTGCCCCTCTCCCTTATCTAAAAGCTGCCTGTAAAAAGATACCCAAGATCTTGAAAGTACATCCATCCTTCAATCTGCCCATACATACATAAAATCAGGTTAGTCATATAAATCTGAGAGTGGTGGAGTTGGAAAGGACCTTAAATCAGGATCTAGTTCAGTGGCATCTTTTTATAGTTTAGGTCACTTAAGGGGAGAGAAACAAAATGTTTTGTCCTTGTTCATGCTGATAGTGACCCAGCTAATCCAAGATCCCACATTTCCACATATTGTAGAATTATCGAAAATAGAAGTAAAGTTTGACATATACTTCCTTATGCCTTAGGACATACAATGTTAGCACTGCTAGCTAACTTACAACAAGAATTATTTTAAAGTTGATAAGGACCTCAGAATTTATCTATTCCGGTGCTTTCATTGGGCAGATCTGGAAACTGAGGTACCAGAAAAGGCTTGCTCAAGGTCAAAGAGCTGTCTCAAATGGGAAAAGATATGAGGTCCAAAATGCTGTGATTCTGTAAGCTTTAGAGAAGTTTATATTGGATTCTTCTGTAAACTTTCAAAAAACTTGGGTCAATTGAAAGAAACTGGATGCTGCTTTTGGGAAGTTCCAGGCTAAAAATATAGGTGATTTTCCTGGATGAAGCATTATTTTAATGTTGCTATTTCTGACCTGCAAAGAGCTATCTCTTTTCCCGATTTTGCCTCCTACTCATGATAAAGAGAAAGGTTTCTGTCTATCTAAAGTAATAGTTCCCGTCTTTTTTTTTTTTTTTGCTGAGTAACAGAATCTCTTGGACTATTCATCAGGCCCTTTTCACAATTCTCCTCTCCCACCCCACCCAGTCCTGTTATGTATTTCCAGACCTGGAATGTTACTATTTTTGATGCACCAATTTAATTTTGAGTCTGGGATCACAGAAACATAGATTTAAAACTGGAAGTCACCTTAGTGACTAGTGATTAGTGTTCAGGTAATCCAACTTCCACATTTTCTAGTTGATTGTTAAAAGAATTTACGTGACCTACTTGAGGTCACATAGGGAGCAAATAGCAGAGCCAGTATTTGAAATTAGGCTCTCTGAATGTCCAAATGCTACTCAGAGAGCTCATACTTTAGACTGATGTCAAATTGAAAAATTTGGAGTTGGATAAACCCAAGACTTGATAAATTTCTCCATTTGCTTCATTTTAGATGTTACCCATGACCCAGGGACCTCAAGACTCTGGAATTACATGGAATAGACTTGGGTTTAATTCTAGGTTGTAACCCATATGTGTCCATTTCTATTTTGGGCTCATTGTTCCCATCACAGATGAAAAATTTAGTAAAATCTGAGAAAAGCTTAGATATGTTGTGTGTTTGAGATGCCCTGAAAGTAGATAATGGGTTTACCACTGCCACAAAAGTATTCACTATATGGTATGAGCAGAAGGTACTTTCTTTACCCCAGAAAATGCATAAAACATGAATGATTTGGGGCGGCTAGGTGGCTCAGTGAATAGAGCACCGGCCCTGGAGTCAGGAGCACCTGAGTTCAAATCCGGCCTCAGACACTTAACACACATACACACAAAAAACTAGCTGTGTGACCTTGGGCAAGTCACTTAACCCCAACTGCCCTCCAAAAAGAAAAAAAAAACATGAATGATTTATTGGAACACGTGAACAAATATGGAGAGAGAAAGCAACTGAATAGTCCACTAAGCTTCCCCATGAGAATAGAGATGCTTAAGGAACTAATGAACCATTTTTCCTCATTCACTTCAGAAGTGTGTCTTCTAAGCAGTAGAAAGATTGCTAGATTTGGAGTCAGAGGACTTGAGATCAAATCCAGCCTATGATATTAACTTAGTTATTTGATGTTGGGGAAGCTATTTAACTAGTATTGCTCTCAGTTTCTTCATCTGTAAAATGGGGAAGTTAGACTATCTGACCTGTACCATCCCACATAACTCTAAAGCTGTGAATCTATGAACAGTATCAATGTGGTAATAGCAGGATTGGCAAAATCCCAATCTCTTGCCTTCTTGTGGCAAGGTTTCAGCAGTTGCTTCCAGGGTGAACAGAGGTTTTTGGCTTTCTTCCCTCTGCAAATAACATGTTGCTAAGGAAATCTCCCTCTAAGAGGCAAGTACCATTCTCTTGAGGCCTAGAATTCTCAATCTCTTAGGAACTCTCAAACTTCCTTGGCAGAAATAAACAAAACAATCAAAAGACATTCAACATTCTTTTTTTTAGACATATGATGTTTTAATTTCAAATTTTGTAAATATTGATAGCTATAACCCACATTAATTATTGCTCTTGGGGGATCCTCAGTTCTTTTTTTTAAAACTTTTTTTTCATATTTATTTAGTATTTTATTTTTCTCTACTTACATATAAAAAATTTTGACATTTGTTTTTAAAACTTAGAATACTCAACATTCTTAGGGGTTTGTTTTTTATTTATTCATTTTTTAAAAAACCTTTAATCTAGAATCAGAAAAGGAAACAAAAAGACAAAAGGTAGTCAGTTATTTGAGATCCATGAATTACTTTCCAAAGTTCACTTAAGCAGACAATGTGTACTTGCCATGTACCTTTCCTGCAAGTCAATTTTTTTTGGTTCCTCATTGTGGCAAGAGATGGGGAGAGCAGAGAAGGGAAGAAAAAAAACTTATTGCTCTCTGGTCTGAGAATGCAAGGGAGAGAAAGGATGAAGTGGGCAGGGGTGGAGGCCAAGCAATATCATAACACATTTTTCTAGGCTTATGGGGAAAGAACATTTCCTCTGACCAGTCCGTTTCTACTTCTACCCCTACCCTCTTTGTGGGAAATCATCCTGGAGGCAGCTCCTGCCTACATATCACAGGGCCCACTCAAAACTTTCAGTGTCTATTTAGCAAGGGGCTAAGTTCACTTACTTGCCTCCACTAGAAGGACTTCCTTAGCGTAGGTCCATGATTTATTAATCTGATTGAGCTGGTTCAAGAAATTTATCAAATTTATCAGAGACTACCTTGGTCACCCCTGCTACTTACAGCTAAAGCAATGAAGACTTAAAAATGTGATTTTTACTTTGTAATTTACCTAAAGTCACATTTTTAGTTAATAGAAGAGTCTGGACTAATGTGCTTCACATTATGAATGAAGCTTCTGAGGAAGGCAAAGAGGAAAATCAGCAGGGGAGCAGTGGGCACATGAGCAGGGAAGATGAGTGAGGGACTCTTCCTAAAGGGGGAGGGATGGAGAAGGGAATAAGGAGTCTTATGTGCACACATGACCAACTTTGCCAACTTTATGATTTTCCCAGGAATTAGCCTATCTCTTTTTCTTTCTGACAAGCCATTTTATTTGAACTCTCAAATGCATTATATTCAAAAATTCATTTTGCTATGAATTAGAAGCCTTGGGTTCTAATAGAAATCTTGCCAAACTTTGTGGGGCATTTCATCTTTGGAGTTCTTAGTTTCCTGATTTGCGATATAAAACTGGGTATGCATAAGGCCCTTCACAACTCTGACATTTTGCTCAAATATCCCATTTTCTAACTTCTTTTCCAACTGTTCTAAGGTTCTAGTTCTGTCATTCTATGTGTCTTTGAAGACTGCTTTTCTTTAATCTCTTTTGGATGAATTTGTTTAGTGGTATTTATGGTGAAAGAGCATTATCCTCTGACATTTTTGGTGGAGGAAATTTGTATAAGGTATTGAATATTCTGGTAAGAGGGGCTAGAGCAGCAGTTCTCAACCTGTGGGTTGCAACCCCTTTGGGGGTTAAATGACTCTTTCACAGGGGTCACAGGGGTTGCCTAAGACCATCCGAAAACACGTATTTCTGATGGTCTTAGGAACTGAGACATTGCTCCTCTATCTGTCTCCAGGCAGGACTTCCCGCATGCAGATATGCCCACATACAAGTATTAAAAGGTCAAGTATTAAAAGGCATTAGGAAGGTTGAGAACCACTGGGCTAGAACATCATTAGATTTACATGATAACTTTATTATATATTTAGAAGGAATAGAAAGTTGTACACAACAGATTTCCAGTTTTCATCTACAGTCATCCTTTTTAAAAATTAAACTATGTTATGGAAATGCTTATTTATCCCATAAATTAAAAATATAACAAAAAAAAGAGAAAGACAATGTTGATACAATTGTTAGTATTTTAAAGTCATAACAACAGTGACAACAACAACAGCAAAACCAACAACAAATTTAAATAGTGATTTGAATTCAGTCCTTCCTAAGTCTAAGTCCAGGACTGGATCCATTGCACCACCTACCTATTTAGATAGCATTTGGGTTTGGTCTTTGGCCTTCAAATTATAATAATTTAGATTGATAAAACACAGAGAGAAGGATTCTATGAAGGATTTTCAGAAGTATAGTAAGTTCCTTCTCCCACCTGACCCCCATGTTTCTGTTTGACATCCACATTACACTACAGGTGGGATTCAGTGCACTTACCCAGTGCTGTGGCATCATTTGCCATAGCAAGGCAATGCTTGGTCTTGTTTCTAGTCTGACCATCTAGATAACATACACTACTCCTTATTTTTCCCCTCATAAACAGCGTCTATCCTTTAAGGTAAGCACATAGTCCACTTCCTTTGGGAAAGTTTTCTAGACAATCTGAGGTCTGACATTTTACTGGAAGACTTCCCCAATTCCTCTTAATTCTAACACCTTCGCTCTTGTATATGGCTTGCTTTACATATACTTGTTTGTATATTGTTTCCTCCATCAGATTGTAAACTTCTTGTGCCTCCCTTTATATACTCAGCACTCAGCACAGTGCCTGCCACATGTTAATTGGCTAACAAATGTTTACTGATTGAGTAATTCTAAGATCTCTTTCAGCTCTAACATTTTAAGTTTTATTTTCTAAGGTTCTCTCCAGTTCTAACTTTCTATGATCTAAGGATTGTTCAAGGTCTAATATTTTATGATTTTATGACACAAGTCCTGGCTTTTACTGTTTTCTGGGATAGTCCACGAATTGTATACCATTTTCTCCCCATCTATCCCAGGTAGGAATGGCCACAAAGATGCAGGCCCTTCCCATTGCCTCCTCAGTTCTGCTCTTTAAACAACTCATCTGTTTCCTCATCAAGCAGTGTGAGGGGATCTGGGTACCTACCATCTCTTGTAAAACATGAAATTCAGACCTCCTATCCCTTCTCCCAAAGCCTTTCAAAAGGAAGTTCATAAAGAAGATAAAAAGATTGAGGCTTCTCCCAAGGCCTTAGTACAGTGGCCATAAAGACAGAGTTGCTTTGGGATTTACTTAGACTTCCCCTGCCCCAAATGCTACCAGTCTTATTTGCTCTCATCTTGGTTCCAGATGTCTAACCTTTTCAAGATCCCCATGAGAGGTAATTGCCTTTTACTCTGTCATGAAAATCAGCTCTTGTCTCTGTCCAGGCCCCAGGTAGAAGAGGCATGTGAATATGCTAGGGGTGGTGTGTGTGTGTGTGTGTGTGTGTGTATGTGTTGTCATGAAATTTCTAAAGTATTCTCAAGCCCAAAAGATTTTAGGTTCACTTGAGTTAGTGTAAAAGAGGTATGAATGCATGCCATACAGCACTAGCTAGAGGCAAGGAAGGAGGGAGGTGGCTAATTATTATACTTATTTTATAGATGTGGACTCTAGGCTCAAAAGGGTTACATGAAGTGAATTTCTTGTGGTTATCTATGTGATAAGCAGGACTTGCTATAATAATGAAGAAAATAATAATAATAATATCTGCCCTTCCTACTTCACAACTTTTGTGTGTGTCAAATAACAAAGGCAGTGTGGCTTAGTGAAATAAACATTTGACTGAGAATTAAAAGTTGCCTTAAAAATTTAGATTTGAATCTAAATTCTACCCTTTTATACCAGTATAACACCAGCAACATCACTTAGCCTTTCTGTGCCTAGATTTCTTGTCTATAAAATGATGAATCAGGGCTAGTCTTCAAAAATGCTCTAGTTCTTTAAAAAAAAACTACAAAGAGAAACATTTAAAAAAATCCTGACTATGGAAGCAACAAATTGTAAAAGCATTGTGCAATCTATAGGAAGTTATTTATTTTTATTTTTGTCCAGACCTATGATTTCATCAGTATGGGTAAACTCATGGTGTAGAAATTTCCTTCACTTATGGATATTAGTAACTTGCATGTAAGGGGATTGTCCTTGTAATTGTTATAACTATTGTTGTTAATAAAAATAATATTCCAGACAAAATAATGATAATAAAATGCCTTTCCCTCCAGCCAGATCCATTATAGGGAAGAAGATTTGGATTAATCTATGTAACTTTGGTACTAGTTAAAAGCTTCCTTTCTCTCTACTGACAATATAGATGAATTTAATAGTATTTGTTGCTAATATTTTGGTATTTATCCCAAAATTTAATCAGCAAGTCACTTTGACACTATAAACAAACCCAGGCCAGTGGGGTTCTTGGAGTATTATCCATATTTGCTAATGAACAAGTCAATCTGTCAACATTGTGTATTGAACATACCCCATGTGTAGACAGCTGCAGGCAAAGAAAAGTGAATGACAATGTAACAATTATAAGAAAGAATTTTTGAACAACTGGAGCTGTCCAACATAGCAGTGGGCGGCCTTTTGAAGATAGCTCTAATACACAAGGCACTGTGACTTCTCTTTAATAAGGGAGGACTGGTTCTTACTTGGTAGCACTGATTCATTTTTTTCTCTCCCCCACCCCATTTTCTTGAAGGTCTACCAGGATCTACTTGCTTTCTGACAAACCAGGGAGGTGGGGAAAGGGAACTGAAGATATAAACTGGGGTGGAGAATTATAAGAAATTCAATATGGTTTTAATGCAAACAAAATATATATTGAGTTACATATAGGATATTTGACTAGGTAAAATAAGGTTCATCTACTTAGGGAGAGAATAAAGATTTCTTATACTGTAGAGAAAGCAGAACTACCCAGTTATCATTTTGCTTTTACTCTCTTTACCAAGAAATGAGGTATGATGCAGTAGATAGAGTCAATCTCAGATTTAAGGAGATCTGATTTCAAGTTCCCACCTCTAACACATACTGACTGTCACCCTAGTGAAGACATTTAATTTATCTTTTCTTCTAAATAGTTCTGTAAGACTATAAGTTGTAGGGAACTGCTTACCTGCATCAGAAGAGGGAATTTCTTTACCCACAAGTTCCTATTGTAATGGTAATCAATTTGTTTGATCAGATACTTAAGGCTAAGTATAGAACTCTGTCCATTGGTGAAAAGGTGTGAATTCCCCTGTTGACGTGGAAGAACGCTATTGGCTGAGACACTCCCTGTTGACTTGGGAGAAGGCCAGTGCTTATAAGGAATAATTTTATAGAGTCAAGACAGATGTTGGATTTGGTTCCTCAGTGAAGCTGGCTGAAGATATGAACAAGATGGGACTTTGTTTGTTGGTGGCCTGGCTGAACCTTGAGTTCCAGGCAAGAAAAGTCCTGAAGGGTTTGAGGTGTGCTGCATCCAGTGAACTTCAGTGTGTGCCAGGTATTGCCTTGAGGACTGGACAAGGACCTGGGAACTGTTCATCCCTGAGGACTGGACGAGAACCTGTAAGCTTTCAGCTCC
>CM053595.1:70824861-70848449 GCA_028646575.1 Pseudocheirus occidentalis | reverse complement strand
TAGGGAAACTAGGTCATTCCTTTTGTTAACTGATTGATTGAATCCCTCTTAGGGAAACTAGGTCATTCCTTTTGTTAATTGATTGATTGAATCTTAAAATGTGAAGCTGGTTTCTCCCTTAGGGAAACCAGCTGATTCTTCTCTTGTTCCTTGTTCCTTTCAGTAATAAGATATAATATTGAGACTTTCCTTGTTCTAAAGATTGTATATAATATTGTGAACTGTTGAAACTGTGAACATTGTACTGAATCTGATTTTGTAATGGAATATACAGAGTGTTCACTAGTACTGTGTAATCTGAATCTTAAAGACTGTTCACAGTAGCATTCTCTCAGGAATCTACTGCTGATTGGCTTTACACCTATACCAATGAAATTGCAGGCCCAGTTCTAGTCTTTATCAAAAGGATTGACTTCCAAGTGGGAAATCAAAAGAAGGATAGGAAATCTAAATCTTAAGTTCTTAGGAAGACAGATCCAGAACTAGAAGGAACCTCAGAGATCTTTTAAAGCAATTTCCTCATTTTATATATGAGTAAACTATGATCCAGTGATCATAAGTGACTTGTCCAAGGTTATACAAATAATAAATAGAAGAGCAAGATTGGAACTCAGATCCTTTGGCTTCAGACTTAGGGATTTTTTCCCCCATTGTACCATGATAGTAACAGCTAACTGCTCAAGCAGGTCACTCAATTCAGACAAATTACATCCCAGAGAATCTGAAAATTAGGATGGAACTCAGAGTTCAAATCCAACTTATTTATGAACAATAATGTCATTTACAACATAAAAGAGGGCATCATGCAACGTTTTTTTGTCAAAACCCCCCAGTGAAGTGGAACTATGTCCAGAGTGATCTTCTTCCTAACTCTAATCCTTAGGAAGTATTTTCTTCACATAAAGCTGAAAATGCCTCTTTGCAACTTTTACCTGTTGTTTCCTCTGGGACTAAATAGAAAAGACCTAATCACTTGTGTCATCCCTTCAAGTACTTGAAGAGAACTATTATGCTCCTCTCCCATTCTTTTCTTCTCCAAGATAAAATTCTTCTCACTCTGTCAATTCCTCCTCCTAGTCTTTATATGGTATGATCTTAGTTTACTTCTTCTAGACCCTCTCTACAATAGTGTTCCAAAATGTAGTAATAATGAGAATTTATATATTGTTTTAAGATTTGCAAAGCACTGTCCATATGTTATTACATTTTGTCCTCATGACAACCCTGCAAAGTAGGTACTTTGGTTTTTACCATACTTACCAATGAGGAAATTGAAGCTGTGATTTACACAGGGTCATATAACTAGTAAGTATCTGAGGCAGCATTTGAACTCAGTCTTTCCTTCTTTCAAGTCAGGTGTTTTAGCTCTTCTTCCAGCTGCCTCATAATGCAACACTCAGAATTGGTCACAAATGTGAATAGAACAAGGCAAACTACAAGAATATCACTTCCTTAATCTTGGACACTATTTTTTAAATGTGGTCTAAGAATCCATTAGATCTTTTGACAAAAAAAATCACACTATTGAATCATATTAGGATTACAGTCCACTAACATCACCCTGCCCTTTTAAAATTAACTGCTATCTAGCTATTTATCTCCCAAATTTATTTGTTAAGGTAATTTTTTAAACCAATTAGAAGAATTTATAATTAGATTTTTAATTTATATAATATTATATTTAACCCAATATTCTAGCCTATAAAGAAATCTTTCTGAATCCTCATCAGCATAGAACTTGTTAACTTGTTTCCTAGTTTTGTGCAAATTTGATGAATATTGATTTCATCCATGCTATTATTCAAATAACTAATGAAAAATTTAAATAGCACTGGGCCAAGTATAGATCTAGGGCCAAGTAGAGTAGGGGCACTCCTCTAGAGATCTCCTTTGAAGTTGGTATCAAACTCTTAAAGTCTCTTCTTCAGATATAGCCAATTTAAATGCTTGGGAACCAACCTCACTTTGTGCAGCTTTTATCTAGTTCACATCTTTGCACCTTTCCACAAGGATAACATAATAGGCTATGTCAAATGCTCTCCTAAAACTTATGGAAACTACATTTTCAACATTACCCAATTCTAGTGACATTGACAGAAAAAAAGGAAACTAGGTTATTTTGAAGGGGCTTTTCAAAAAACTTTATTTGTTTATTTTTAGTTTTCAGAATTTACTTCCTGATGTTATAATTACTCCCCTTCCCTCCTATCTCCCTCCACAAGACAGCCTGCAATCTGACATAGACTTTATATATACATTGCTATTAGACATATTTTCATGTTAGTCATGTTGTGTAGAAGAATTATAATAAATGGAAGAAACCATGAGAAAGAAAAAAACAAAAAAGAAAATAATTGATTTTGTTCTACATTCAGACTCCATCATTCTTTCTCCGAATGTGGATAGCATTTTCCATCATGAGTACTTTGGAAATGTTTTAGGTTCTTGCATTGCTGACAAGGGCTAACTAAGTCTATCAAAATCAGTCATTGCAGACTGTTACTGTTACTGTGCACAATATTCTCCTGGTTCGGCTCATTTCACCCAGCCTCAGTTCTTTCCAGGTTTTTTCTGAATTCTGCTTCTTCAAAATTTCTTATAGCACAATAGTATTCTGTTACATACATATGTCACAAATTATTCAGTCATTCTCCAGTTGATAAGCATCCTCTCAGTTTCCAGTTTTTGGTCATCACAAAGGGAGCTGCTATAAATATTTTTGTACATGTGGGTCCTATCCCCCTTTTTATGATTTCATTGGGATACAGCCCTACAAATGGTATTGCTGGGTCAAAGGATGTGCACTTTTTTATAGGGGCATAGTTCCAAATTGCTCTCCAGAATGGTTGGATTAGCTCACAGCTCTACTAATAATGAAAGTGTTCCAACTTTTCCACATATTCTCCAATATTTATCATTTTCCTGTTTTGTCATATTAGCCAATCTGATAGGTGTGATGTGGTACCTCAGAACTGTTTTGATTTGCATTTCTCGAATCCATAGTGATTTAGAGCATTTTGAAGGACCTTTTCTTAAAGATAAATTTTGTCATGATTTGTTCTCAGTGAACCCATTCTGAATCTTTGAAATTATTTTTCTTAGATTTTCATTAAGTATCTTGCCTCTAAAACATACTATTTTATTTTATAAATAAATTATTATTAACATATTCTATAATCAGGCCAAGAATTGAAGTCAAGCTCCCTAGATTTTATTTTAGAGAATATATTAATTTTCTCATTTTGGGATTAAAATTGGGACATTTCCCTCTGCCAATCCTGTGATTATTTTCCTGTTCTCCATGATCTTTCCCATATCAGTGATAATGGTTCAGCAAAGAAATCTTATGAATGTAGTTTCTGAGGCATAGCCAGTGATATTTAAAAAAAAGAGAAAAGCCTATGTGTCACAGGACTACAGATGGAAAAATGTGGCCTCTATATTCAAGAGAAAAAAAAAACCTTAGGTATTTAAATAAGCTTCATTTTGATTTCTAGTGGAATTCTAAAAAAGGTTCAAAGAAATGGTTTGTGAACATTTGTAAAGGAAAGTAATGCATCATATTGGATTTACTGAGAATAGGCCATGCCAAACTAACCTCATTTCCTTTTTCTGTAAGTGTTAATAGATGGTTAAAATTGAATGGGAGAATGCCAAAGGCATAGGCAACTTCAGTAAGTCATTTGGCCAAGTTTCACCTGTTATTGGGGAAAAAGATGGAGAAATATAGATTAGATGGCTAGATGATAACACAATTTAGGTGATTTGGCCCAGGTTTAATGACAAGTCTCAAAAGTTATGATTAATATTGATATCAGCCTGGAGTGAGGCTTCCAGTGGAATGTCCTTGACACTGTTCCATTTAATTTTTTTTTATCAACAGCTTATATTAAGAAATAGATACATGCTTGTCAAATTGTAGATTAAAAAGACATGATTAACTACAGAAAAAATATCCAAAAAAGACTGCAATGGGATATCTATCTATCCATCTGTCTAATATAAATATATCTATATAGTCACACACATTAATATATAGAATTTGGGTATATGTGTGTATGTGTGTGTATAAAAAAAGGTTGAATTTAATAGAAGTAAATCTAAAGTTTTATACTTAGGAAAAAAAATATCACCTTCAAAAGCACAGGATGCAGGCCCATCTAAGATGCACCTAAGCAAAATTACATGTGAAAATGACCTATTTTTTTTTAACAATCTATTCATTCTTTTTTTAAACATTTGATTTTACAACTTTCAATTCCAGATTCTTTCCCTTCCTCCTTTGTCACCCACCCTTACTGGGAAGATAAGCAATTCAATATAGGTTGTGCATGTGTAGTCATGCAAAACATTCCCATAGTGGATATATTGTGAAAGATTGACTATATTCCTCTCCATCCTATCCCGTCCCCCACTTTCTCTATTCTCTACTTTGACACTATTCCTTTTCAAAAGTGTGTGCTTCTAACTACACTTGCCCCCACCCTGCCTTCCCCTCCATCATGTTCCCTCTCATCCCTTTCCCCCCTACTCTACTGTAGGGCAAGATACCCAATTTAGTGTGTTTGTCATTTCCTCCCTAAGCCAAATTCAATGAGAGTAAGGTTGACCCATTCCCTTTTGCCTTCCTGTTCTTACCCTCCATTGTAACAGTTATCCCTTGCCTCTTCTATATGAGATCATTTACCCCATTATGTCTCTCCCCATCTCCTCTCATTATATTCCTCTCTCTCCTTAATTTCACGTTTTAAATGTCATCCTTTCCTATTTAATTGATCCTGTGCCCTCTGTCTATGTATACCTGTACACATATATACACACACACTCATAAATGTATTCATAGGCACATATAGTCTCCCATATAGACATATATATGTATATGTGTATATATATATATATATTTATATTCCCTTCAATTATCCTCATACTGAGAAAAGTTTCATAAGTTACAATTATTGTTTTTCTATGTAAGCATGTAAATGGTTCAACTTTCATAAATTCCTTATGATTTCTTTTCCCTGTTTACCTTCTTGTATTTTTCTTGCTTGTATTAGAATGTCAAATTTTCTGTTCGACCCTGTTTTTTTCATCAAGAATGCTTGAAAGTCCTCTGTTTCATTGAATGACCCTATTTTCTCCTGAAACATTATACTCAGTATTGCTAAGTAGGTGATTCTTGGTTTTAATTCTAGAACTTTAATCTCCAGAATATCATATTCCAAGCCCTTCAATCCCTTAATGTAGAAGCTGCCAGATCCTGTGTTATCCTGATTGTGTTTCCACAATATTCAAATTGTTTCTTCTTGGTTGCTTGTAATATTTTCTCTTTCATCTGGGAACTCTGGAACCTGCTTATAATATTCCTAGGAGTTTTCTTTTTGGAATCTTTTTCAAGAGGTTATTGGTGAATTCTTTCAATTTCTATTTTGCTCTCTGCTTCTAAAATATCAGGGTGATTTTCCTTAAGAATTTCTTGCAAGATGGTGTCTAGGCTTTTTTTTGGATCATGGCTTTCAGGTAGTCCAATAATTTTTAAATTATCTCTCTTGGATCTATTTTCCAGGTTAGTGGTTTTTTCCAGTGAGAAATTTCACATTGCCTTCTATTTTTTCATTTGTTTGGATCTGTTTAATAGTATCTTGATTACTCATAAAGTCATAAGCTTACATTTGCGCTAAACTAACTCTGAAGGAATTATTCTGTTCAGTGAGCTTTTGAAATTCTTTTTCCATCTGGCAAAAACAGCTTTTTAAGGCATTCTTCTCCTCATTGGGCTTTTGGGCCTCTTTAGCCATTTGAGTTAATCTACTTTTGGGGGGGATGGGCAGAGTGCAATTGGGGTTAAGTGCCTTGTTCAAGGTCACATGGATAGTTTTTGTGTTAAGTGTCTGAGGCCGGATTTGAACTCAGGTTCTCCTGACTCCAGGGCCAGTACTCTATTCACTGTACCACCTACGTACCCCTGGGTTAATCTATTTTAACATGTTATTTTATTCAGTGAGGTTGTTGATTTTCTTTTCATGATTTGTTTGCATCATTCTCATTTTTCTTCCCAATTTTTCCTCCACTTTTCTTACTTGCTTTTTAAAATCCTTCTTGAGCTCCTCCATGGTCTATAACCAATTCATATTTTTTCTTGGAACTTTTGGTGCAGGAGTTCTGACTTTGTTGTCGTCCCCTGTTCCATGCTTTGATCCTTTTTGTCCCCCAAAATGCAATCTAAACTTGGATTGCTGTGCTTGCTTTGCTTCCTTTGCTTGCTCATGTTTCTACTCAGTTACTTGACTTTTGAGCTCTTTGCCACAGTAGAACTCTGTTTCCAGAGGGGAGAGCTTTGTCCCAAATTGTTGGGGTTTTCACAGCTGTTGGAGTTATTAGGAGAGCACTGTCTCTGCAGCCTCCACAAACTCTGGCTCACTGGTCACACATGTCAGGACCCAAGACCCCAATCCCAAGCCAGGCCAGTTAAAGCAAGAGCAATCACCCCCTGAATGTTTGCTTGGCCCCTCTATGATGTGAAGGACAGGATCTCTGAAGCAGCCACATGGAGGCAGCTACATGGCCACTACATATGCCACTTCTAGCTTCGGGGGTGGAGGCAGGACCTGCTCCTCTTCCTCCCCCTCCCCAGTTCCAACAGCGTTCTACACTGACCTCTCACTTTTTTCTTTGGCATTTATGGGTCGATAATTCTGGAAACCACCACTGCAGATGGTGATCCAGTCTCCCAAAGTCTGCTGTAGCCACTGGTTGGGGCCACCCTGGGCCTAAAGCCATGGGCTTACATGGGGCTGGGCTTGCCTCTCAGTTTGGTGTGATTGACCTTTCCTGTCCACCTGCCAGGCTGCCTTCAGTGGGAGATTTATTTCTTTTTGTCACTTTGTGGGTTCTGTAGCTTTAAAATTTGTTTAGTGTCATATTTTATAGGTATTTCAGGTGGTTATGGGGGGAGCTCACAGACTTTTCCTGCTTCTATGCTACCATCTTGTCTCTGCTCCCATGATCTGTGTTCTTTAGCAAAATGTAAGCCCTGTATAAGTCAACGGTTTGACATGACAGGCAGAAAAAAGCTATCTTATAATAAATTAATGCAAGTGTAGTATCTATAATGAAAAAAGTGACAGTCCTTTATTTTGCTATAGATGAGAGTCCTAATCTACTCTAGTAAGATCACGTCTAATATTGGACACATTTCTTGGCCGCATATTTTTGGAAAGATTGTGTCAAACTACAACAAGTCAAAAGGAAAGTAACTAAAATGAGAAAGGCTCTTAGAACCATGCTACATAAAAACTCATTGGAGAAGAAAGGGCTCTTTGAGAAGAGCTATCACATGGAAAGATTGGGAGTGTAGTAAAAAAAAAAGTATAATACAAAGTGGGCTGTGAAAATGTGTTAGGGGAGGGAAGGTGATAAGAATTTACAGTGCCAGGTACAGTGATAAGAGAATTTTTAGTAAGATCTCATTTGATCCTCACAACTACCATGTGAGGGTGGTATTTTAGTATTCTAATTTTATATTTGAGGAAACCAATGGTTCAGTGGTTACTATTTTATTCTATGAACTGTCCTTGTTTAAGAGATACACATATAGAATTATACAAGAGTTCAAAGGAGGAATGGATTAATTATTTGAAAAGAGAGAAGATCAGAAAAGGGTGTATGGAAGAGGCAGTATTGAAACTTGTTTTGGAGCACTGGAAGGATGTCATAAGAAAGAGATGCAGGAGGAAAGCATTATAGATGGATGGAGGCGTAAGTATGAGCAAAGGCACAGTGATGAAACAAAATGCAATGTATTCAAGAAATAGTTAGTTTACAGCACGACTGGATTGTAGTATTTATGTCTATTAAGCCTGGAAAGGTATGTTGGAACAATTTGTGGAGGTTCTTGAATGAAGAAAAGGGAATAAAGAAAGAAATAAAGGAAGAAAGAAAGAAAGAAAGAAAGAAAGAAAGAAAGAAAGAAAGAAAGAAAGAAAGAAAGAAAGAAAATGTCAGAAGCATAGATTTTTCCCACACATAAATTTAAAATCTGAAGAATAGTTCCCTCTCAACTTTAGCAGCGTATCTGTAAACTTCTTGACTGTCTCAGCATCTCCAGTTCCAGGAGAGTAAAGACTGTGGATAAATGGTCCAGAGGGTGGCAGGTCAAAACACCCAGCAGAAAGAAACAACACACTTTCTGTTTCTGGAGATAAAATCTGTGTGACCCTAGTTGCCACTGGGCAGGTCTCCTATTCCCAAGTCTTGGCAACATGCTTGGAGAAGCCCAGTATCTCCTTTCCTGCTGTAGATGTTTTCCATTCATCACCATGTAACAGCAAGCAGAGCACATTAAAATCTAGACTCGTATAGTATTGAGCAACTTCCTGGAGGAAGGTGGAAAGAGATTTACTGTAGGAAATGAGTAATCTGGTAACCAAACCAGTTCCTTTGATCTCAAAACGTATGAGTGTGTATCCTTGTCAAAAATAAGAGGCTTATCTTGGAAACAGGGAAAAGGTAAATAAAAGAGAGGTTCCAGGAAAATTTTAGAGATCCTTATATGGAGCTTTTTGTGTGTATGCACATTGATATGTCTCTGTCTCTGTGTGCTCATATATGTGTGGTGTTTCTGTTATTATACTGATATGAGAGAGACAATGATAGAGATATTCACAGTGGTGAAGATATATATAGATTAATGAGAGAGAAGGGAGGGAGGGAGGGAGGGAGAGAGAGAGAGAGAGAGAGAGAGAGAGAGAGAGAGAGAGAGAGAGAGAGAGAGAGAGAGAGAGAGGAGAGGGAAGGAGGGAGAGACATAGACAGAAGGACAGAAATAGACATACAGAAATTAAAAACTAGGGCAAGCAGGAAAGATTTGTGAACTCTGAAATCAGCTAGCAGCAGGGGGCATTAGAACTCCATGGCTTAGGATCTTGGAAATAGAAAGGTGAGGGTGAAAAGATAGAAAAAGAGAGGAGAAAGAGGAAAAGAGAGAGAAAGGAAGGAAAGAAGGGGAAGGGAGAAAGGAGGGACATTTGGACAGACAGAGGAAGACAGAAAGAGATAGAGAGAAAAAATTTCCAGCTTGCCCTTTCATATATAGTTCAGTTTTTATATAGGATTTTGCTCCAGCCATTCCCATTAAAGAAGCAATGTCTGTGGAAAGCTTTCCAGACTGCACTGACACAGACCCCAATGCATGGGGTTAGTGTTTATTAGAAGGAGCACAAAATGTGCCTCACCAAGGTAGAAAATGAGGCCCCTTCAGTTAAATATGGTTGTGTCCCTGAGGCTTAAACCCCAGCAGGGTGCAGAGCTATTGCTAGACCATAATAAATTATCCTGGGTTTCTTACAGTGGGGTGCGGGGGTAGAGGGAGGGCAGCATTACTACAGGAACCAGGTAATTGGGAAATGACACAGGAAAGCAGCAATAAGGATGGTTTAATTACAAGATTCTGAGAAGGAAATAACCCAAGCTCTATGATGAACCTTTCTGGATGAGTCTGGCTCCTCACCTCTAGAGGCCTTTTGGAAACGAATCTCTAGCTATCTTCACAGTTCACCTTACTTACAGCTTCCATCAAGATACCATTTTTGATACTTATCTTTGAGCATATTGTCTCACTTGTACTTATATACCTAACAATGTCCAGAACATATTAGATATATGGCTCTAGGGTCTCCATTTAAAGAGGGGGTTCAGCATGGATTTTCTTCCCAGTGTCTTGGTCCTAATAATAGCTTATAGCACAATAGGTAAGTATGATTATTATCCATACTTTACAAATCAGAAAACTGAGGCTGAGAGGGTAAGTCATTTGTCCACATTCACATATAAAGGAAATACCTGAGGCCAGATTTGAACTCAACTGTTCCTGAGTCCAGGGCTGTCAGTAGGTCCATTGTACCACCAGTTTGTCGTGTGCAGTAAGCAAATAATAAATGCGTGTTGATGGACTACTTGGTTGATATCACTCAAAAGGGTCCCCTAAGGTCCTTTCCAACTCTAATTCATGATCTTTTGAAATTTTGTGCTCTTTACATTTACATCAGAGGTGATAGAAAGCATTTAGCAACTTAAAAAAACCAAAAAACAAAACCTGAGGCTCATATGGATGTTTACAATCAGTCAATGTCCTCCCTGACCTGAGATTGCTTTTTTTTTCCCATTTCCACGGGGACTTCAGAATATGAATTGCTTTATTTAACTTCTTTTCCTCCTTCAAGATTACTCTTGATATTACCTCCCGAGGCAGCCTATTCCACTTTTGGATAGCTCTTACAAGGAGGGCCAAAAATCTGCTTCTGCAACTTCTATCTAATGCTCCCTCTGGGACCAAGCAAAATAAATCTAATCCTTCCTAAATATGATAGCTCTCAAACATTTAAGAGTTGCTATGATCACATGGAAGCTTTTGGAGGATGGCGTCTCTCTCACATTTATCTTTGCATTCCTAGTGCCTAACACAGTACCTAGCACATAGTAGTTACGTAACACATTTTTATTGACTGATGTGATGATTGATCATAGCTTCAAGCAGTCTTACCTTTTCTAAACTCAACACTCCTACTTTCTCCTATGGAGCTTCATATGCCAGGGTTTTGAATCGCTTCATCTTCCTAGTCAATACATTCCCTCCAGAAATATTGATTTTTTAGTATCCTTACCTATATTTAGGGTACAGTCTTAAAATAGTGGTTCCCAGAATGTGATACAATATTCCAGAGTCAACTAAGCAGGTCAGAGAATAGTTGAACTTTCCACTCTCTCATTCTATTTACTTCATCTGTTAAGCCTTCTGTTAAATTGATCACACTTGGAGAAAAAAGTACAGGGAAGAGGGTACCCAGTGGTATATAACTTAGGATGTCCTGATCTTCCTAGGGTAGCATTAA
Organism: Pseudocheirus occidentalis; assembly: GCA_028646575.1. Taxonomy (NCBI): domain Eukaryota; kingdom Metazoa; phylum Chordata; class Mammalia; order Diprotodontia; family Pseudocheiridae; genus Pseudocheirus; species Pseudocheirus occidentalis. The sequence goes on along the minus strand of CM053595.1, from coordinate 70,837,563 downwards.
TCATGTTATAGCTGTGCTCTGAGAAGGTGGGTTAATGATTCAAATATCCAAAAATTTAACTACCACTCACTCACATGATTGCTCCAAATGATGCTCTGACTTTTTCCAAAACAGATAAAGTTTGAGAGAAATGACAGCTTAATCTTCTATTTAAACTTTTCCTCAGTTTTTCCTTAGACACTAGTGGAAAATGAATTCACTATCAGGACACAAAGTACTATGGGTCTCAAAGGGTCTAAGTCAAAGGGAATAATAAAGCCTGCCCTTGACCAATCACAGAATTATTTTGAGGTTATTATTAAATAGTAGAGCTCTTACAGCTGAAAGTCACCCTAAGGAACAATCAATCTTCTGATTTCACAAATGAGGACATGGAGTTCCAGAGGGGAAGTGACTATTCTAAGATCATGCAAGAAAGCAGCAAAACCAGAATTAATGCTTAGGTATTTTGATTGAAAATGTCTTTACAAATACAAAATAGTCTTTACACTATAATTATATTTTAAAATGCTTTGACAAATTATTTGTAAAATCTGCATTTTTGTTATTCTATTAGGCAACTAGGGCAAGTAGACGGCACAGTGGATAAAGTGCTGGCCCTGAAGTCAAGGAGAAATGAATTCAAATCTAGTCTCAGACACATAGTAGCTGCATGACCCTGAGCAAGTCACTTCACTCCTATCTGCCTCAGTTACCTCAACTGTAAATGATAATAATAATAGCAGGGTTGTTGTGAGGAACAAATGATATGCTATATAAGGTGCTTAGCAGAGTGCCTGGAACATAGTAAACAGTAAATACTTTATTCCTTTCCCCCATTAACTTCCGACAAATAGTGATAGGTTATTGGTGTCAGTGTTCTATAAAGACTATTGGACAGAGAATCAGTAGACTCAGTTTCTAATTCTGGTTTTGATGCTAACTCAGTTTATGACTTTGCTCAAATCACTTGACTTTTAGAGTTTCCTCGGGCTCTGGCTATGAAATGAAGGATTTATACTAGGGGCTCCCTAAGGTCTGTCACCTCTAGCATTTCTTTTTACATTCTAGCTTTTAAAGTCCTCTCTAGCTCCCATATTCCATATTTTGAGGAATTTCTCTAGTATCCTACATATTAATATCCCTTCTATCTCTAACATTCCATGTTCTGAAGTTTCATGAGTTGACGATTTCTCCTCCTCACTGCCCACCCCCACTTCCTATGCCCTTTATTCCACTGTGCTTACTTAGAGATGGGTGGGATTGAAGTCACTTATCCATCTGTATTAACAGCAGGACATGTTGCTATCAGCAAAATAGATGGAGCATGTTTCATCTCTTATCTGCATCTCTAAGAAGTTAAATGATTTCTTTCCCCCAACTGAAATAAATCAAAGGAGTGGAATTTTAATTATAATCACCAGGCGGTAGATTCAATGCATCTACAGGAGACAAGGGCTAAGAATGTTATCAGAAGGGCTTGTCTCTCTGAGCAAGGGAATAAGATTTTGCTAGGATTGAAAGGGAGAATTCTGAGGGATACCAAAGACTCTCTGGAACTGGTAAAGAGCAGTAGGATCCCAATAACATTAAAAGAAAAAAAAAAGGATTCCCAATCTGAGTCAAGCCAATGGGTCCTACAGCCTCCTTTAGCTTTTCATGTCTTTAGATTTATTTCAATAAACATTCACTAAACATCTACTATATGCACTGCATCAGACACAACAGAAACAAATATAGATGCCAACCAAGCCTCCCTTCAAGGAGTCCACAGTGTAAGATGGTAAAGATATTTATGCAAGTAACTAGAGAGGGAAAGGTCTGTGTGAGGGAGGAACATGGTATGTATATGTATGAGAGAGGGAGGGGACAATAAAAATGTGAAAGTGAAGATAACACTTTTTTTTTCACTTTTTTTCCCCCTTAAATAGGTGGAGCAGCTAGGAAATGGTTCATTGACGGGGCTGAACCTGAGTTAGCCCTGGAAGAAAGGGAGAGATTTCATTACAGAAAAATGGGAAGGATGTTACAGTATATCATGTTCCTCAAGGATAACTGAACAAAAGCAGACTGATATTATTCTGTTTCTGGATAGGAACGGATTCAAGGGGAAAATTGAGGAACAGTTCTCCTTTTTGTACTTGGTGAGAAATTACTGAGAATTACCTATATATGTATGTATGTGTGCTTACACACATATATTTTCATTGATTTAGAGGAGATTAAAATTTATCTAGTTCATGTCTTATTTTGTAGTCAGTTAATAGTTTTACTGAAATTAAAGGAGCAGCCCGAAGACATACAGGTAGTAAAATGGTAGGTGAATTATTTGAACCGAGGATTTTTGACACTAAATTCACCATTCTTTCCACTATACTGTGCAGAGATGTATCTGTATCTGTGTCTATATCTATATCTATATCTATGTCTATGTCTATGTCTATGTCTATGTCTATGTCTATGTCTATTTCTATATCCATATCCATATCCATATCCATATCTATATCTATATCTATATCTATATCTATATCCACCTCCACCTCCACCTCCACATGCACATTCATATGTGTGTGTGTGTGTGTATTTCAGCACCTCTATCATTCTTATTCTTTCATTTTGCCAAGTGTTCTTGTAGGGCAGTGGTTGATCTTCTATATAAGCTTACTTGCTTAGGGTAAAGGGTTTATTAAATTTCTAGGCATCACATTATTTGAAGATTGGTTAAAAATATTGGGGATGGAGAAGAAAGCATGTAATGGAGGTCAGGAGGATGATGGCTGCATTAAGGTATTTGGAGGGCTGTCATATGGAAGAAGGAATAGATTTCTTCTTCTTAGGTCCAAAAAAGCAGAACTTGAAGAAATAGGTAGAAATTGAAGAAAGCAGGTTTCAGGTAAATGGAGTAACAGAATTTGTAACAATAGGAGCTGTCCAAAAATGTAATGGCTTTCTTTTGGAGGTAGTGAGGGCTCCATGACTGGAGATTTTTCAATGAAGGCTGGATGACCTTTCATTGGGAATAATGTACAACAAGTTCTTGACCAGGTATTGGTTGGATTAGGGGGCATCTGGGTTCCTCCTGACTCAAATTCTATTGAATCTGGGAAGTTCTTACAGAGCTAGGATTGACATTTTTATCTGACTGATAATGATCTTTCATGCATGTCACCTAGCAACACTTTCTTTAAACTTTTATTTATACTATCATTTCTTGGTGCCTGAGAACTTATGTAAAGGGCACAATAGGAAATCTCTCTTGAACAATAGCAGACAACCTCATTACAAACGCGCAGTTGACAAAAGATTCAGAGAATACAAGATCCCACTTTGCTCATTGCTGACAATAACAAAATATTTGACTTGGTGGAGTGAAAATGCTGCCCTCAAGGCTTTCATTTAACAAAATATTTCCAATGCAAATAGTGTAAGATTCCCTCAAAAGAGGTAGCAAAATAAAATCACTGTATTGTGATGACCCTCTAAATCTTAAAATTAAAGCATAAAACATAACCATAGGTATTTGCAGCTACCATCAGGGGTATCTTGCAAAGATTCCAAATCAAAACAGGATTTCCTAAAGTTTTTAAATTTTCTACCCCCCCCCATATACTTGTGTTTGTAAATGACATTGTGCTAATTTTACCAATGCCTTGATTACTGCAAAATCTCCTATTGCATTCTACATGGATCTCAAAAATTTCAGCCTAAATATTTATGTAGGAAAAAAAATAAATGGTGGAAAATATCTATTACCTACATTGAACTATTCAGAAGGTTGGAAATTTATTGAACTGGTTCACCAGTGTATGTAGCTTGGACAGACAGTTCAGGTAGAAAATTAACTTAGCCTGGAGTTGAGTAGGAGGAGAATGAATATGAAAGATTGAATCTGGAAAATTGTATAGAAGTATTAAAGACCCTGACCTACTTAAAACAAGGCGACATCTTACCTTTTTATCATAAATATTCTTTCAGTGATTCAGCATATCTAACAGAGATAACTACTCTCTCTGAATAATTAAAATTGTGGGTTACTCATACAGCAATGGAGAGACCCATGATGGTCCTAAGTACTTTGTAACATGTTATCAATTAAGAATTACTAAAGAAAAGCAAAGATGTCTTCTATGGAAGACATTATTGCAAAAAGGGGGCAAGCTATTTATTTAACAAGATTGAAACAGAGTCCATTGTAGCACAGACGTTAGGATCACATTCATGATATTTTAAGATATTGAGAGTAGGGATTCTTAACATTATTTTGTTTGCTTATTTTGAATCGTGGATGCCTTTGGTAGTTTATTGAAACCTATGGACTCCTCAGAATAATATTTTAAAGTACAAAATAAAATATATAGGGTTGCAAAAGAAACAAATTTTATTGAAATTATTATTGAATATATTTTTCTAAAAATAAATTAATGGACTCAAATCAAAGAATCTGAGTTTTAAGGGGGAGACCCAGAACATTAGGTGGGTATCTTGTGGAACATTTGAGGAGAATGTGGACAAAAATTCCAAAGAATGAAAATTGAGTGGTGATCTGCTCCCTTGGATTACTCATAGGTATGAGCTCATAGGTCTGTTAAAAAATAAGATTTTTTTGAGGTAGCTATCATAAAATATTCATTTCCCCACTAGGAAAAGGAAAGAAAACTTCATTTTTTTCATCAACAGTCTCTTTCAAACTTCAACAGGGTTGCCCATTTTTCATGTTGTATGATGTGATAATCAACCAAGCAGGAAACCACTCTCCCTCTGTGACTGTATAGATTTGACTCACTGGCCTCCCCTCACTCTTGTTCTTTTTAGATTTGAAGCCACATTTTATCCTTTGCTAAAATTTTAGTTAGTACTTATAAGAAGGCACTTAAATCAATTAATTTTATTCTCCCTTCTTTGCACCTTCATTACTGTGATGATATTACTTTTGTTGATGGCATCATTACCATCACCAACACCACCATCATCATCAGTCAGACCTGTGCTTTCATTGGTGAAGGAAATCTCTGAAGAGGTTCTTCTACTTCCCCTAAAATGCATATAAGTATCTGCTCTGTAACTTATAATATTTAGAACATTGTCTGAGGAACTGAGAGGCTAAGTGAATTAGTCAGGGTCACATAGCTTGTATATGTCAGAAGTTAGATTGAACCCAAGGCTTCTACCCTTCATCCCAAGCTGGCCCACTATCCACTTCCCCACAATGCCTCTCACTATATTACCTGAATTTTATTCAGCCCTAATGTCTCACTTCCTCTTCTGTCTCAAATCTTCTGCTTTCTATTGGACATCTCAAATTGAATATTTAACTCAAAATGTCAAAAACTGAACTCATTATCTTTTCTCAAAAAGACTTTCTCTCTTCCTAACTTCCGTATTACTGTGGAGTTTACCACCATGCTCCCAGTCACCCAAATTATGTTTGATCCTCAATTCCTCACTCTATATCTTGCCCACCCTGCCTCAACATATTCAATCAGTTGCCAGGGCTTATCATTTCTATCTTCATAATGTTTCTTGTATATGCCTCCTACTCTCCTCTGCCAGTTACTACCACCCTGGCACAGTTGTCCCCATAACTTCACACCTGGAAGATTACAGAATCCTGATGTTTGGTCTCCTTGACTCAAGTCTCTCCTCATTCCAATCTATCCTCTACTCCTGTGTAGAAGTGATCTTCCTAAAGGGCATGTCTGAATCTGTTACAGATTCAATAAACTTCAAAAGCACCATATCACATCTAGGGTCAAAAATAATGTCCTTTGTTAGGACTTTAAAGCCCTTCATAATCTGGCCCATTTTCATATCTTTCTAATTTTACACTAAACTTCCTCCCATCCTTTCAATCCAGTGACCCTGGTTATCTCCTGGTTCCTTGTATTTTCACTGTGTAGGTCATGACTCAAATTTTCTTCCTCTTCATCTCTGCCTATTGGTTTCCCTGACTTTGTACAAATCTTAATGGACATCCCACATACTGTAAAAAGTCTTTCTGGGGGTGGGGGTGGGGTAGGGAGGGAAAGCCAAAATTATGAAGTACAGGCAGCAAATCAGCTGAACCCTTCCAGTATTTTCTTCCAAAAAAAAAACTTAAAATAACACTGGAATTCAAATTTTGGTGTGGCAGAGCCAGAAAAAGGTCAGAGTGAGGATTTTTTTTTACAGCCTAAGACATCTTAGGAAAGGTCTGTCACACCAAGGTCACAGGAGAAAAGCATGGCAGCAACATGAGCAGCAGGCCTTGGAGAGGGTGTCAAACAAGGCAACAGCTTTGAGAGCTCTCAGCCCAGAGATGGGAAGGGGTTCAGGATAAAAAAAATGTCATAAAGATTAAAGGGGACAGTTTTCTGCCTCTGGGTGTAGGACCCTGTTACTTTGCCCATTCATAGTTCAGGGTCATATCTCCAGAGTGATGAGGCTCACTAGAGTTTGAGACTGCAGGTGAACAGAGTCCCTAGTCATAGTTAAAAAGGAGAGAAAAGTGATTGTTGTCCTTCTGAGTGGAAAAGTGTGCCTAGTCTCAGTTTCAAGGCAGAAGAGTCCACTAGAGGCTGTCACTTCAGAGAAACAGGATCCCTTCCTGAATAAAGACCAGATCACAGGCAAGAAAAGCAGTGACCACACCTTACCTTGGATCAAAATATCCTTGGAAACACCAAAATTTTGCATTCTCCTAGAACTAGCTCTGAAAACAGTAGGACAAAACATCCTGAAGCTTTGGACAGTACTCATCCCCCATTCCCAGGTGAGCAGAGCTAAATGTTAGCATTAAGTTAAAGTTAAGAAATAGTCTTATAAAATGAGCAAGCAACAACAACAACAAAAAGAACTTGAGCATGAAAATGCACTATAGTGACAGGGAAGACAGAGATACAAACTCAGAAGATTTTGATGTCAAAACTACTATAAGCAAAGCCTCAAAGAAAAATGTGATATCAAAACTAGTTCAACAAGAATTCTAGGAAGAGATCAGAAAGGATTTTGAACATCAAATAAATGATCTGGAGGAAAAATCGTGGAAAGAAATGAGAAAGATACAAGACAATTATGAAAAGAGACCCAAAAGTTTAACAGAAGAGACCCGCAAAAAACTGAACAAAAGAATACATTAAAAACAGAATTGGACAATTTGTAAAAAGCCATACAAAAATTCAGTGATGAGAACTCCTTAAGAATAATTGGCTGAATGGTGAAAGAGACACAAAAAACTCACTAATAAGAAAAACTTCTTAAAAAGTAGAATGGGGGGGGAGGGAGAGAGAAGGATAGCCAAGATGGCAGAGTAAAAGCAGTTACTTGCTTGAACTCTCCCCTAAACCCCTCAAAATACCTGTGAAACATAACTCTAAATAAATTATAGAGCTACAGAACTCACAAAATGATGAAATCAAATAAATCTTCAGCCCAAGACAGCTTGGAAGGTTGACAGGAAGGATCTACTGTGCTATGCTGCAAGTGGAGGCATTCTGGTATGGGCAACACTGTCACAGACAGGGCTGGAGCAGGCCTCAGGGGACTGAATCACTGGCAGCTGTGGCAGCTTTGAGATTTCTCAACCCATAAATGCCAAAGACAACATTGAAGATCAGTGGGAAAACTCTGTGGGACTTGGGTAAAAGAGGAGCATGGTCCAGCCCTAGCCCATGTGACTGAGGTGGTGGTGGCAGGAGCAGCGACTTCTTCTGGAGCTTCTGGGCCCATAGATGGTGGGGGACTGAGTGGCTGATCAGAGGGGGTTTGCAGAGATCTTTTTGTTGGAGCTGAGGCATGATTCTCTTCCTTTGCCCATGCCTGGATCTAGGTTGCAGTCCTAGGTGGTGGTCCTGGGGTGAGGAGGAGCACTGGTGTGGTAGAGCTTGTGGTGCAGTAGACAGGGAATTTTCATGGTTCCAAGGCAAAAAAGAGTGCTTGTGGTCACTCACAGACTGGAGCAAAGGCCAAGAGAGGATATTTGGGGACTCCTTTGAACATGACACCTTGGAAGAGCTGAAAATGTACAGGTTCTTAGAAGTATCTCTGAAAATAGCTGTACAAAACCACTCAAGTCTGGGAAACTAAATCTAGCCCTACCCCCACTCCCACTGGAAGCAGAGGCCTACCTTGACAAAGAGTTAGAAAGTCAAGCATTTCACTGGGTTTTCACAAATATAAATTTCACATATTTCACAAGTATTTAATTTCAAATGGTTTAAAAAAACTTCAGACTATAGAATCTCACTTTGGTTAACAAAAAAAAAATCAAATCATACAACCAGAAGAAGACAGCAAAGTCAAAGCTCCTACATCAAAAGCACCCAAGAAAAATATGAATTGGTCACAGGCCATGGAAGATCTCAAAAAGAATTTTGAAAATCAAGTAAGAGAAATAGAGGAAAAAATGCAAGAGAAATGAGAGTGATGCAAGAAAATAATGAAAAATAAGTCAACAGCTTACTAAAGGAGATAAAAAGAATACTAAAGAAAATAACACTGTAAAAAATAGACTAACCAAAATGGCAAAAGAGGTCCAAAATAGGGGACTTCCAGACCTTCCTGATGAAAAGACCAGAGCTCAATGAAAAATTTCAGTGTCAATTACAGGACTCAATAGAGGTATAAAATGGTAAATAGGAAAGAAATACAGACAAAAATATAATTCAATAAGGGTAAACTGTTTCCATTCCCACTTGGGAAGATGATACTTGTAACTCTTGAGAACTGTATCTTTATTACAACATTTAGAAGGGATATACATAGACAGAGGGTGTGGATATGAGTTCATTTTGATGTGATGATAGAAGACCTAATTAAGAAGTGAAAGTGATTTTAATGGGAATAAATTAAGGAATAGGTAGAAAGAGGTAAATTGCATCACATGAAGCACAAAGACATATTACAGGAAAGGGAAAGAAGGGAGGGAGATGAGTGTTGTTTGAACCTTATTCTCATTGGATTTAATTCAAAAAGGGGAATAACATACTCAGATACAGACATCTAACTTCTATAAGAAGTGAAAGGGGAAACAGGAAGGAAGAGGGAGGGATAGATAGAAAGGAGGGAAGAAGTACCGGGGTAAAAGGGAAAGAAAATGTAACAGATGATAGAAGGGAGAGGAGATTGAGGAATGCAGTGGTCAAAAGCAAAAACTCTAGTGAGGAGGGAAAAGGAGAAAGAGAGAAATGCGTAAAAGGGAGTAGGGTGGATGTGAAAATAGGATGTAGAGAAAGACACAGATAGTAATTGTAAGGAAACAGGGAGCAGAGTAGATTAAAAACCTCAATCCTACAATTTAGATATAAGGACTGATATTAAGAGAGCAAGGAATAAATTTCTTCTCAGATTTATGAAGAGATTATGATCAAACAAGAAATAGAGAACATTATGAAATGCAGAATGGCTAGTTTTGATTACATTAAATTTAAAAGTTTTTGCATAAAGCCAATATGACCAAAATTAGAAGAGAAGCACTTTTTACAACTAGTGTCTCTGATAAAGGCCTCATTTCTGAAATATATTGAGGACTGAATTAAATTCCTAAGAGTACAAATAATTCCCCTATTGATAAATGGTCAAAGGATATAAACAGGAGTTTTTCAGATGAAGACATTAAAACTATCTATAGTCACATGAAAAAATGCTCAAAATCACTACTGATTAGAGAAATGCAAATCAAAACAACTCTTATGTTCCACATCACCACCTATCAGGTTGGCTAACATGACAAAACAGGAGAATGATAAATATTGGACAAGATATGGGAAAATTGGAACACTAATGTGTTGTTGATAGAGCTGTGAACTGATCGAACCATTTTGGAGAGCAATTTGGAACTACAACCAAAGGGCTATAGAACTGTGCATACCCTTTGACCCAGCAATACCGCTTTTAGGTCAGTATCCCAAAGAGATCATGAAAAAGGGAAAAGGATCCACATGTACAAAAATAAATACTTATAGCAGCTCTTTTTGTAGTGGCCAAGAATTGGAAATTGAGTTTGCCCATGTATTGAGGAATGACTGAACAAGTTACGGAATACTATCATTCCATAACAAATGATGAGTAAGAAGACTTGAGAAAAACCTAAAAAGACTTATATGAAGTAATGTTTAGTGAAGTGAGCAGAACCAGAACAGTTTACACAGTAACTGCAGCATTCTGTGATTACTAACTTTGATAGACTTATTTCTGCTTGGCAATGAAAACTTGTAAGATATTTCCAAATGACTTATGATGGAAAATGCTGTCCACATCCTGAATAAAAGAACTATGGATTTTAAATGCATATTGAAGCCTACTCTTTGGGTTCTTTCTCTCTCTCTGTCTCTCTCTCTGTTTCTTCTTTTTCATGGTTTCTCCCATTGGTTCCAATTCTTCTTTAAAAATGACTGATTTTAAAATATGTTTAATGTGAATGTAAAGATTGCATGCTGTCTTGGGGTGGGAGGAGGGAGAGATTAAGAAAAAAAATGGAACTCAAAATCTAATGGAAGTGAGTGGTGAAAACTACAAATTAATTAATTTAAAAAACAAAGTAAGGCCCTAACTGAAACTTTTAAAAGAAATTTTCTTTAAAATATGAAGGTTCAGGGTTGGTAAGTATTGTCATTACCTAGCAAACTTGGCCTCTTTTTATTTAGCCCTTTTGCTTAGGCCAGCCAGCCCTGTTTGCAAAGGTAAAGATAATAAGTTATTGCATGCTTTAAAAATTTGAGAAAGGAAAAAAACAAAAAAAATATATAAAAAAATAGGACAAACATATGTGTGTATATATATATATATATATTTAGGAAGTGATCATATCAATAGAAAATAAAACTTCACTGTAACAAAAAATAGAATTAACCAAATGGAAAAAAGAGGCACAAAAATTCACTGAAGAAAAGAACTTATTAAAAAATGAAATTGACCAATTTGGGGAAAAAGTACAAAATATTGCTCAAAAAAATACTTCCTTAAAAATTAGAATTGGGCAACTGGAAGATAATGATTTCATAAGACATCAAGAAACAATAAAACAAAGTTAAAAATAAAAAGAAAATATGAAATATAGAAAAAAAACTGACCTAAAATTGGAGAAACAATTTAAGAATTATTGGGCTCTTTGATAGTTATGATAAAAAGAAAATCCTAAATGTTATATTTCAAGAAATTATCAAGAAAAACTGTCCTGATATCCCATAACCAAAAAGTAAAATATAATGGAATGGATCCACCAATCACTTCCTAAAATAGATCCCAAATCAAAAACTCCTAAGAATATTATAGCCAAATTCCAGAGCTCTCTGTTCAAAGAGGACATATTGCAAGCAGCCAGAAAGAAACAATTTAAATGGAAGGGAGTCAAATCACAATTACACAAGATTTATCAGCATTCATATAAAAGAAGTAGAGGGCTAAATAAGACATTCCAGAAATCAAAGGGGTGAAGATCACAACTAGAAATAGGCTACCCAGGAAAACTGAGTGTAATCCCTTAGGGGAAAATGGAAATTTAATAAAATAAAGGACTTTCAAGCATACCTCATAAAGAGAGCCTAATAAAGAAAAATGGACATTCCAAAACAAGGTTCAAGGGAAGAATAACAAGGTAAACAGGAAAAGAAATTATAAGTGACTCAATCAGGTTAAGCTGTTTACATTCTGACTTTTACCCTCAAGAATACCCATTATTAGGGAAGTTAGTAGTTCACATAGACAGAGGGCCTGGGTATGAGTTGATTATGGTGATCTCAAAAAAAAAAGTGATGAGAAATAGGAATATACTAGGATGAGAAAGGGGTGGAAAGAATTGGGGAATTATCTCATATAAAAGATATGTACAAAGAAGAGTTTTTCCAGTAGGGTAGGAAACAAGGGGGTAGGCAATGCTTAAACCTTACTCTTACTGAAACTGGTCCAAAGAGGGTTTTTGTTTGTTTGTTTGATTGGTTGTTTTTTTTGCGGGTTGGCATGGAGTGAGGCGGCAGGACCATGAAGGCCTCGGGTGCTATGAGAGAGTATAATCTAGTTGGGTGCTGCCTGCCCACTCCCAAGAGCCTAGAGCCACGTCTTTATCAAATGTGGATCTTTGCTCCTAATCATTTTGTAGCAAAGTCCTGATTCTGGTACTTCGTTTCCCAGCTGAAAAAGATGAAGAATCTTCTGGAGAAATTTTATATTGTGGGCAGGTCTTTGAAAAGTCCCCTCTCAGAGTGAAAAGTTTTGGTACCTGGCTGCGCTACGATTCCAGGAGTGGGACCCACAACATGTACAGGAAGTAAAGGGACCTGACCACTGCTGGTGCTGTCACTCAGTGCTACCGAGATATGTGATCCCGTCATCGTGCCCAGGCCCACTCCATTTAGATCATGAAAGTGGAAGAAATTCCTGCCAGCAAATGCCACCGGCCTGCGGTCAAGGAGTTTCACAACTCCAAAATCAAGTTCCCTCTGCCCCACAGAGTTCTGTGTCACCAGCACAAGCCACTCTCCAGCACAAGCCACGCTTTACTACCAAGAGGCCCAACACCTTCTTCTAAGTTTAGAGACAAGGAGACACCTCTTCCATTTGATCTGTTTAAATAAATTTCTCAATTGGAACCCCCCCACCCCCAAATGGCTCAAAGAGGGAATAACACACATTCATTTGTGTACAGAAAGTACTCTTACTCCACAGGGAAGTAGAACAAAACGGGGAGAAGAAAACAAAGAGGATTGATAGAGGGAAGACAGAATAAAGATGACTATACAGAGAGAGAGACAG
>CM053595.1:70811627-70824361 GCA_028646575.1 Pseudocheirus occidentalis | reverse complement strand
TGGCATGTAAATAATTCAAATTTGATAAGTACCTTATGATTTCTTTCCCATGTTTATCTTCTCATGCTTCTTGTGTTTGATTTTCAAATTTTCTGTTCAGTTCTGGTTTTTTCAGCAAGAATGCTTGAAAGTCCTCCACCTCATTGAATGACCATATTTTCCCCTGGAATGATATGCTCAATATTGCTGGGTAGTTCATTCTTGGTTTTAATCCCAGCTCCCTTGATATTTGAAATATCATATTCCAGGCCCTTCGATGCCTCAGTGTAGAAGCTGCCAGATCCTGGGTTATTCTAATAGTGCTTCTGCAGTATTCAAATGGTTTTCTCTTGGCAGCCTGTAATATTTTATCCTTTAACTGGTTATTCTGAAACCTGGTAATAACATTTCTAAGAGTTTTCTTTTGGGGCTCTTTTTGAAGAGGTGATTGATGAATTCTTTCAAGTTCTATTTTGCCCTCTGATCCTAATACATCAGGGCAATTTTCTTTGAGGATTTCTTGAAGGATGCTTTCCAAATTCTTTTTTTTTGGTCATGGCTTTCAGGTAAAACAATAATTTTCAAATTGTCTCTCCTGGACCTGTTTTCCAGGTCAATGGTTTTTCAAGGAGATATTTCACATTACTTTATATTTTTTCATTTGTTTGTATTTGTTTAATTGTTTCTTGGTTTCTCATAAAGTCATTAGCTTCCCCTTGATCCACTCTAATTCTGAAGGAATTATTCTTTTCAGAATCCTTTTGAGATTCTTCTTCCATCTGGAAATTCAACTTTTTAAGGCATTCTTCTCCTCATTGGCTTTCTGGGCCTTTTTTTGCCATTTGAGTTAATCCGTTTTTTAAAGTGTTGTTTTCTTCAGTCAGGTTGTTGACTCTCTTTTCATGATTTTCTTACATCATGCTCATTTTTTTCCCCAATTTTTCCTCCACTTCTCTTATTTGTCTTTCAAAGCCCTTTTTCAGTTGATCTATAGCTTGTAGGCATTCTTCAAGTGTCTTGGAAGCATTTGGTGTGGGAGTTCTGACTGTGTTGTCTTTCTCCAGTTCCATGCTTTGATTCTTTTTGTCTACAAAAAAAGGATTGTAGAACTTTATTGCAGTTATTATTTTGCTCCCTTTTCCTCATGTTGGCCAGTCAATTAATTGGTTGTTTTTTTGGCTTTGTGGAACTCTGCTTCCAGGGGGAAAACCTCTGTCCCAAATTGCTGGGGTTTACCCAGCTGCCGGAGCTATTAGGGGGTGCTGCAGCCTCCACCAGCCTTGGCTTGTGGAAAGTACACCCCAGGACCACCACCCAAGACCACAATTTGGATCTAGGCTGCTCAATGCAAGAGCCCTTGGCTCTGATCAACTGTCTTGGCCCCCCCAGCAGAGTCTACAGGCCAGGAGCTCTGAAGCAGCCCAGTGGGGACAGTGGCCAGTTACAGAAGGTCCTGCCCTTCCCCCACTGCTTCCTTGCCCTGGGGGCAGATTGGCCTAACTGCTTTTCCTCCCCCAAAATTAGCTTGAAAGCTTCACTTTCACTGACATTTCTCTAATCCTTATTGTTCCTGACTTGATAGATGTGGAGATGCTGTAGGTTTGCTCTTGGGGGTAGACTCACCCTCTGGCTTGGGAAGCTCGGCCAACCTCCTTGGGGCCTGGCCCTGGTTTATGGTTTCTGGCTGGGTGGCCTTGTCTCCTGGCCTGCCCCAATGAGCCCCTGCTGAGCTGCCTTTAGCGAGAGATATGTTTTCTGTATTTTTGTGAGTTTGAGAGACCTAGAGTTTGTTTAGAGTCATATTTTATGGGTCTTTAGGGTGGCTGTGTGGGAGCTGTGGAATTTTGCTGCTTCTATGCTGCCATCTTGGCTCTGCTCTCCCACCCAGTTTTAATAATAATGATAATGCCACTTGTGATTTTTTTTCCAGGCAACCAGAACTTTTGTCTCTTTGAGCTATCTTGAAAATATATGTATGCCAGTAGTTAAAATTGATATCCATAGTATACATTTCCTATGTATGTATGCATGTATGCTCTGGACTTTATTTCCTACAATGTTATTTCCACTTCTAATACAGCCCATTATGTTGTGGATATTATATTTCATTCATGGTGGATTCAGTTTCATCAGTAATGAGAATGGATCACTATAAAGACTGGTAGATCTGTTCCCTTCAATATCTACTAATTGGTCAACTTTTAGATGAGACGTAGCATCCTAGAGTAGAAAGAGCATTGAATTTGGGGTCAGAGAATTTGAGTCTCAATCCCAGTCACTTATTTCCAAAATGGCCATAGACTTGTCACTTAAACCCTCTTGATTTCATCTGTAAAATGAATGAATCATACTGGATGGCTACTAAGTTTTCTTGTAGCTTCAAGTCTATGATTATATTTATAATTTATGAATGTTCTCTTTTTTATTTGACTTAGTAAATATGCTAAGATTTTTGTAGGCTCTTTTTCATTTATTTTGTAAATTGATAGTGCTACTAAACCCACCTTTCTCTCCTCCATAACATCTTACCAATGAATAGATATTCTAAGACAGTTGATGACCTTGGCTTTTATGTCTCACCTTTTGGAAAAAAGATCAAGTTTTTCCGTGGCCAAAGTGGACTTCTGACACTTTTAAATTCCTTGTGGTGATTTAAATCAGTTACACTGCTCTATGAAATGCTCAATTAAATTCTTTATCCTTCCTTATGCATTTCCCCCTTTTTTAGAATGAACACCTTTTTTCCCCCAAACACATCAAGTGGCATCTTGTAATCATAAAACACAATGTGGAAAATCCACTAGATGCTCAAGGTGGTACGGTGATTCAGAGGAATGTGCAATCACCTCTTGCTGGGGAATCAGGAAAGTCTTCATGGGAAGTGGTATCATTTGATTTAGGGCTTGAAATTTAGGGATTAGCCAGTGAAAACACAATATTAGTATTAAAATATTATTCAATATCTCTATAGAGAATGTATATTATGTTCTCAGCTTTCTCTAGGAGACAGACCCATGAAACATGTGCATTGATTGTCTGCTTGTATCTCATCCTTCCTGTTGCCTCATCACTACTTCAATTAATTTCTAGGATTTGTGATTGTATCCACACAGTTACCCTTTCTGATGATGCAAATTAAAGCCATGTTTTAGTAGGCTGTTTTGGCACAGTGTTGCACCTAGAAAAAGAAAAGTATTGCCCCATGGGTAGCCCTCTGGCAACAAACCTTTAAAATCTAAGCCAAGCTGACCTGATGATGATAGACACACGTTGTCTATTTTTCACTACTTTTCTAGTTTATTCAGAATTAATAACACTCATTTTCTGTTGATAAAAGCTTGTCAGCTCAGGGTCACCTTCTTAAAAGGATGAACCCCAATAAAAACGTCAAGCATACAGAAAAGCCAAGCTACTTTTTGACATTTGAGGGTCACTATGCTGGGAGCATTAGGATGTCTTGCAGGTGGGATAACATCACAAAGGATCAGAGTCAAAGATTCTGAATAGGAAAAGATGATTGAATCCAACCTCTGAAGCCCTGAAATGTGAAGATATTTCAAAATCATGCAAATAAAAAAGGAGAAGAGCTAAGATTCAGACTCAGACCCTTTGACTGTATTCATTGCCCTTTCTACTAGACCTCTATATATGAAGGAATGAGAGAAAAAAAAGGAAATTCATTTATTTTTCTCTGAACTTACCCCAGGAATTCTCTACTAACACAATTATGACTGTACAAAGGTATGATGAGCCCCCTGAGTAGGATGCTACTTCCCCATCACTGGAGTTATTTAAATGAATTACCGTTTGTCAGAGGATATTAATTAAAATAATTAAAAGAAATAATTCCTGCTCAGGTAGGGGTTGGGCTAAACATATTCTGAGATGCCTTCTACATCTGGGGCTCTATAACATTCCATTTGTCCTCTGGAATCTGTGCCATCCTTTCTCTTTAAGGAGGAAAGAAAATTCATATATATATACATAGATAGATAGATTTAGATAGATATAGATTATATATATATATATACATATAATCTATATCTATATGTTGGTTAAAAGTGAAAGAGTTTAGGAAAATTGGAGTTGTAATAAAATCGCCTCATTTTCATATCTCCCTTTCTACATTTCTATACTTCTCTGAGTATAGTGCTCAAGACCACATAACTAATTCTTATACCTGCCAGGGAGAAGCCTGAAGGTACAAGAAACACAGTTGGAAGTAAGTAAGAAGGACAGGGAACAGGGAAGGGAGGAATGGTTGAGAGTCAGCCCTTGAATAAAGAAACTTGGTAATGTGAAAGAGAGATAATAGAATCATATCTTCAGAGGGAGATAGGCATATTACAGAAAATATGGTGCACCTCCACTACCATACCCCCTCCCCCTTTTATACAGAGTAAAGTATAATTTGCCATCATAGTCAGTAAACTGTAGAGTTGGAATTTGAATCCAGGTTCCTTTAGTGCCCATTCTAATAGATCACGCTGTATGCATAGTACTGCCCTAAATTGGTTCATTACTTTGCAGTCCTATTTATTTTACAAGTATAGTGCCATATTGCTTATGGTTAAGTCTTTCTCTGTAAGGAGGCAGGAAGATCCCTAAATCTGCCTGAAGTAGGACCTAGTTCTCTAGACTCCCAGATAGGAAGCCCTTACCCTTCTTTATATCATTCTGTCTCCTTATGTATCATCATCTTTAAAATTAGGAGACTGAATTAGATGATGTATGAATTCCCTTTTAGTTATAAAATATTTTGATCTTGTAATTTTTAGATTACCCAAAGACTTCCTCTTAAGTCCTGAGAGCCTTTGAACCCAACTACTCACCCTCTCAACCTTTCAATCTCTCTTTCTCAACCTTTCAATACAGGATTGCTAATATATTGGGCCAATCTCAGTAATGGTGTGTTTACAGTCCAACTGACAGATGGGGGGCCCATGCCTACCAGAGGCAGATGGCAGCAGGGGAGGGTGAGAAGAGTCAGGCCAATCCTCGCCAACCAGATTGCTGTGTGCCAGAGTTGTTCCATATGTCTTCCTTATGCAAAGCAGTTCCCCCCACCGCCAAGTTTCCCCCACCTCCTATGAAGGAGAAAAGAAAAAAAAAGAAAAAGAAAATGTTAGTTTGACCAAACTATGTATAAAGAGGTCCCTTTCCTAGGGCATGCCTGAAGATAGAAAAGGTAGGGTCAGGTTGAGATGTGATTGTCTCTTAAGACTCAAAAAAGTAGGAGGCTAGGTTAGTTGATTGAGATTTAGGTCATAGGATATCAGCCTTGAAAAAGAACTTAGAACCATATGGGTGAGTTGGTGGAGTGTTGAACTGAGAGTCAGAAAAGGCCTGAATTCAAGCACTACCTTTGATACTTATATATATATGGACCTCAGCAAGCCACTTAATCTGTTAGCCTCAGTCTCTTCATCTAAAAATTAAAAAAGGGGTAATTAAAGCACCTACCTCACAAGGCTGTCGTAAGAATTTATTCAAATGAAATTATGTAAATTTTAAAGCAAAATATAAATGTTAGCTACTATTATTTTTGCGTGATTTGATCTGAGGGAAACTAGATGGCACAGTAGATAGAGCACCAGGTCTGGAATCCTAAAGACCTGAATTTAAATCTTGCCTCAGATACTTACTAGCTATGTGACCCTAGACAAGTTTTTTTAAACCCTGTTTGACTCAGTCTCCTCATCTGTAAAATGAGTAGGAGAAGGAAATGACAAACCACTCTACTGTCTTTGCCAAAAAATACCAAATGGGCATGACTAAAACCATTAAAGAACAAAAATTGAACCTAAAAGGAATCCTATAACTTCGGAAGTTGGAACCAGATGGAACTTTGGAATATGGAATCATCCAAAAAGTAGACAAGTCACTTATCTAAGGTCCTACCTTCACCCTAGAAGAGCCTTCAAAGGTCATCTAGAATCTAGATGAAAGCAATAGCTACAGAAACCTGAAATACAGACAGGTAATGTGACTTGCTAAGTAAGTGAGTAGCAGAGTTAGAATTCAAACTCAGGTATGTGTGTATATGTGTGTGTGTGTATGTGTGTGTGTGTTTGTGTTTCTGTCTAAGACAACATGTGGGCATCTCAGAATCTCATCACTTTACAGTAGAACAACACCCTACTCCCCAATAAAATTTTGATGTTTTTTTTTAAATGGCCCTTTTTGTCTTCCTATATAATTAATGGTGGCAAAATGAACTACTGCTGCTGATGCATCATCTGCATTGCACAGCACATCATTTGTTATGCCATCTCTCTGGGCCGTAGCTAATGAAACTTTTGCCAGTGTCTTGATTTATGCAGAGGAACTTGGCTCACCTGCACCCCAAGGTAGGTCTGAGAAGATGGTTTCCTGTTTACCGTATCTTTTTTTTTTCATCATTTTCCAAGCAGAGAGCCAAGGAAGTCAAATGTCATTCTTTTTTCTGCAGAAGAAACTTGGATTTGGAGCCCCATTTTGAGGGAAAGGGAGGAAGTGAGACTGAAAGAGGCTCAATGTAGCCCACTAAGAGGACAGGGTTGGAAACCAAGGACTCTATTATCTCTTTCCTTTAAAAGGACCTGAAATGAGTTGTTAACTAGAGGGAGAAAATGAAGCCCAAAATGTTAGAACCAACAAGGACTTTATAACACAAATATCAGAACTAGAAAAGATCTTAGAATTTAAGATGTAGCGAATTGGAATAAGGTGATAGAAAGTGTTTGCCACCCCAATCCTTCCCAGGAACTAGTTTGTTATAAAACAGAACATAACAATACCCAGAAAATTAGAACTGCAACCAAATCAATTTACATGTAACAGAGCTGAGTCCATGGAATGTCATACCTCTTGCAAAAGCGTATGCATGGCCAGGACTGTCAACTAGTTCCTTGGTTCCCATGATAGGTGTGTGGTGTAATGGGCTGAGTATATCCACTTGATTCATTTGCTATGATATTTATACTCTGGCCTCTGGCAAAAGAGCATACATGCTTGTGATTAGAGACTGCTAGGTGGTCCCTTGGTCCTAGTAATGGAGTTGAAGGGTATATTTTAAATAGAATCTTCTCCTAAACAAGGAAGACTGTAGTAGGCTTAAAGGGAGAGACACTTCAATCTTTACTTCCTCT
This sequence comes from Pseudocheirus occidentalis, assembly GCA_028646575.1. Taxonomy (NCBI): domain Eukaryota; kingdom Metazoa; phylum Chordata; class Mammalia; order Diprotodontia; family Pseudocheiridae; genus Pseudocheirus; species Pseudocheirus occidentalis. The sequence goes on along the minus strand of CM053595.1, from coordinate 70,817,252 downwards.
CTTTCTCTTTCACTGAGATTCATTTGGAGATCTTCTGTCTCTGCTGCCACTAGCATTAGTTGTCATTGATAGATAAATCTAAGATGCCTGGGAATAATAGTGCTCCTTAGATCCCAGGCCTTGCTTTTAGCTGTCTCTCACAGCCACTGCCCAGTGAAATGCCTTTGTGAAAATGTGACTTGACCAGATCTCTAAGAAGGTGTGAGAGGTCCCATTAGTTCTACAGCCATAGCCGCTGAAACCCCCACCCCCTCAATGGAGTTGTTGGCACCAAAATCCTTAGGACTGTCAAATGGTTCAAAATGAAAAACATATATGGTCTTTTTTGCTTTGCTATTATACTACAAGGCTCACTTGACCTTTTAGTTGAAATTGTAGCTGAAACCTCATATGAGTTGTTTTTCCTATGAAAATGTAGGCTTATTTAGGGGCTGTTGCACCTGAAAGCTGGGATGAGGAAGTAGTGTAGGCTTCTGCAATGTTAATGGGATATAAGATCTTCCCTACCCATTAATAGGTCTCAGTGGAACCCATTGAGGGAAGTTTGATTAGAGGAGGTTTAGTTTTCAGGAAGGCTCACATGTTTTGTTACTTTATAATTAGGCAATAGGTCAAGAGGTTTGTTAAGCCTTCTGCCTCTGAAAAGGGTATAAATACTCTGAGGTTAGTGTTTTGCTTTGGGGCTCACTCATTGGAAGCTAGTTTTTATGATTTGACCAGAGGAGACTGTGGGTAGCCATTAAGGAGGCCTCCAGCTTTGAAAAAACCAAGATGTTATTGTTTTTCTCTCTGGTAACTATGTATGTTTTGCCTTGGTCAGACAGTTGGATCTGTCTGTTGATCTGTGCTAATTTCTCAGACACTCAGAAATTCTGTTGTTTTTTATTTCTCTGCTTGCATTTTCTCAGTTTTTTGGGGGGGTTGGGATTTTCTCTGAAATTAAGGGTGCTGATTTTTACCCTAAATTAATGAATATAATTTTAAAAGTTCATTAACCCCTTGAACACCACCAGATCTAAGAACCTGTGCTAGCAGTCATCCTGAGTGTGCTAGGGTGCTTGCTGCTATAGCTTCCTACCTAGATTGGGGAGACTAGCAATCTTTATCTGATCTGAAATATAGAAGACCAGGGACACTGGAAGAGGCATGGAACAACCCTCCACCCTCTGGGATCTTCCATCAGGATGGGTTAAGATCCCTTTCTCCTGTATCCCCCATCTCCAGCAGCCAACAGGTGTTCTTCCACCCTCATATTCAGGCCAGAGGGAGAGCTCCCTACCAGGGAAGAGGCCAGGACTAAGGGGTTCACTTTCCTGAAGGCTCTTCAGGCACTAGCTTGTGACCTACCTCCTCAGGGACCCCCAGGGTGTTTTTCTCACTAGCTTCTGCATCATATGATGCTCCCCCCAGCACTGCTCTCAGGTGGCAGCACATGCCACCCCCTGGCATGTTGCTGTCCCAGGGATCTCTCTAGCCACCCAGTCTTCATCTTATCTATTAACTCTTGGGTACCAGCTTTGTCCCTTTGTCTAGCCAAGCCTCTGTCTCTTTCTTCCACATTCTCTCCAAAACTCAACCTCTACAAACTTTATTTCTTTCCTTAGCCTCAAGGTCCCCCATTCAATTCCCCTAAACCTCCCCATACTTCCTTACCTAAAACTCTTCCTAAGGCCCCTGCCTACAGTCTCCCTGCCCCTAGCCCCCCTTTCCTCTTTTAGACTCATATCAATTCCCTCCAGAGTACTTAACACCCCCCCAACCTCCCTCTAGTTCCTACCCCATTCCTTCTTCCATCATACTCAGACTTCCCAACGCTTCAAGTCCCCACCTCCAGGTCCCAGGCCACAGCGAGACTTTGTCAGTCATGCTCAGCTACCCATAACTGATGCCCAACCCCTTCTCCTTTCTATGTGGCTTTTCTGCCTCTCAGGAATGAAACCACAGCCCTAGGTCAAGATGGGGAAAGGGGGAGAGGGCAGGCATTATCCAGCTGCTTTACTGAAGTATTGTAGGTTGCATAGGGGCCATTAAGGCTGCTCCCATATTGGGGTTAAAGGGGGGAGAGAGAGAGAGAGAGAGAGAAAAAGAGAGAGAGAGAGAGAGAGAGAGAGAGAGAGAGAGAGAGAGAGAGAGAGAGAGAGAGAGAGAGAGAGAGAGAGAGAGAAATCAGGCATCCTGTTCCCAGTTGTCCCTCCTCACTATACTTCACTGCTCAGGGATCTGGCCTCAGGGTGCAGTCTAGAGTTGGCCCAGAAGTGCTACTGAAGGAACCAGACATCTTATTTCTTCACTTCCCTGGAACTCTGGCAGTTTATCCCCCTTTCTGCTGCTCAGTTCTTTCTTAGGAACTGTTTGTTCTTAATTCTCAAAGTGGTCTATGACATCAGGGAGGTGATGCTGTGACCAAAGTCTAGAGATATTAGCTAACATCCCTAGCACTTAGCATAGGATTTTGCACTTAGTAAACTCTTTTCCCCCTCCTTCATTCATTCCCTGATTTCCCTCAAGTGAAGTAGGGCTTTTTTCCTTCCCTCCTCCTATTTCAACTGTGGAAACTACACCCACATCAAAGTGTGCATATGTGCTTGCCTAAGACCAGCTCTCAAATCTCTAGCTGCCTCTTCTGCTTTGTGTTTATTTTTTTCCCTTGAATACAGGTGATCAAATATTAATCCTGAGATGGATGTGCATATCTGACCATGTGACTCCCCTACTCAATCAACTTCATTGGTTTCTTATTGCCTCTAGGATAAAATATAAATTCTTCGGTACAGCTCTACATTCCTATAGAACCTGACACTTACCTATCTTTCTAGGTTCATTATATATTGCTCTCCTTGTGCTCAGTGGTCCAGCCAAACCGACTTTCTCTCTGTTTCTCAGATGTGACACTCCAACTCTCAATGCTACACAGTTTTGTTAACCACACCTCATGTCCAGAATATACTCCTTAGTTGCCTACCTTCTAATTCTTCTCTTTCTCTGAGATGGAACTCGAACACCAGCTTCTGCATAAAGCCTCCCTTTATGCCCCTAACTAACAGTGCAATTTTTCCCCTAGCTATCTTTTATATAGCTAACTTGTATATCTTTGAAATTATTTACTTGATATTTATGCTATATATCTTTTTTTATAAGGATTTGATCTCTCCATGATTAGAGTGAAAGCTCCTATGAGAAGGAATTATTTTGTTATTTTCAGCTGTATCTACCACAACGACTAACATAGTGCTAGTTAATAACCTGTTGCTGATGGATATTTATATTGTTAATATCACTACCTCAAGAGTTTGACATGTCCAGAACCACTGAGAGGTCAGGGTGTTAATTGTCACAATTTTTTTTTCTCATTGCCACAACCTCCTCAGAGGGGATGATAGCCATAGATAAAGGGATGAGCCATGTAAACTGGCTGTTGAGATAGAAAGACATCAAACTCTAGGCTGTATGTGGCTGAAAAACTTTAAGTAGGTCCTACCCAAATTAAAATATCATTGGAAAATATTTAACACAATAAATAAAACTGCAACGCTGATTTATAGTTTTGAAAGTCAACATTCTGCCTGAAGAAATCTCATTTCTGTTTGAGTTTGATACCACTGGGCTAGACTATCTGAATTATGAATGAGTTAGCCAGTGAGGACCCAAGCCTCAACTCTTCCCCAGGTCTCCCAGGAGTCTTTATATCTCCAGAGAGTCAGTTTCATGCTTTAAGTATTTGTCAATGCATACTTATAAGCCCTTTGTGTTTTAAGCATTTTTTTTGTAGCAGAGGAATAAATAACTGTCTTACATCTGCCATTTGTTATGTTTTACGTTGAGTAGCTTTTCTAGGAGTCTGCATTCCACTTTTCATCTCCTGCCCTCCCTGTTTCCACTTATACCTTCTAGGATGAGCTTATTACTTCTAAACTCACCACCAATGCCAACTCAAGCCTTGATTGACACCACCTCCCTCAGTCTTCTCTCCCTTCTGTTTTGAGGGCTAAAGAGCAACTTCTTCAGAATGACTTCTTTTATAAAAGGTAGAAATTGGATTTTTGGGGTTCCCTCCACTTTGCATCTGCTGCCTGCCTGATTTTAACTCTACAGAACTAGATGTCCTGGTACCAGATACCCCCTGGTGTCCCTCCAACATTCCTACCTCCTTTTTTTGTGTTTTCTCATCATTTAGTTTCTAAGCTCATTGAGGGCAGGGACTATCTAATTTTTGTATTATTTGTGTCCCCAGAATTTGTCACAGTGTCTGGCAAGTTATGGGTAATGCGTGGATGTTTATTGGAACGATTGGAGGGAATTCTTCATTCCCTTTTGGGGAAAACCTAAACTTATCCCAACTTAAACTATATTTAAGAGATTTTCTCCTGAAGACTACACTTAGTAAGAGAGGTATAATAAGTTAGACAATGCAAGAAGACCCTGATCCCCTAGCTTTTGAATCTTGTTTCTCTAATTAGCAAATGTGGTCTGTAGGAGCTAAGAACTGGAGCCTATATGACACGTGACAATATAGATCAGGAAGTTCCCACTCAGAGAAACAAAGTTACCTGCCTAAGGTTGGAGGACTAATATATAACATATCTAAGTCTAGAGCTTAGGTCCAGTACTTTTTATATCACACTTTGGGACACTTTTTACCTAAAGATTTCCATAGTGCACTCTTAGGAGATTAAAGAGAAGAGATTTAAAGGAAGTACAAGGGATTTCTGTAAAGCAATCCCAATGGTTTAAACTTTAACGTTTGTCAAAGAGGCCTAAATGAAAGACTCCATTTGCTTTTGGGCATCTGGAATTTGGCTGGCATGGTCTAGTTCAGATTTACATGGCTTTGTATTTTGACTGATGAAGAAAATGGCAAAGGTCCAGAAAATTATAGAGAAATATGTACTAGGAAAAGCTAGTTAACCAGAAGATATTAAATTCATAAAATATGTTGGCTCGAGTTTCATTTTTCGGGGAATGCTTGGGCTTAACTCAAACTTGGGTAACTTTCAATCTGTCAGGTCTCATGTCAGACGATCCCTCTGAACTGAACATCAGATAATTTTTTGAGAAAAACATGTTAAACATGCACGTTTTATTGTGGGAGGTGGAATATTGGAATGAATGAATGAAAAAGTAGTAAACCGAATATGTACCAAGTATAGTGCTAAGTGCTGGGAATACGCATACCAAAGAAAAGACAAAAGGATGTTTTCAACTTCGTCATATTTTAATGAGGAACATAAAACAGAAAGAAGAATCTTGACTAGGGAGAGGCAGTTTGGTCCAGAACATTACAGGGATATTGAGGAGAGTCCAATGACTTCAGACATTGTCTTTCCAGGAGTAATTGCAGATAATGTGACTAGGTTTTCAGAACTGGAAAGACTAGACATGTAGAAGCAAAGTGTAGGCCCAGAGGATGCTGGAGCTGGAGTTCTGGAGCCCTGATAAAAGGCACGAATGAAGTAACCACAACTGAAGACAGCATGGCCCCAGAACCCAATGATTTTATTGGCATAGTTAATTTCTTATGAGAAAATCCTTTCGTGCACTTCAGATTAGTAACCACTCTGAAATTTAGAGTCTTATAGAATTGACTGTACATAGAGGTTAAGTGACTTGTCTAAGGTCACACTGCGA
>CM053595.1:70790688-70811527 GCA_028646575.1 Pseudocheirus occidentalis | reverse complement strand
ATAGTCAGGATTAAAAATGTACTTTACTAGCTATAAATGACATAAATCAGATTCCTAAGGCATGAAGTCAAAAGGAGGATAAAAAACAAAAACAAAACAAACAAGAACAACAACTGATCTTACCCATTTTTAGGGCTGGGCAAGTGCAAAGTATCAGAGACAGGAGGCCGAGATAAAAACTCTAAGATTAAAATATCATTGGAAAATATTTAATAAAATAAATTAAAATGCAATGCAGTATAGATCATGCTAATTTGTTGTTTTCAAAGTCGACATTTTGTCTGATGAAGAATGGAATTCAAGCCAAATAAGTAGACTCCAACAGAGTGCAGCAAATACTGGGTGTATGACTCATCTTCAGGCAAGAATAAAACTTTGTGGAGACAACTGCTTTGCAGACAGGTAAGGTATGCTGTTTGTTTCTGTCTTACTCTAATTTCCCCATTATCTGGAGGATTATAGGACTTGGTGTTATCTGCAAAAATGTCTAATCAGCAGCAGCACCTGGCTCTTGGCTAGACATGGATGGAGCACATTAGAATATTTTTGATGTAGGGCTTTAATACATCTAGTCAAGCTCCTGGTGGCTTTTCCTCCTTTTCATTTGAGAATGTTCTCTCTCACCTTGTGCATGCAGAGAGAAGGCTGTGAGAATTAAAAAAAATGAAGATAACTGTTGAGTTGTTAGAATCAATGATTTCGGTATTTGATTCATCATCTATCTCTTCAGCTTGTGAGATAGAATACTACTTATCTCTGACTACTTACCTCTAACTATGAGGCCTTGGGCTGGCCATCTAACCTTACAAACAACACTCCCACCCCCACCCCTTCTAAAATTCAAACTAGAGGAGAAGGTCAAACTAGATGGTCTTTGATATCCTTCCATTTCTAAACATTTCATCATAGTTATCATATCTTCAAAGATACTTTCCAGTTCTGCTGGGATCCCATGACCAGGTCAGAGTATTTACAAAAGGTTTGGGATGTGGTGGGGAGTTGACATTGAGGGAGAAATAAGACTAGAGGGTTATATAGGGGCATAAGAGAAAAGGGAAGATGTGCCTAGACTGCTATGTTGGAACATAATACCTTTTCAATTGCTCTAAAAGTCCTAAGATTTGCTATTGATACTTTTTATTATATTCACGATATGAGGGAAATAAGGATAAATCCCACTGCTATAGCACTTGAAGGTCCATTTGCTATCTCATTTCTCACGCTTTGTGAAATTGTTGCAAGGGTACACTGACAATTGTTTAACAATTGGCTCTGTGTACATGTGTATGTGTATATATATGCGCATGTATAGAACTATCTACATACATATACATATGAACACACATATGCCCACATGTGTATGTGTGCATCTATATCTATATCTATATTTATATATCACTTAAGTTTAATCTGCATCATGAACATTTCCTCCACCACTTTCCTGAGTCTAGACAATCAACAAAATAATAAATCAACCCCTGGTTTGTGAGGTACAAATGCACTTTAAATTTAACAATCTGCTCCCATGAATTGGTTCTAATACACCCCTATGAAAGAGTTAAAGGATACAGAAGGATTTGTGGTTAAATCATTGTGGGTAAACCCCTCCACTGATTGAGTTTCACAGATAGAATATGACTTAATAGAGAATTTTAGGGAGTTTCCTAAGTAACACCAAGAGTGACTAGCTTTCCCAATGTCACACAGTTAGGAAGTAGTTGAGGCAGGGTTTTCATTCCTGACTTCATTCCTGATAGAATTCAGGTTCTTTAAGGGTAGAAAATGTATAATTTTTTCAAGCAATGGGGCTAGAAATTGGTCCTAGGCAACTGATAGCACTGGATTTACTTCTGGGAGGCGTACTGAGAGGACTTGGGGGCTGGGGTCCTCCTAAGGAAAGGGATGTATCAAACTCATCAACTTTCATACATTGCTTGTAATTATTCCCATGAAGGAAAGGTATAGTTTTGTGCATAATGTACTTGACTTGGAGCCAAGAAGCCTGGCTTTAAGTCCCAACTGTGCCACAACAAAGTTGTTTTACTTCTTTGAACTTCAAGTTCCATGAGCTAGGTAAGCCGTAAGGAAGTTTTAAGTTCTGACTTTCCACTTTCTTATGCTCTAAAATTCCATATGCCAAGGGCCTTTCCAGCTCTAATATTATATATTCTCTAATTCTATAGATACAAACACATCAGGGTGAAAATGAAAGAGAGGAAAGTATGGAGTGGGAGGACAAATCTGCCAGTAAGGTGAAGGGAGATATTTCCCCATGGAGGGAGTGAAGAGAGGTTAAAGGCATATTGATCTTGAGGAGGAAAACATTCCGTTGCTTTTCATCCTCCTTTCAGATGATCTGGCATCAAAGGAAGGTCTCTTACTGAGCTTGGCTTTAGCAATTGCTAGAAAAGATATAGCAGACAAACTATCGTTTGCTGACACTGAAAGCACCACAGTTATTTTTGATAATATAAACTGAGCTGCACGGAAGGATGATGCAGAACAAGATAGAACATGTTTGAGGGTGATGAGCAGAGCAGGAGCCAAGGACATGGAACCTCTTGAAAAATAATAACTATTATCTTTCGTTGTGCTTATGCAGTGCCTTTCTTCCAAAGTCGGGAAACGGCAAAACCACTCAGCTCAAAACAAAAGGAGCAGAGGTGACTTAGACTTTTCAGATGTCTTTGATGTTATGTCTTTGGATTCTCAGGACAATCATCAAAGAACGACTTTCCTGTAAGTTTCCTGTTGACTCGGTAATAGCCCTTTGGAATGGCCCTCATAGACTCACAGACTATTAGCGTTGAAATAGAGCTTAGAGACCATCTAGTCCAAGCCTCTCATTTTATAGAAGAGGAAACTGAGACCAAAAGAAGGAAAGTTTCTTGCACGAAGTCACAGAGCAAAGTAGCAAAGCTGGGAGCAGAATATCAATTGTCTGATTCATTCACCACGGAGTCCTCCTACTGAGTAAATTCCAGTGACTCCCTCTTGCCTTCAGAATCAAATAAAAAGTCCTTTATTTGACATTCAAATTTCTTTAAAATGTTGTCTTAGTATCTTACTGCTCTTCTTACATAATATCGTTCTCCCAGCCTCTACAATCTAACCATAATTGGTCTTATTGTTGGGACTTGCATGCAATGCCCCATCTCACACTCATCTGTATCAGCTATCTGCCATACACAGAAATCTCCCCTTTCACCTTCCTCTCTTAGAATCCAATTCTGTGACAACTTAATTCAAATTGCCACTGTCAACAGAAACTATTACGTAGACTCTCTAGTTACTACTGCCTTCATCTCTAAGGTTATCTTTTTTTCACTACTGTAGGTTTTATACACACACACGTATATATGTATGTATGCATATGTATATACATAGATATACATAGACATACATGCAAATGTGTCTATAATCAAATATGTATATAGACATATATGTACACATATAAGGTCCTTGAATACAGGGTTTTTTTTTCTTTCTATATCTGGCACTTAGTACGATGCCTGACGCACAATAGCCTGACTGAATATATTTTGAGTTACTGATTGTTCTAATTGTATTGTACCTGTAACTTTCCATAGAACCTCAGAATCTCTCATGGCTCATCATTTAGCAAGTCCCAGCTGTAAGCAAAGCCCTACGTTTTGCTTTCTCTTTTCTTGTTCTGAGGTTGTTGAGCATTGCTGAGTTGGGGGTGGGATAAAGAAACAGGGAGATACTTTCATGCTATGGTACCTGAGTTGGATGCTCACTGAAACTCATTAGTACTGTTATTCACATTGGGTTGACTTCATGTTGATGTCCACTTAGGGGCTATTTCAAGCATTTTACATTCTTCCTATGTGTTCATCTCTATTCTACTCTCTCACCTTCAACACTCCATAGATTAGTAGCAAAAGAAATCAGGAGATACTGACTCACTGAAAGTCAGAATATCTGTCCATTTCTAGCCTACTCCCTGGAATGGAGTCGACCATATATAACCCCTCCCTCTCCCTTCCCCTCTCCTTTCCCCCTGATTTTGCCCCTCCCTTTGCCCCTCTCTTCCCTTCTTTTCCTTTCCTCTTTCTTCATTATTTTCTCCTCTCTTTCACTTCTCTTTCTTCTTTATCTTCATTTTTTCTTTCTTTCTTTTGCAAAGAAAAGGTGTTTATTTCTAAAGGTACTTAGAGCACTCCTTTTTTTTGAGACTATACTGGATAGTTTAGTTCATATAGACTAAACTGGATAGATTGAGCATACTCCCATCTCATCTCCTCCAAAACCCTCTCCCTCTCCTTCTTCCCCTTTCCTTTCTCCCTCCATGCTGGCTTCTTCCCCTTTTCCTTGATTACTCTCAAGTGTCCTTGACCCTAAACAGAAAAGTTATCTCTGATACGTCCCCTTTAGTTAATGTCTTCATTGTCCTTCCCTACATTGTAGAAACTTTCAGAATAAATCATCTTCAGTCCATGAGTCAACTTTTTCATTGGACATCCTCCAGTCCTCAGCTGGACGGTAACTGAATGAAGCAAGCCAAGATCAGGAATCTAGTAAGAGTCACAGTGAAGATGGAGATAAGGAGAAAGTAAGTGCCATAGATCCAGGAAGGACGAATCCGGTTTCATAGAGATAAGCAAGACATGGGGTTCAAAGGAGGTATGGTGGTCCCAATCAAGCAGATGGATTTCAGGATCTGAGAGATCCACAAAGGCAAATATTCAAAGGAGGTCAGTAAGAATGGTGCCAGGAATAGGGTTATGACTTGTGATCCCAGGACTCGGAATATCTGTATTTTGGCCTATTTTTATGTCCTCTATACGTAAAATGGCTCTGGTGTCAGAGATACCCCTGACCAGAAACAATAAGAGATCTATTTGTGATCGATATTTGGTGAAACTGTTAGTCATCTCGCTCCATTATGTAAAGCAGAGTTGAAACTTGGGTGATAGAGTGCTCCAAAAGCCATGTTAGATTTTTTTAGCTGGTCATATCTCTATCTGAAGGGGCCTGGGATATAATTGGGCTAGTAAAACATTCAATGACCCTTCCCCCTGGCCTTGCTGGTGCACATATAATATGAAGGTGAGATGAAGAAGGAAGAAATGAAAGTGCTGTATGTGCTGACCGTCTCCTCTCCTCTCCTCTTCCTAATGTGGTACTTGGTTCCTTCTTTGTGTTTCTGTCTTGTGAAACTCCTCCTAACAGCTTTCTCTGTGTTCTTTTCTCCTGGACGGTACCATTCAGATATTCCCTTTTCTTTCTTTCCCATAGTCCCCTGTTCTTCCTAGTTAGGCAGGGCCAGTAACTTGTTTTCTCTAAACAACTACTGATGAATGGAATGAAATGACATTCAAATGCAGACCAGAAAATAGGCAATTTATGAACACCTGGAAAAAACAGCACATAACCATTTGAGTACTTGGCAATGACCTGCAAGGGTGCATACATAGAAGGACAATGACTTCCTAGGGAAGATTCACGTTTTTAGGGTCAAATCTTCAATTGCTTAAGTGATCTCTATTTTTCTTTCTTAAATTCAACAGACAGCGTCTTCAGAACCTAATTTGATTTTGATTGATTTTTGAAACTTGAAACACTTCTAAACTAATTTTCAGTATATTACTCTTGTCAACGCTTAAAGATTTTGTCAGGAGGAATTTGCTGAACAGACATAGTAATTTTGTTTCTCATTTTGGCACATCACCCCTAAAGAGGAGGAGCAGGGAGGGGAGGGTCTGTTACTACAGCTGCTGTTATTAGAATATACATTGCAATGACTTTGCTTCTATTTTGAGGCTCTCTCAAACAACCCAAGTTCTATCTAGTATAAGCTCAAAGCCTTGAAATAAGTAGTGTAAAAAGAGGCAGTTGGGTTCTTATCCTGACTCTGGTGGTATGACCTTGGGGAAGTCATTTCTTTATGGATTTCAATTTCTTCATCTTTCTGATATGGTTAGGCTACGTAATTTCAAAGTACCTTTCTAGTTCTAATATTCTATATTCTAATGATTCTTCAGTCTCTAACCTTCTATGTTCTAAAGTCTTATGAAGCGCTGACTTTTTATGATGTCCATTTCTATTGTATATGCTGAGACTTACTAAATACATACGCTAGTGACAATTTCAATGGCGATCGAGGCCTAAAATTGCAGTCAATACATTAATCAATACAAAGTGAAAAAGAAAACAGAAAAACAACCTCTTTGAAAACATAGAACAATATCTTTCCTTACAAAATGCAGGGGCCCTGTTAACATCATCTACATTTTGTCTCGCCTCTGTCAGCATATCCAGGGGTGCCGACTGGAAATCATGGTAACATCACAAGATAATAACCAAGCCTGCAATGACATTAAGCTGCAAGGCCTTTCAAAGAGTCATTCCCTTTTATTGCTGTTTCTACCCAGGATCTGTGGTGCCGGGACAGATGGACTGTCTCATCTTAACAAACCGAGTGACCAGGAATGACTGTGTTCTAGCAGCCTGATAATCATTCCTGTTCCCTGCCAGAGGCTGGATCTTTTAAAGGCAAAGGAAAGAAAATTATCCCTGGAAAAATATTTGCAGGTGCAAAGACAGAGAATTACAGATGGGTTGTGGAGGCAGATGTGTCGGCTGCTGCCCATTGCATAACAAATTAGGAGTTTAAATATGCTACAAATGTGCTGGTGTATTTTTGGGGACCAGTTTACATTTGGATAATATAATTAGTAGTATAGTTACCAATCCATAATACTCACCCACAGAAAATAGGAAGTGGTGATCAAGACAAGGATTTTAGAATATTTGATTCAATTCAATTCTGAGACTTTACTTTTTAACTTCATAAATGTACATTTTAAAAGAGGCTTATGTCAACATACAAACATATAGATACCAAATACTCCAGGCCTCAGTCTCCATACCTGTCTAAAATGAAAGAGTGGGTAGAAACCATCCCCAAGGTTACTGCTAGTTCTAACATTCTGTACTCTATAATAGTGGTGTCAAACTCAAATAGAAATCAGCTTCACTAAACCATAAAGAGGGATCCCTGTAGGCCACAGTGATTGAGTTTTAAAATGTAATATTATCTGTGTTTCACTGTATTATTTATTGTGTTAAATATTTCCCAATTACATTTTAATCTGGTTCTGGCCACACTTGTGGCACATTTAAGTCAAGGTTTGTTTAACAGTCTGGTTCTACAATGCCTTCCAGCCCCCAACTCCTTGATTCAACTTGTGGAAAAATACAGTTGGATATCAGGGCCAGAGATGATCTTAAGCTGAAAGTGATCTTAGGCAGGAAGGAAGGAAAGTTGGAGGTCATCTTGTCTAACCTGATTTTCAGAGGGTAAGTGGGTTAGTGGCAAAGTCAGTACTTGAACACATGTTTGCTGGCTTCTAGTCTAGTATTCTTCCTACTTCCTCCAGCTTCTTGCTTTGCACAATTTAGCTGCAATAAAGGCTGAAAATATTAGAGGAAGGAATTTCTGTTGAAGCAATGTTATATGTATTAAGTACTTTGCTAACTTGAAAGTGTTATAAGTGCTACTTATAATCATCATCATCATCTTTATTGTATATTATCTGTTTCATGTTTTATACTTTTATGATATATAATATCCAATAATATACTATACAACATTATTTATATATTATATAACATATATTAATACATTTATGTAGTATATATAATATATGACAACATTATATATAATATAACTTATATAACAGCACATTGTTAATATAATATGCATGTGTTTTTATTATTATTGCAATAATTATTATTATTATTATTATTCCCTGGATGTAAACTTTTATTCCAGGGATGTGAACTTCTGTGCCTTTGTTTAAAAAAATATATACATATATATGTATATATTTAAATTTTATTAACTTTTGTTTACTTTTAGTTTACATCATTCATTTCCATGAGATTCTGAGTTACAAATTTCCTCTCTGTCTTTCACCTAATCTCCACTCCCAAACAGCGATCCCACTGTATATTCCTTCCCCCAATCTGCTTTCTCCTATATCCTCCCCCATCCCCTCTCTGACTTTATGGTAGGGCAAGATGGATCTCCCTACCACGGTGCCTGTATATCTTATTACTTACCCAGTTGCGTGTAAATAATAATGATGATGATAATAATAATAATAATATTATATAGAATTTTTATATAATAATACTACATATATATATTAACATTTTATTTTAGAACTTTAAATTCTAGATTCTTTCCTTTCCTCCCTAATAACCCACCCCCACTGGAAAGCCAAGCAATTCAATACAGGCCATATGTGCAGCTACACAGAACATCTCTACAATGGACATATTGTGAAAGACTGACTATATTTCCCTCCTTCCTATCCTGTTCCCCACTTGTTCTATTCTCTACTTTGTCCCTGTCCCTTTATAGAACTGTGTGCTTCTAACAACCTTCTCCGCCAACCTGCCCTCCCCTGCATCAATCCCCCTCTCATCCTCTCCCCCCCTACTCTCCTGTAGGGCAAGATACCCAATTTAGAATGTATGTCATTCCTTCCCTTAGCCAAATTCAATGAGAGTAAGGTTGACCCCATTTGCTTTTATTACAAATATTTAAATATGATTTTGTTAGTGTAAAACAAGTTTTATAATTCTCTTCATATAGTTGCTGGGTTTGTCTTGGCAGGTAGACTCTCAAGTATTTTATATTGTCTGCAGCTATTTTAAATGGAATTTTTTTTTCTATCTCTTCTTGCTGGACTTTGTTGGTAATATATAGAAATGCTAATGATTTGGGTGGACAGTGTATATACTGTGACTTTATGAAATTCTTAATTGTCTCAACTAGATTTTTAGTTACTTCTCTAGGGTTCACTAAGTATATCACAGTATCTTTAGTAAATAGTGATAATTTTGTTTCTTCATGGCTAATTCTAATTCATTCAATTACTTTTTCTTCTCTTGTTGCTTTGGCTAACATTTTAAACCCTATTTAGTTTACACATGTATACATGTCTAGTTTACACATGTGTAGTCATGGAAAACTTTTTTCCATATTAATCATGCTATGAAAGGAAACAGACAAAAAACCTCAAGAAAAATAAAAATTTAAAAAGTGTGGTTCAGTCCGTATTCAGAAACCATTAGTTCTTTGCCTGGGTATAGAAAGAATTTTAAAACATCAATACTTCAGAGTTGTCTTGGATCATTGCATTGCTAGGAGTTCCTAAGTCATTCACAGTTGATCATCTTACAATATTACTGTTATTTTATACATAGTACATTTCACTTTGTATCATTTCATGTAAGTATTTCCAGGTTTTTGTGAGAGCACTCTGCTCGTCATTTCTTATAGCCTAATAGTATTTCATCACAACCACATGGCAAAATTTTTTAGCTGTTCCTTAGCTGTTCGCTCCTCAATTTTCAATTCCTTGTCACCATAAAAGAACTGCCATAAAAATTTTTTGTACATAGATATCCTTTTCCTTTTTTCTTTAATCTTTCTGGATATAGACCTATTAGTGAAATAGCTAGGTCAAAGTGTATACATGGTTTTATAACCCTTTGGGCGTAATTCCAAAGTGCTCTACAGAATGATTGAATCACAACTCCACCAACAGTACATTGATATCTTATTTTTAGCACATCCATCATGTTCTTTTTCTGTCCTATTAGTAAATCTTGGGGTATGAGGTAATACCTCAGAATTGCTTTAATTTGCATTTCTCCAGGCAATATTGAGTTTGAACATTTTCCCCATATGGCTATAGATAGCTTTGATTACTTCATCTGAAAACAGTTCATATTTTTGATCATTTATAAATTGGGGAATGACTCATTTAAATTTGACTCAGTTTTCTATACATTTGAGAAATGAGGCCTTATTAAAGAAACCTATTTCAAAACTTTTTTTCATAGTGATGATTGTTAAATATATTTCCCTCCATTCTATTTCCCCTCTGATTTTTTCTATTCCCTTTCTTTTCACCCTTGTCACTCCTCAAAAGAGTTTTGCTTCTGATTATTGCCTCCCCCAATCTGCCCTCCTATCTATCTACCCTCTGCTATTAATCCGTTCCCCTCCTAATTTTCTGTAGGGTAAGATAAATTTCCATAACTAACTAGGTGTCTGTATTATTCCCTCTTTGAGTCAATTCTGATGAGAGTAAGATTACTCCCTCCTTCTATCTTCTCCAACTTTCCACCACAAAAGCTTTTTCTTGCCTCTTTTTTATGAGATAATTTATCCCACTCTACCTTTCCCTTTTCCTTTCTCCCAATACATTCCTATCTCACCCCTTAATTTTATATTTTAAATATCATCCCTTTATATTAAGCTCACACCTGATATATATCTGCCCTAATAAAGAGAAAGTTCTTAAGAGTTAAAGTATCCTCTTCCCAAATAGGAATGTAAACAGTTTAATCTTATTAAGTCCCTTATAATTTCCCTTTCCTGTTTTCCTTTTTATGCTTTCAGCAAGCCAAAGCTGGTGGGGGCTGCAGCAGACCCCTTATATCTCCAGCAGCTGTGAAAAGCCCAGAAATTTGGGACAGAGTTTTCGCCCCTGGAAGCAGAGTTCCACGGAGCTAAAGAATCATGCAATTAATTGACTGGCCAACATGAGGAAAAGGAAGCAAAGTAAGAACTCTATGAACCTATATATATACATACTCATATGTGATCATATGCATATATAAACCCTCCTATATATATATATATATAAACATTTGTATTCCCTTTACCTATCCTCATACTGAGAAGTTTCATAAGTTGCAATTATCGTTTTTACATGTTGGCATGTAAATAGTTCAACTCTGATAATTCCTTATGATTTTTTCCATGTTTACCTTCTCATGCTTCTTGTATTTGAGCGTCAAATTTTCTTTTCAGTTCTGATTTTTTCAGCAAGAATGCACAAAAGTCCACCACCTCACCGAATGACCATATTTTCCCCTGGAACATCATACTCAATTTTTCTGGGTAGGTGATTCTTGGTTTTAATCTTACCTCCATTGATCTGCAGAATATCATATTCCAGGCCCTTTGATTCCTTAATGTAGAATCTGCCAGAACCTGGATTATCTTAATTGTGTTTCTACAGTATTCAAAATGTTTCTTCGTGGCAGTTTGTAATATTTTCTCCTTGATCTTGAGGATTTCTAATGAAGAGTCATTCTCCTTGATCTTGGGACTCGAGAACCTGGCTATAACATTTCTAGGAGTTTTCCTTTGGGAATCTTTTTGAAGAGGTGATTGGTGAATTCTTTCAAGTTACATTTTGCACTCTAGTTCTAAAATATTAGGACAATTTTCCTTGAGAATTTATTGAAGGATGGTTTCTAAGATCTTTTTTTGATCATGGCTTTCAGGTAATCTGATAATTTTAAAATTGTCTCTCCTGGATCTATTTTCCAGGTCAGTGTTTTTTTCAAGGAGATATTTCACATTGCCTTGTATTTTTTCATTTCTTTGTATCTGTTTAATACTATCTTGATTTCTCATAAAGTCATTAGCTTCCACTTGCTCTACTCTAATTCTGAAGGAATTATTCTCTTCAGCTTGCTTTTGAGATCCTTTTTCCATCTGCCAAATTTCACTTTTTAAGGCACTCTTCTCCTCATTGGCTTTTTGGGCCTCTTTTGCCATTTGAGTTAATTTTTTCTTCAAGGTGTTGTTTTCTTCAGTCAGGTTGTTGACTCTCTTTTCGTGATTTTTTTCGCATCATTCTCATTTCTCTTCCCATTTTTTTCTCCATTTCTCTTATTTGGTTTTCAAAGTCCTTTATAAATTGATCTATGGCTTGAAGGCATTCTTTGTAATTCTTTAAAGCATGTGTTGCGGGACTTCTGACTGTATCATCTTCCTCCTGTTCCATGCTATGATCCTTTTTGTCCCCAAAAAAGGATTCTAGAGTTTTATTACTGTTCTTACTTTGCTTCCTTTTCCTCATGTTGGCTAGCCAATTAATTGCATGAGTTTTTAGCTCTATGGAACTCTGATTCCAGGGGAGAAAACTCTTTCCCAAATTTCTGGGGTTTTCACAACTGCTAGAGCTATTTGGGGGATGCTGTAGCCCCCACCAGCTTTGACTTGCTGAAAGCACACCCCAGGACCATCACCCGAGACCACATTCTGGATCCAGGCCGCTCAACACAAGAGCCCTTGGCCCAAATCAATTGTCTTGTCCCACCCCCTGCATTTTGCAGGTCAGAAGCTCTTTAGCAGCCCAGTGGAGGTAGTTACCACTTGCAGTTGTTCCTGTTGCCTCCCTCTGCTTTCTTGCCCTGGGGGCAGTTCAGCTGGATCGCTTTTTCCCCACAAAATTTAGCTTGAGTTCCACTGACCTTTCTCTTAGCCTTATTTCTCCTGGCTTGATAAATGTGGAAACTGCCCCAGGTGCCTCATATCTTCTCTCTTGTAGACTCCAGCTGTGGCTCCTCCCAACCCGTCTGGGGCCAGGTCACAGTTTAGGGCTGGGCTGGCCTGGGCTCCCAGCCTGCCGTGATGAGCCCCACCTGCCAAGCTGCCTCCAGCAAGAGATGTGTTTTCTGTATTTTTGTGAGTTCTGGAACCATAAAATTTGTTTAGAGTGGTATTTTATGGGTATTTTGGGTGGCTTTGTGAGAGCTGCGAAACTTTGTTGCTTCTACACTGCCATCTTGGGGCCTGTTCACTCTCTTTTCATGATTTTCTTGCATCATTCTCATTTCTTTTCCCAATTTTTCCTCCAATTCTCTTATGTGGTTTTCAAAATCCTTCTTAAGTTGCTCTATGGCTTGTAGGCAGTCTATGCCTTTTTTGGAAGCTTTTGGTGTGGGAGTCCTGACTGTATCATCTTCCTCCTGTTCCATGCTTTGATCCTTTTTGTCCCCAAGGACGAAATCTACAATTCTGTTGCTGTTCTTATTTTGCTTCCTTTGCCTGCTCATGTTGCCAGTCAATTACTTAACTTTTTGAGCTCTGTGGAACTCTGCTTTTCTTCCCCAAATTTAGCTGAGTTCCACTGACCTTTTACTTTGTCCTTGTTTCTTATGGCTTGATAATCCTCGAAACTGCTACAGCTGCTGCTGATCTACTCTCCTGAAAGCTCCAGCTGCATCTTGTCTTGGCCACCAGGGCCAAGTTGCCGTTTCAGGCTGGGCTGGTTTTTGGCTCCCAGTATATTGCGATGAGCCCTTCCTGCCAAGCTGCCTTCAGTGGGAGACGTGTTTTTCTGTATTTTTTTGTGAGTTTTGGAGCCCTAAAATTTGTTTAGGGTCATATTTCGTGGGTATTTGAGGTGGCTATGTATGAGCTGGGGAACCTTGCTGCTTCTACGCTGCCATCTTGGCTCTGCCCCCAATAATTTCTTGAAATATTATGTCAAAGGTCTTTTTTTGGATCATGATTTTCAGGTGACACAATGATTTTTAAATTCTCTCTCCTGGATCTATTTTCTGCATCAGTTGTTTTTCCAATGAGATAATTCTCATTGTCTTCTATTATTTTATTCTTTTGGTTTTGTTTTATTATTTTTGATTTCTTGTGAAGTTACCTTTTATTTGCTTAATTCTAATTTTTAAGGAATTTATTTCCTCAGTGAGCTTTTGTACTTCCTTTTCCATTTGGCCTAGTCTACTTTTTAAGAAACATTTTTCTTTAGTATTTTCCCTCTTTTTTCCATTTGACCAATTCTGCTTTGTATGGCATTTTTTTCTTTATTGACTTTTTTAAAAAAGATCTCTTTACAATTTTGACTCATCTATTTTTTTAAGTAAATAAAGCTTTGTTAGAGATATGCCATAATTGGTGGACTTTTTCCATTCTTTTTCTTTTTTTTTTGGAAGGGGAAGTCAGAGCAACAGGTTGTTCTTACTCCAGAGCCAGTGCCACCTAGCCGCCCCTCATCTGGTTTTTTTGGCATTATTTTCTTCAGCAGTGTGTGTGTTTGTGTGCTTGTGTGTATGCATATATGTGTTTCCTTTACCAAGTTGTTGAATAACTTTTCATGACTTGCTTGCATCACCCCCATTTTTCTTCCCAAGTTTTCCTCTACCTCCCTTACTTTGCTTCTTTTTTTGGAAGGTAATTGGGCTTAAGTGACTTACTCAAGGTCACATGACTAGTTTTTGTGCTTAGTGTCTGAGGTCAGGTTTGAATTTAGGTCCTCCTAACTCCAGTGCTGGTGCTCTATTCACTGTGCCACCTAGCCACCCCTTCTTACTTGTTTCTCAAAGTCCCTTTTAACTTCTTCCATGGCCTGAGACCAATTTTATTTTTCCTGGAGGCTTTGGATGTAGGAGCTTTGACTCTTTCATTGTCTTCTGAGCATGTGTTGTGATCTTCCAGGTCACCATAGTATCTTTCTATTATCAGAATTACTTTTTTTCTGTTGTTTGCTCATTTCCCCAGTCTGTTTGTTAACTTTAATTTTTTATTAAAGTAGGGCTCTGTTTCCAGCTTGGAGAGCCTACTGTACCAATCTTCAGGGATTTTGTGCAGCTTTTTTCAGAGATACTTCTAGTGACCTGTAAGTTTTCCATTCTTCCAAGGTGGTATCATCTAAGGAGAGGTGTTTACTACTCTCCTGGCCTGTGCTCTGCTTTGTGATTCTTTTCCATCCTGGAACTGTGAGTGGGGTCCCCTGCTGCACAGTGGCCATAAGCTCTGGTGTGTTGATGCTCCTCCTTGCTCTGGATCTACCACTAAGAACCATGACATGGATCTAATTATGGGCAAAACAACAGAGTTGTGTCTCAGTTCTAGCAAAGAGACCCCTGTAATCTCCGTCTGCCTAGCTGTTCAAGCCCCTCACCATCTGTGGATTTTGAGCTCTGGAAGTAGCAGCAGCTACTGCTGCTCATTCATTGAATCTCAAGGCCTGATCTTGATTTGCTGGGCTTGGGCCTCTGCTGTTGTGAGGTCTGTACTGGACTGTACTCTATTCTCACCCAGGTATGACAGACCTTTCCTGTTGACCTTCTAAGTTGTCCTTGATGTCTGTGGGCTAAGAAGTCTGGAAGCTGTCACTGCTGCTACTGATTCAGTTTCCCCAAAGCCTACTCCTGGTTTATCGTGGTCCATTCTATGCTGGCCCAGCCTGCCTTGGACTATACTCCTCTTTCATCCTGGTACAAGAAACCTTTTCTGCCTGGCTCTCTTGAGTTGGACAATTATTTCACTCCATCTTTATTTTTCAGTTTTGCTACTCTAGAATTTGCTCAGAATCATTATTAAAAAGCATTTGGAAGGTCTGGGAGAGAGCTCAGATGAATCCCTGCCTTTACTCTGCCATCTTGGCTATGCCTCTTGTGTTGTCTTTACCCAGTAAGTTATATTATCCCTTCGTGGGTTCTAACATGATCCTCTTGGCCGTGAAACTGTGACCAGGTCCCCTGCACTCCTGTAGTCATATGTAGTAGTGCTCTTTTCTTCCTGGAACCTGAGACCAGAGTCTCTGTTCCTTTGTGAGTGACCACAAGCACTCTTTTCTGCCCTGTCACTGATCACAAACCTAGGGCCAACAAAGGGTTCCCTGTAAATCTCTTTAAGAACACTTTTATAACCCTCTATCTGTCTGTGGACTGAGAATTCCTGAAGCTGCTGCTGCCAACATCGTTTCAGCTGTCTCTAAGGCCTGCTGCTAGCATTACTCCAGTATGACCTGTGCTACACTCTGGGCCTGATGAGGGCTTTCCTGCTGACCTAAGTTGTCTTGGGCTGGAAATTGTTTTGCCTCAATCTTTTGTTGGCTCTGTCACTCAAGAATTTAATTTGAGACATTATTTTTAAGTTGTTTAGAGTGGAATTTGGGTGAGTTTCCGCCTCTACTCTGTCTTCTTGCCTCCATCTCCCATTTATATAATTACTTCACTCCATCCCTTCTAACCCTTGTAATACTGGGTGGAGGAGGCAATCCAGTGTAATTAGGATAGCAGTTTACCTTCATATGGGGTTTATGTTTAAGGTAGGCCCTGCTGAGATGAACATCTGGCAAGAGACTAAGGAGTGAACGGATGAGGGAGGAGGAGAGAAAGGCAGTTGGAAATGACCAGAGGAAAGATTATCACCATCTACGCTACTTACAATTATGAAGGCCATGAACAATCCACATTCATGCCCAAAAGCCCATGCCTGGACTAATTCCAAATCAACCTGAACCATCTGAAATACACAACCTGCTTGAAATCCAAGCCAAATTCCTTTTTTTATGAACTTCCAATATTATGTAGATAAGAGGACCTTCCTTAATAAGTCCCAGGAGACCAGCTGCAACAGCCTTCTCTTTTTCTCAGAGGCCAGTATGGCTGGATTATAGGACTTAGAGCTGGGAAAGATTTTTGAGTTAATCTAATCTAGTACTCTCATTTTATAAATAAAGAAACTAATGCAAATAAAGTCAAAAGAGGTTAAATGACTGGCCCAGTGTCACACAGGTAATCAGTATAAGACTCTGGAATTGCAACTACAGCTTTTGACTCCAATTCAGGGTCTTTCTTAGCTTGCTGTACTCTTCCAGTTGAGCTGGCATATCCTTCTGGTTTGTCCCAAGTCCAAGCTTTTTGCAAGAGGACCAATTGCTATTGTTTGGCTTGAATTACTCAAAAGTTGAAAGCCCAGTTTTAAAATGCTTTCCAATAAGTACTTTTCCCCCGAATCACACAGACCAAAAGCCATGCCCATTTCGTGTGCATTAGAGCATATGACAATTAAACTGCCTATTTTGAGCAGCTGTTGTCAGTTTCCAGACTGGCTCTTATTAATTTCCTGGGTATTTATATGAGTTTGAGAGGTTTTCTTACCATTGAGACATTGAATATACCTCAGTATTCAATCTCAGTTCGACTCCAAGGCACTGTTAATGAATAAGCATTTCTCCCTTGTCCTAATACCACATCAGCTATCACTGCCCCATTTCACTCTGATCTTAATGAGAGGACATGTGATATCTTTTAATATTCTCCTGTATACTGAAACTCCTGAACGCTTGCTCTTAACCAATGCCTCATAATGATTTAGAAGCTATGGTTTCCCAGACAAGTCCTCCAATCTTTTGTTATTAAAATTTCAAATTAATCTCAGCTGTAAGCGACCCTGGTGATTATGTTGGCCTAAATTATGCATTGTCCTTCAAGAGAGGAAACAACAGTTCTTCTTATTTGACAGTAGGCATGGGCAAATGCTCTTCTTTGCAGGGAGGAGTGTGTATTTTACACTCCATCTTTGGAAGCAGCATGGAATAATGAAAAAAGACTGCTTAAGTTGGACTCGGGAGACCCGAGTTTGAATCCTGGCTTGGACACTTGCCAGTATTGTTGCTCTGGGCAAATCATTTCACTTCTCTCACCATTTAGTTTCCTAATTCATAAAATGAGAGGGTTGGATTAGATGATCTCTGAGGGTATTTCTAACTCTAAAACCTATGATTCTATTATTCTAAAGTAGGAATTAGAATATTTTCATTAATCATTCAACAGAGTTATAACGAGGAGATACCTAGGTGGCCCTGTGGATAAAGTGGGGGATCCTTGAGGCAGAAAGAGTATTCTCATGAGTTCAAATCTATTATCAGACATTTACTAGCTGCATGAACCTGGAAAAAGTTACTTAATACCTACCTACCTACCTCAGTTTCCTCAATGGCAAAGTGGGAATAGTAATAGAATTCACCTCATAGGCAAGGTTGTTGGAGGGATCAAATAAGGTAATATTTGTAAAATGTTTTTCAAATCTTAAAGATCTATACAATATAAACTGTAGCTATTATGTGTATATGAATATATATACATAATATAATTATATTATAAGCATATACATATATATGAATGACAGAGACTGAGATAATTGCCATAAGTGATCAGTCCAATGGCCTTATTTTACATGGAGAAACTGAGTTCCAGGGAGCTGAAGATTTTCTTTAGGCACACATGGCTAGTTTGTTAGTGGTAGATTAACAATAGCTGGGCCATCTCTAGTCATCCTAATATTTATCTGACCACTGGATTCCAATGGCTCTTGAGGAGAAAGTGAGGCTGGTGACTTTGCACACTAAAATCCAATTCACACTCACTCAAATCCAGTTCATTGCAGGACCCTGAAGAAGACCCTGATGTCATGGTCTTCTTCAAGAACAAAGAACACATCACACACAACCACAGATCAATAGCTCAGAACCAGATCCATCATGTACTAGAAAAAGCAATGGACTGAGTCAGGAGATTTCAATTTTATTTCTCCCTCAGAAGTAAAACTTGACTGCCAGTCACACTATGTCTCTGGCCCTTTGTATAATACTATAAGTTCTATTCTTCTTTTCTCTCTTTCTCCTTCCCTAGCTCTCACTTTCTCCATATTTTATCCCTTCTCTTTCTTCTGCCATTCTTCATTATCCTCTGTCTGTGTCTTAGCTCAAGAAGGGTTACCCATAACCACTGCCTCAGCCTAAGTGGTAGCATTTGCATACTGAAAAAGTTACCTGCCTCCAGGCTTACATCCTTTTAAATAAGACATTTCCTCCACAGGATATTGCCCACTGGCATCTCCAACAGCTTAAGTAATATAATGCATTATTGACTCTTTGAGGCCACAAGGTCCCCACTGGTGTTCTCATTTAGTCAAGAAGCCTACAGTGGTCCAGAAGAGTTAATGGGCCTATGGTTTTTCTTAACTTATGAAGGGTACAATCACTCTCTGGTGGGTACTCTACGATTCTATTGTAGCACAAGGTGAGAGACTACTTCTATTCTTGGAATGGGAAGTAAATGGATCCTGTTTATCCTAGCCAGAATAACAATCATGCTATTTTGGGGATTTAGTTAGTTTTGTGGATCACAGAATCAAGAATACAAAGATCACAAACATATTGTGAAGTGTGGGTACAGTGCCCCATCCTTTGGGTTTGCAGGGTCAAATGAGGATTATGAAAGAATTATAAGGAATTTCTTTTGGTTTCATTGGCATTGTGAACTCCTATTGATTTAAGTTAGCACCATCTCTGCAACTAGTAGTTTAAAGAGTTGTCTGAGGCAGTCTTAGGTTGTTCAGGGTCACTCAGTCAGAATGGATCAGAAACAAAAGTTGAACCTAGGTCTTCATAATGCTGAGATCTGATTTCTACACACTGACATACTGCTACTAAAATGAAGAACTTTTCACAATTCCAATGTGAGTTATCATGCCTCTTCTCCCATTTCTCCTTCCCTTTTTCCTTCTCTTCCTCCTTCTCTTCCTTCTCCTCCTCTTTATTCTCCTCTTCCTCCTACATCTTTTTGCATGTGCCTTTTCTCTTTTGTCTTTCCAAGGGGCCCAAAGACATGCCTTGAGGAAGTAGGTTCTTAACCAGTATTTGTTGATTGGGTAAAAGAAATCTATTGGAGACAATAAATGATTTGGAAGATGGAAAACAATCTTCCACTTTAGGTAAGTGAATGGGAGGGAGGATAGGTCGAAGTGGGGTTATATTTCTTTGTTTACCAACTTATTTCTATTAAACTTCTATTAAAGAGGTTATTGTTTCTTTGATTTTTCTAGATTGGGGTGGAGTGGAATCTTTGTGCTTTAGGAGACTCTGCTTCCTAGGGTCCTCATACTTATGTCAGAGGCCAGCTTAACCTTGAAACTCAAGCAGACCCTTCAGTTCTGAACAATTTTCTTCTGCAAATCCTAAACTCCAAAACATTCTTTTAGAAATTTTTTCATGTAGGAGACAGTAAGCAAGCAGGACAGATTGACACTTATTTAAGGTCAAATTTCCATTGTCAGGGTAAGAGTATCAATTATAGTGACATGTTCAGTAATAAGGGTTGAAACCAAAAAGGTTTGTAGGTTCAACTAAACAATTTAATTTGAAGGAAAAAAAATGCTTTTCCCAAGCATTCTAGATAATTCATATCATACTAATTATGAATTCTAGTATTAAAGAAGAACTGCAAAAATTACAGTTACAATTCATATTTATGCAGTTTCTTAAAGTCTACATGGGCAGCTAGTAGTGCAATGGATAAAATGTTAGCCCTGGAGTCGGGAGGACTTGAGTTCAAATTCAGTCTCAGACACTTATGAGCTGTTTGACCCTGGGTAAGTCACAACCCTGTTTACCTCAGTTCCTCAACTGTAACATCAACTGGAGAAGGCAACGGCAAACCTCTACCATATCTTTGCCAAGAAAACCCCAAAAAGGATCACAGGAAGTCAGACAAAACTGAAATGACTCAACAACAAAACACATTTTCCTTACAACAACCCTCTGTATCAAGTCTTGCATATATTATTATTATTATTCCCACTTTACAGATGCTTCATTGGATCAACATGATGCACTGGAAAGAAAAAGAGAGTTAGATTTGGAGCCAGAGAACAAAGGCTTGAATCATAACTCTGGTGTATACTCATTGTGTGATCTGTGGTAAATCATGTAACCTCTGTACGCCTTAGGCATCAATTTCTACATCTGTCCATTGAGAAGGTTGTATTTCTAGTCATGACTAATGTTCCTCCTTGCTCTAAAGTCTATTGCATTCTTAAAACCGAGTCCTGAGATTATTGTGAGTATAGCATTTTGTAAACTTTAAGGAAATATATGAATGTGAGTTTTGACTGTTCATTGAAACCCCTCACTTTATAGATTGGGAAACTAATCTGCCCAGAATTATATAAAAAGCAGAAATAGAATTCAAATTCAGGTCTTTATATTTTAAATTGAGGTCTATTTCTACGATATTATTGATATAAAATATATCAGTGATAAAAGTGTGTAACGCCAATCAGCAGTAGATTTCTGAGAGAATGCTACTGTGAGGAGTTTTTAAGATTCGGATTACATAGTATTAGTGAACACTCTGTTTATTCCATTACAAATCTTCATTCAGTACAATGTTCACCATTTCAACA
>CM053595.1:70772041-70790188 GCA_028646575.1 Pseudocheirus occidentalis | reverse complement strand
ACTAGAATGAGAGGAGACAGGGAGAGACAAAATGGGGTTAATCATCCCATGTGGAAGGGGCAAGGGATAACTGTTAAACTTTACTTTCATTTACTCTCATTGAATCTGGCTTAGGGAATAAATGGCATAAACTCTAAACTGGGCATCATGCCACACAAAAAAGTAGGGGGCATGGGGATGAAAGGTGGGATGATGGAGGGGAGGGCAGGGTCTGTGGGAGGGATGCTGGATGCTCAAACTTCATTAACGAGACACGGACAGGGTAGAGAACAAAACAAGGTGGGGAGGGATAGGAAGGAGGGACATATGATCACTGTCAAAATATGTCCACTATGAAGATGTCCTGTATAATCATACCTACACAGCCTGTATTGAAATGGTTGTCCTTCCAGCAGGTGCGGGTGACAAGGGAGGAATTGTAAGAATCTAGAATTTAAAGTTCTGCAATACCTGCAACTAGGAATTAAGATATAGAGAGACCCTCCCTGCCCTACCAGAAAGTTAGAGAGCAGACCAACGGAGGGGCTCTACAGTGGGATTGCTGTTTTGGGGTTGGCGTCGGGGAAAGATGGGGAGAAAATTCGTAATTCAAAAATCTCATGAAAAGGAATGTTGTAAACAAGAAACAAATAAAATTTATTACATAAAATATAAGAAATCCTTTCCAGTTTGAACTAGGTGTTAATCCTGGGGAATCCACTTTATCCTGTTTGCTTCAGTTTCCTCACCTGTGAAATGAGCTGGAGAAGGAAATAGCAAACAACTACAATATCTTTGCCCAAAAAACCATAAATGAGATCATGGAGAGTCAGACATGACTGAAATGAATGAACAACAACAACAAACAATGAATTAGCAGGCCACATTTATACAGCGTGCCACGGATGATGGGGACAAAGTGGTTTTATTAGAACTCTCAGTAAAGTAGTTTTGGGAGAAATTTGGCATGTCCCACTGGGTGATTTGATTGTTAATTTCAAAATATTCCAATAGTCTGAGTCCCACATGTCTTGCTGAATCAGCAGGTATCAATTAGGTACATTGTATGTTCTCTTTTGAAGTTCTAAGATAATAGGGATAAATAGCAATAAAAAAGTGTGGGCTTGTCCCCTGAGGAATTCACAGTCCAGTTGGGGAGATAAAATTAAAGCCAAAAGCAACTGAAGGATGATAAAAAAAAACTGTGTAACCACTTGCTTAACAGTGTGGTATACCTCAAATATAATGGAAGCTTAAGAGAAGTGAAATTGAATTCATAGTCTTCATGAAGGAGGTCAATGTATAGCCATATAATATTAGAATTAGAAGGGATGCTGAAAGTCACCCAAGTCACACAAGGGGAAACAGAAGCCCAGGGAAGTAATTCATGAAAGACATTCAGCAGACTTTCTGTGTTAAACTATCTACCTTGGAAGGGGAGGACCCTGGGCATTTTCACTGGTTCTACCTCTTCCTGGGACCCTTTCTTCCTCCTCATGCTTGCGTCCTGGCTTACCTATTTTCCTTCAAGTCTGAGGTACAGTCTTCTGCAAAAAACATTTCTCTCATCCTTCTTAAACTTAGTGCCTTCCTTCTGAGTTAGATAGATAGATAGATAGATAGATAGATAGATAGATAGATGATAGATGGAAGATGGATGGATGGATGGATGGATGGATGGATGGATAGATAGATAGATAGACAAGATAGATAGATTGCATATGTGTGTATGTGTGTATACATATACATATGCATGTGAATATGTGAATATATATGCATTGTGTATATAGGCATGAACAGACACACCCCCAGACGGTCCTAGATACATGAATGTATATATGTGCACATGTGTATGTGTACATGCATATACATATATACATGTATGTGTGCACACACATATAAATACCTACATATACACATGTATTCAATCATACAGAAAGAGAGAGTGTTGTTTTTGTTTTCATCTTCTGTCCTCCATTAGAATATGAGCTTCTTGAGAGCAAGGATCATGTCTTTGCCTTTGCTGTCACCCCCCACCCCTTTTTGGATGTTGTCATCACTCAGCACAGTTCCTAGAACATAGTAGGTACTAAATAAATGCTGGCTGACCTGATTTGACTTGCTCATATAGGGAAGTAAATCAATGCATTTAGGAAGCTTTTGAACAACAAAATTTGAATTAACAAGTCAGGCAGGGTAATTCTCAGGGTAAGGCCAAGAGGCAGCCTGGTATAATGGAAGCATCACTGCACTTAGATTTTGGAGGCCCTGCTGCTCACATGCCAACTGTGTCATTTGGGGAGTATCACTTAACCTCTTTTGGGCTTTTTGCCTCACCTGTAAAATGGAGGTAACTGCCATCAAAAGCAGGGTACAATAACCAGTAGGACCGATGTTCAAGTCTTTTCTCTGATACACAGATGTGTGACACTGGTGAGTCAATGAAATTTAAATTTAATTAATTATTTTATCATCATTTAATTAATTAAATAATTAAAATTAAATTTCATGAAATTAAATTTAAATTTTAAAATGCCTCAGACAACTTTTGAAGGGAGTAACTTACATATAATTCTTTTTTACAACATGGCTAATTTGAAAATATTTTTAACATGAATGTATGTGTAAAGCCTGTATTGTTTGCACACCATCTTGGGAAGAGGGGAGGTGAGGGAGGGGGAGAAAATTTAAAACTCAGAAGCATGTGGAGGGATGGCTGGGTGGTGCAGTGGATAGAGCACCAGCCCTGGAGTCAGGAGGACCCGAGTTCAAATCAGGCCTCAGACACTTAATACTTACTAGCTGTGTGACTTTGGGCAAGTCACTTAACCCCAATTGCTGTTTCCTCCCCCCTCCAAAATACAAAGCAAAACTTAAAAAAAAAGCTCACAGAGAGAGCTCCCTGTCCCAATAAAATCACAGATCAAAAAAAAGAGATGAATTTGTCCTACAGGGTGAGAAAATGTGCTTTGAAAATTATTAGCCACTATGTACAGATAGCAGGCTCATATACTATACATATATAAACATATATAAACTACCATCAATGAATGAATGAGTAAAGGATTTACTCAGCACCTACTATGTGCCACAAGTTATGATTAGGTGCTAGGAATACAAATACAAAAGTGAGAGAGTCTTCAAGGGGATTCTACTCTAACAGGGGTTGATAATAAATCTTATGGCCAGAGAAGGGAATTTCCTCTGGGGAATCAAGGGATTGTGAGGAGAGCCACAGGGTAGTCATTTGGCATGCCCTTTCCAGAAGGAAGGGCAACAACACTTAATTGACTCCTGCTTCTAAAACAATTTCAAGCATGTGTGATTTTATCAGTGAGATTTTATTTCCTTTCACCAGTTCAGAACATCCTCTTTCCATACCTCAGTAGATAGTTCCATGAGTTTCTGTGGCTAAAGAAAGTTATTCCCTTTGAGATGATCCTCCTTATTCTTAACAAGGCTGGTTCTCCTCAAATCACCCATGTGGAAATCTTTCCATCTTAGTAGAAACTGTCTGAGCTTTCATCTAGTGGCATGACCTTTAAGAATCCAGGGTCACCTGTATACCACAATGGTGCATGGAATTAGGTGGGCATTGGCAGAGGATAGCCATCTTGTTGTTGGGAGGGTGATTTCCATCAGACACCTAAATGGCAGGAGCTGGGAGGGATAGAAAGCCCAATTTATGGCACGCTTCCAGCTACAGCCGCCTAAGAGCCTGTTGCCAGGAGAAATCTCATTCTCATGCAGACCTCACCCAGAACTAACCATGCCAGGAACAAGGAGCTCCATGGCATCTGCCCATCATCCCATCTTTTCTCCCAAGGCCCCTTAGTATTGGCATTCGACTTTCTCCCTACTCAGCAGCCAGGCCTGGACCACTTCAAGCTCCAGCTGAGGGATTTTAAGACTGTTCTTTTCTGCCCACCTCCCAAACACCTCTCAGTTATTAAAATGCAGCTCAGGATGGCTCACTCTAGCTGGTACATTATCATTCCTCGTTAGAGACCCCTCCAGGGCCTAAGATATGCCTGCACTGACTTTATAATTACAAAGTCAATTTCTAAACAGACATTTGCAAATAAGTCAATTTAAATACCGAGATTTGCAAACAATAATTAAGCAGTAGCTTCTTTTTTTTAATATCTATATATATAATTAATGCCTGTGGGCTTTTCATTTTACCTTGTGCCTGGGTAGTTTGCAATTGTTTGTCGAACTAAAGCGTTCTCTGAAAGCAAATCAAAGCACCAGGGAGATATTGGAAACCATTAAAAAAAAGTCTTTCTCTCCGCCCTCCTTCCTGTTGTCAGCTAGCTGTCTGAGCTCTTCCTCTGTTTGAATCTGTGAGGAGGAAGGGAGGCTGGGTAGGAATGCCCGTCACAGACTTGGTATTGTGGCAGGACTATATACAGCAGGTACATATACACAGTGCTATGGTGTGTGTGTGTGTGTGTGTGTGTGTGTGTGTGTGTGTGTGTGTGTGTGTGTGTGTGTAGGGGGAGGGCTTGGGGTTCACAGTGCTTTGTTGAAATCTGAACCCAAAGAAGTTACTGCTTAAATTACTCCAGGACAGTCATGTAACCTCTTTGAGATTTTTTTTTCTTCTGTAAAATGGGGGTAATGATGCAGCACCTTTCTCAAGAGCTGTGGAGGAAAAGCTATAAGTCTTAAAAGTCCTATACAAATAAATGTCCTTCTTGTGATTAAGAGCAGGTCTTCCAGATGCAAAGCCTGGTGGGCCTTCAAGACTGGAAGCAATGAATCCTCAGTCCACCAGAGGAACAGGGGAGAGAGTTCTGCACCTGGATTCAGAAAGACCTTAACTCAAACCCAGCCTCAGACTCTTACTGGCTGTGTGATCCAGGAAAAACTTAACCTCTGCCCGCCTCAATTTCCTCAACTGTGTGAGGGATAATTTATGGTGAAGTTTCCCCATTCTGAAAAATCAAATCTAGAATGACTTCTGTATTCACTAGGCCTAGGTTTAGGTCACCTGACCTTCCAGCAATCTGGGGCTTAGAGCAATGGAGACCCTCCCCCAGAGGCAAATCAGCACAAGATATTCCAAATAAGGTTAAGACAGCTTTCACTGGACACCCACATGTTGTTGAGTCCTTTGTCTCTGATGCTTAGGTTGTGAGTCAGCCTCCCTAACAATAAGAGTGAATGCCAGTTGGAGGGGGGGGGCTTGGTTTCTGCATTAGAAAATTATATAACCATGAGCTGACTTCTACCTGTTGCTCTCTGTCTGCAGATGCTGTGTTGGTGACAGGGGCAGAATCTGTTCTCATGAGAAAGAATAAGGACGTTTTCAGACCTCAGATTCAGACTCTGAACCCTCTCATCTCACACAACTGTAAAGTAAGGATCATAATAGCATCTACTTTCAGGGTTGTTGTGACAACCAAATGAAATGATATTTGTAAAGCAAGCAGCACAATTCATGGCACATAGTAGGTACCTGTTCCCTCCCTCTCCCCTTGTGTTATATCCATCAATCAATAACAACTTGGTACCTGCTATGTGTAGGCCACTTGCTAAGGGCTGGGGATGGGTATGAGAAGTATATAACTCAGTTCCTGCCTCTGAGACACTTAATAATCATATTGTGGAGGCAAGGGTTTTTTCACATGAAAAGACAAATAATGGTAAAAGCAGTTATGATGAGGTCTAAATGAGCCACTGGTACAATATCAGTAATGAGGTCTGCAGATTTGGATGAGATTATTGTGGGCTGCAATGATCTAGGAGGCCTTCCTGGAGGTGGTGAATCTTGATCTCAGTCTTGAAGGATGGGGAGGATTTTAAAATGCAGTTAGCTGGATAGAGAACACTTCTCGAGAGAGACTGCATACAGTATAAAGAAAGTCACAAAGATAGTCCTCCATCAGTTATGTGCAGAAAGCAGTGAGGAGCAACATTAAGCTGGAGGAATAGGGTACAGTTCAGGGGATAGAAGTAAATAAAATTGGAACTAGATGGTACTGGAATTTGAAAATAAGGCAGATGAGTTGGGCGTGCATTCTGTAGTCAGTGGTTCACCAACTAAGGCTTAGGACAGCAGTTCTCAACCTCAGTCACTACCCCTTTCGGGGTTGAACGACCCTTTCACAGGGGTTGCCTAAGACCATCAGAAAACACATATTTCCCATGATCTTAGGAACCAAGACACTGCTCCTCTCTCTGTCTCCAGGAGAGTCCACTCACATGCAGATATGTCCACATATGAGTATTAAAGGGTCGTGGCATTAGGAAGGTTGAGACTGGTTTTGGAGTAGGGGAATGACACAAAGGCAGTATTTGGTGAGGATTAATCTGGAGTTAGGAAGACCTGATTTCAAATTTCGCCTAAAATACTTACTAGCTATGTGATCCTGGAAAAGTCACTTAACCCATTTACCTTAATTCACTAGAAAAGGAAATAGCAAACAACTTCAGCATATTTTCCAAGAAAACTCTACGAATGTGTTATGAATAAAATCTGAAGAGGCAAAGGTTCTTGGTATTGTCTGGGGAGAGTGAAAACTTCTCAGGCAGTTTTGGATTAACTTCCCCTCCCCACCAATACTGCTGTCAATCAACATCACGCTCTTTCTGATTTCCCCATCTTGGGGGGGCCCTCCTCCCAGCCAATGGGAGTCAAGGACAGCCTAGGCTCACTCCTCCTCCCTTGCTTTGGGACCCTTCCCCCTTTCCCTTGCTGTCAATTAGCATCCTTGTTCTTTGCAAACTTATTTCCCAGCCACTGGGAAATAGTGGCGGGCTTCCCTGTGATTTGCCACTGGGGAAGATTTTTATGTAGAGACTTAAGTCGGCCTCTCAGTCAAGGAGAGAGGAGACAGTTGGGGAAGGGACTTTACTGTGTTAGGGAATAAATTCTTGTTCTGTCTTTTGTAACATGCCTCTTTTTCATGATTAGTCATGGGGAAGACTTCCCTCTTCTCCCAGGGAAGAGAATAAACTCCTTTTTTTATCCTAAGACAACTCTGAATTTTTAATTAAATTTTTGGATGGGTTTTTTCATTCCAAACAGTATTAATAATCAATTTAATTAACTAGGCTAGCCAATAATCAATAAATTGATGGTTAGTGCTTTCTCTCAGTAACCAAAGATGTCAAAGGAGGCTCTGAAACACCTTAAATGAGGTGTGTACCTTTGGACATGAAACCCTCCTCACTATGAGGAGGTGAGCTAAAAATTTCCAGGCCCTCCCAATTACCATATCATGGGTAGGAGGGAGGGGAGACTTCAGCTGAGAACATGGCCTGGTCATGAGCTTTGAGCTCTCACTAGCAATCCTGGCACTCTGACCAAGTTCTCTGTAGTTTGCTTTCTCTTTCATTTGCTGGGTCACTCTAAAGAAGCACAACAAGGACAGGAGTTTATTCCCCCAGAAAAGAACTCACCCTGACTGGATTCTGTTTATATCCTAAACAGAAATCTGGATTCCCATCTGTGTGAGGCCCAGTCCAGCCTAGTTAATGAGCAAAGTGCCTTGAGGACTAGGAGTCATCATGCCCTTCAGAGACTGACTTTTCAGGAGTGGGATCTTAACAAAAAATAGAAGGAAAACAGTGGATTCCAAATTAATAACCATTAATATATTGTATAATATTAATTTATCTCTGACAGTATTGACTTGTTATGGTCCATGGGGTTAAGAAGAGTCAGACATGACTGAACAAATCTGATGTCATCAAGGGAAGACTCGATCACAATGTCAATTCTGCCCTTTTGAAATAAGGAAGTGACTGTGTTGGACAAGGCCATGCCTTCTTACAGGAGGAGTTCATAAGCACCAAGGCAATATGATTCAAAGAAAGCCAGGAGGGTATGTTTTCCAAAATATATCTTCACCCTTGCCTGACGTATCACTACTAGTAATTCATAGATGGAATTTAACAATTAGACTTAACTTCTTCCTTTGTGTGGAAAAATAAAAAATAAGAAAGAACTGTAGACTAACTGTTAGGTTCCTTCTTTCCATCTCTGGCATACCACGTTCTATGTTCCAAGGGTTCTTCTAAGCTCCAGCAATTTTCATTTAATACTCTGAGGTCCCTCTTAGCTTTAACATTCTAGGTTCTATGCTTGTATATTTTATATTCTAAAAATCATTACAGTTTCAACATTTTCTGACTCTTTGAAGGAACTATAAAAGTAATCTAGGCCATCTCTTTCAATATTTATAAATATGGAGACTACTACGATCATAAATATTGAATTGGAAGGACCCTCAATAGCCATCTATTTCAACTCCCCGATTTTACAAATGAGAAACTGAGGCACCCTAAGGTTAAGTGGTTTGCCCAGAGTAATACAGATTATAAACCTCAGAAGCAAGTTTTGCACTGACATCCTCAGAAACCCCAGTCAGTGATTTGTCTACCATACAACATTGGTGACACAAAGTTGCAAGCAGTGGAACTCAACATTTTCTTCGGATTCAAATACAAATATTGTATTTCCTTTACCACGCTTATTCAAGTTCACATAGGAAATTATTGACATAATCAAGACTAGAACCTATGACTAATAGATTGATGTCCTGTCCTATGCTCTCTCCATTACACTATGCTTCTTACCTCCTTTGGCCTGGGTATTCAGCTACTCTTAAAATGGCAGCAGGGGAGAGAGGGAATAAATTCCTCCAAGAGGGACAAATTTTTATTCCCTAAAATTGTGGTGTGACTTAGTTCTTGAGATCATTTTCCTCTAGAATAGAGGAGAAAAGCAATCTAGAGGATATGCTGTGAGTTCTGAATGGAAGGTTGGGGTATAATGAATAAATCATGCCCTGTGACTAGAAAGTATGTGAGTAAGAGATGAGGAAGGGAGATAGCATTCCAAGGCCAATGCTTGTGGATGAGGGAGGGGAGAAATGCAGAGGGCGAAATCAGGGGAAGAGGGTGTAACTTAGACAGGAGGGGTTAACTGATCAAAAATTTTCTGTCATCTTTCTCTAGCACCACTTGAGATATAGAGATTTCAGTAATGGCTGGGATAAGGTAAAAATCCTGGGGGTGGAAGACTGGAGAAAAGGAGATAAAAACCTTTGTCCTTCTTTTGAGGAATACAGGATATTTCATTGTTGAGATTCCATTATTAATTTTGCCAAGTTAGAGGGAGAAGCCCCAGGTTTTAGGATATTCCCAGCACTCAACTCCACAGAAGCTGGGGTGGCTTTACCCTTCAAAATACCTTGCAGGCAATCATTACAATTCCCCTCTGGTCTCAGAGTGTTCCTATTCAGAGCACAGCCAAATAGCTGCCTCCTAGCATCTCTGCACATGGAGTGAGGCTGA
The DNA here is from genome assembly GCA_028646575.1 of Pseudocheirus occidentalis. NCBI lineage: Eukaryota > Metazoa > Chordata > Mammalia > Diprotodontia > Pseudocheiridae > Pseudocheirus > Pseudocheirus occidentalis. The sequence continues at coordinate 70,780,900 of CM053595.1, read as the reverse complement.
CAAAAGGTAGGTGTACCACTGGGAGAGGTTGGGGGTTGACATCTCTAAGACTCATAAGAGGTTAAAGCCACTGTCAGCCCTCAGCAGGGAGCCTGGGAGCTCAGCTTTAAACTGACCAGAGGTGGGAACACTAACTTACCTCCCTCTTTTTCCTGAGGCCTTCACATCAGTAAAGAATGTCCTCAGTGTCCTTCCCTGCTCCCCGCCATTACCACCACAAGAGAGAACCAGTTGAGTGTGAGTAGCAACATGGTAAAGTACTGGCTTTGGAATCAATCGTGGGTTTCAGTTCAGGCTCTAGCACAGATGAGATATGAGGTCACATGTCATCACTTATCTTTTCCAAGTGTCAGATTCATCCTTTGAAAATGAGTATAACAACCCTTGAACTATTTACAATACAGGGTAGTTATGAAAAAAAAAAACCAAAATATTTTAAATAGAAAGCACTACAGTCATTACTTCCTATCCGATCTCTGGGACTTAGAAATCTTGCCTGGGTATCTGGCAAAATAAAAGCAGTCAATTATACAGCTAAAGATCAGCATTTGTTAAGCATTTCCAGTGACAGGCAATGTACTAGGCCTTGGGGATATAAAGGAAAAGTCCAGAAAGCAAAACCAAAAACAACTCCCCTACAAGGAGCTTTTTATTCTAAGGGATCATGCCCTATTTAAATAACACTTTTTTAGGTTCAAATCAATCATCCCAAAAGGGAAATGACTTCACAGTGCCAAAATGTCTCCAGGGCTTCTTAAACTTTTTTTTTTTTTACTCACAACCCCTTCAATACTCCTTAAACTATGGGTCATGACCCATATGGGGTCTAACATCAGAAGAACTACAACATTCCACTATCACTTTCGTGGTCCTTTCTTCCCAGAATGCTGTGTCTATCAATCACACCAAAGGGAGGCCACTTTTGTTCTTCCAGGTACCCTCTGCAAATAATATTCTCCTACACGTCCTAGACTTTCCCATTATTAAAAAAAACAAAGCAAAAAAAAATCAACAACAACAAAACCCCTACTATATCTGGGTCTGTCACCCAGGGATTTCTCTTTATTTGTCTACTTACATTTCCATTGGATTTCTACTTCTCAAGGTATGTCTGCTGTTGAGGCACCCTTCTGACATAGATTCGAAAATCCTAGAGATGTTTAGGTTTGTATGGGATTAAAATAAAAGTTCTACTGATGTTGTGTTACCCAGGTGATCCCCTCACATATGGATTGCCAGAAAAATTGCGGTAGGTTTTAGGAATAGGGGGGTCAATGTTTAATCAAAGCCTAGTTTATAAAACCCTACAAATATGTGTACTTTTTATGAACTAGAGAGAAGATATGTTAGTTCCAAGCAAAATACATTTAATCAAATAATAGTGTAGCATGTGATAACACTAACTTTTGCAAAGTACTTTGCATATGTTATATCATTTGATCCTAAAAACAAACAAAAATGTGAAAGGTAGTTTTTTAATATTCCTATTTTATACAAAAGGAAATTGAAACAAAGAAATTATAACTTTTACAGGTTTACATACATTATGGATGTGAACAGAATTCAAACAAAAGTATTTTTGCTTTGAAATCTAATATTCTCTCTATTAAAATAAGAAAAATGCCTCCGTGCACCAAAGGAAAACTCTCCCACAGGTTACTATAGTGAAGAAAAGACACAAATGAAGAAAATGGGTGACTAACACAATTTTATGGAGAAAAACCCAAGATATATCCCAGGTACATGTGTGCATAAGGTAGCTCATTTTTCCTGTGAGGCAAAGCTGACAGTGTTCTCTGGTGAGGTTGTTGAAATGGTCTCTGTTGTTCTCTCCTGGGCTTGTAATCTCTGTTGGGCATTTCCAATGGTGACAAGCTTCCTTCCCCTATCTTACTCAGGGCTTCAGCTCTTTAGCATCACCAACATGAAACTGAAGTTACATCTGTTGAGGTTCATTGAGTAAAAAGCCTCTCTATGACAAAGGCCGGATGACAACACTTTCAGCCCATAGTCAAGGCTATGTACCAGCATACATAGCTAACTATATATGCCCCAGAGTCAGCCTTAAGTGCCTAGGAAAAGTTTTGATTTGTGACTGGTGCTGATTTGAAATCTATGGTACCAGACAGGTAACTGACTTAGTGACATATGCTTCTTTATAATTTCAATTTAACCCCTGATAGGAATTTGCAATGATGTAGCTAACTTCACAGATTCTACCAAAAAATATTGGGAAAAATGTGTTTTGTGTGGTATTTCTGAAGTTCAGCTCTTTCCCAAGGTCCTCCCCATTGGCATAAATATGAAAGGGAGCAGGAAAAGTGCTAAGAGGACAAGGCCAAAAGTCTTCTTCCCTAGTAATCCACTCTCATCTACTACATATTTCTGTTGGCAACAATAAAACCCTTGAAATATGCACTTCTGGCCAGCAGAAAACCTTGCAGTTTCTATATAATTCCTTCAAAGATATTGTTTCACATATCAAACTAATTTCTTTATATATATATATATATATATATATATATATATATATATATATATACCACCATTGAAACCTCTTTCAAAACAAAGAAAAACACTTAAGCGGGATGGGCCCACAAAGTGAATTAATCTAGCAGTATATGTAATATTATGCACCCATTGTCCCTTGTCTCTCTACTGAGGTATTTCATTTGTTCTCATATTTTTCATTAATAATATTAATATCACATTCCTATATCAAATTATATTCAGTGATTCTTCAGTCTATCTATACCTATTTTGTTTATGGGTTTGTCCTTTTAAAAAAAGTGTCATATTTCCCTTTTTCTCTTGGACATATTTGAAGCATATTTCTAGTACTGGAATCACTAAGTGCAAAAGATTGTTTTAAAGAATGTGTGGATCAAATTAAAAGCCTTTACAATCGTATATTTGTGTTCCTATTTTTCTATACTTTATCCAAAATAGACTGATTATATTTTTAATCTTTTTTACCAATACGATGGAAATCTCAGCACTATTTTCATTTCATTTTTATTATTAGAGATTTTGTGGGTTTATTTCATATGGCTGTTGATACTTTTAATTTCTTCTTTTGAAAACATTCGTATTCTTTCAATAAATTTTGCGGGGATGTCTCCTTGCGTTTTATATTTTAGACATTCACTCTGACTTCTTTATCAGAGTTATTTTATACATTTTTTCACCACTGAGAGTTATATCTCTGAAATGATAGTGTCAACTGTCCAAGGAGGGAAGAGATTTCATGATGCTTTCCTATGGTCTGGCTCAGAAACCTGCATAAGCTACTTTTCATAGGTCATTGCCAACTGATCTTCTAAATTCCCTAGATTGTCCCTTCCTCAAGGACAGAAATTGCATTCATGTGGCACTTAATATAACACCACATCCATGTAGACACGAACTCAATCTTAAGTCTAGCATTCTATATTGTAACATTTCATAGTTTAAAATCCTTTCCAAAACTCTAATATTATATTTCCCATGTTCTATTTTTTCCTTCAATGACTTGCATTGAATTGTAGTGTCTCCAAAGTTGCACCCTGTCCCTCTTCCTAACGAATTAAATGATTCCTGAAACTTAGAGTATTACCATGAATTATTCCTTACTCACGATAACAATCTTTTGGATTAATACTCACTTTTAGGTGAGAAAAGTTTGAGAGACAATGAATATAGATCATGTAAACTTCCTCAGTTTTTGATGTTTGTATGAATTCCATCATATACAGTACCATCATCAGACATTTTACCTCTTTGGATAGGTTATGAACATATATTTCTACCCCAGTGGACACAACTCTTTTTGCATTATTTTGAAATTTTATTTTTACTCCAACTCATTTTGCTCATAATATAACTCAGTTAGTTTGGGAATCAAAATAACTAGCCAGATTTCTGAGTCTCTAAACTGGTTTGTATCTTGACCAATTCCTAAAAATCATATGGGACTTGAAGTATTAACAGAAAAGGTATTCAGGAGAAGAGGAACTTCACTTCTTCAGGTGATTGCTTCCATTCCAATTCTGAATAAATAACTACAGGTGTATAGTGAGGTGACTCCAGTATACTTTTTCTTTCTAGCATCCATAATTGTCCTATTTTTCCACTGTATGTTTCTTATCCTATGTCCGTCTTCTCTTTCTTTACTTTTCCCCGTCTTACCATATTTTCATTTTGCATAGCATTTAGAAAGACAGCCAACTACACAGTGCATCAAGAACTAGCAATCATTTCTGAATATCTTAACAAAGTTCTGTGCTTGGAAACAAGTTTTCTTCCCTCAATGGGCCTAGGTATTTCCATATATAACATGAAATGGTTGAATGAAACATTCCCCAAGGTCTCTTCCAACCCTAACATAGTATATTTTATGGATCCTTATGACTCTAACATCCTCTGATGCCATAAAGCACCCTTTAAATTAAATAATGTCATTGTAAATTAGTCAATGTAAGCACTTTAGATTAGAAATTAGTTAATAAAGAATGAGAGACTTCAAATCTGGTTCCAGCAGAAGCACCCAATAGTGCTGAGCAAGCCAACATCTACCTGACAGGAAGCCACCATAAATAGCAGCAACAATTATATACCTCTTCTTAATTTTTTATCTAGGCTAGTGAGACAATAACTTAGAACACTTGCTGCTATTCAGCCAAAAACAAATAACAAAACAATTTTAGCTGTGATGCATTTTGGTGACATAATTCAGCCTGGCTATTGTTGTGTTCAATTATAAATATTTGTCACTAGAAGGAACTAATGATTTCTTTGGAAAGGAGATTAGTGCAGTGGCAGGGTTAGGGGTGTAGGTGGATGAGAATGTGGACAGAATCCTGGTAGTAAGGGATGGGAGCTGGAAAGAAACACACAAAACACCACAACTAGAAATAGTTGCTATAGCGATTAACAACAGGTATCCTTCTAACTGGAGCCAGGGATGCTGATGCAGCTAAAACAAATGTTTGTGTACAGCCGTAGCAGAGACGGTGACGGATTATGGAGTCTTGGCCTTGAGCCTCAATGTAATCCAATTCTAAATAAATCATAAATCTAAGTGCAGACTGGCAAGGCCAGGAGAATACCAATTTGGGCTGGGCGGCAGCACGCCAAGGGATGGCGGGCCAGGATCAATTTTGAAAGGGAATGTGGGGAGAGGAATTGAGAGGAGGAACATAGCCTGCCTGTGGGGAAGGATTTTTTCCCCTCTCCATTTTTCTCCATCAGACCCAGTAAGAGCTGCCAGACTTCAGTGGCACAAGTGAGAGATCACTGCTCAAAAAGCCACAAGGCCAGTCAGTCGGCAAACTCCTAAATTTTGCTTGATGTGGAGATTTTTCATAGTGAAAGGTGCAGAATTACTGATTTGTTGAATTGGTTTCTCTCCCTTGGAATGAGGGCTAGGTACTGGACTGAGTTTTTCCTAGGGTTATGTATTCCCCTCAGTGTGAAAAAAATGAATTAAAATCCTTCATATTCCATTCATAAATTTACTCAAGAAACTCTATAAGAGGATGTAAAGATGAGTAGGACACAAGATGCCATCTGTGATGGAGGAATTTATAATCTATTAGGAGTGAGTTTAACACACATAGACATGCACATATATTCTCTATTTTATTTTAATTCTATTAACTATCCTAATTTCTTGTATTCTCATGCATATAGAAATATATACATATATAATTTATATATTTCAATTGGCCATCTAAATTCTATAATTTTAAGAAACATGAAAAAAATCATCATTAGACTCTAAACAAGACAATGAATGGGATATTTTTTAAATTAATGATCAAGTTTGAAAATATTTTAAATTGATACCCATAGAGTCAGAAAATTCAATTATTGCTATTATCCACACTTTCCACATAATTGAAACCTCACTATTTGGGGATAACTGAATTCATAATAGTTGGAGCAGATGAATTCTAAGCATCTCCCAACTTTAAATCAAATTACCTCATTTAGGAAAACAATCATATCTTGGGCAAGTAGAATCTTTTGGTGCATTATGGTCAAGCACCAAGTTAAGACTTTTAAAAATTTCCCCACAACCTCTTATGATTCATTTGATTGATTCTATAGTTATTTATTAATAACCCTACTGTATATGGTTCCACTATGTATTTGGTTTGATTGTTGACTATTGACCTTCATTGATTTTGTGTAATACATACCCCGTATTAGAGCCCATGGATACCTGATGAAGAGGTAAAGTAAAACTTACTAGATTTTTCTGGCTGGGATATGTCAATTACACTGTTAGCATCTGTTGAAAAAATTATGGGTAGGTTACCACAATAAAAGTCATCACCATTCTCAGGACTCAAGTAGGGGAAAGTGTAGTTCAGAAATGTGATAGCATTTCTGAAAGGTTGCTAGCTTTTTGTATAGAGCTTAGCAATCATTAATTATAAGTATCATGGAAGATATGTGTCCTATCTATTCTAGTACCCCAAACTCCAATTGCAGCATTACCTTTGGCACATTGATATTGAAAAATTCATTTAATTGGATTTATTGAATTGTTAGAAAGAAATGTTTCAAGAATGAAGATTTGTACCAGACTTCATTCATTCATTCATTCAGTCACTCATTCATTCATTCTCAAACTACTCCCCCCAAACCACTGGTACCATTATCTTCAATATGTAATGAAAAATTATAACAAGTACAGTTCATTCAACAGAATGTCTATGAAATTAATGAGCCCTTTCACCTTCAACACCTGATAATTATATCCTTCAATTAAACAAAGTCTCTAGCTGCCTGTGATTTTATAAATTAACCAACAGTCATACAATCTTGCAGGCTGCCACACCTTTCTTTTACTTAGATTTGAGAGGTCAATAATGTCTTATGAGTTTGGGGACGATAAAGGGAAAAGCAAAGTCACTCACTTTCTGGTGCCTGTTTTTCTTTTCTCTTTAACAATTTTTTAATTTGTCTTCTTGTTTACATCATTCATTTTCTTGGGATTTTTGAATTATAAATTTTCTACCCATCTTTTCACTGCCCCTACCCTAAAACAGCAATCCCACTGTAAAGCCCCTGCCCTGGTCTGCTCTCTAACTTTCTGGTAGGGCAGGGAGGGTCTCCTTTCCCCAGTCCCTATATATCTTAATTCCTAGTTGCAGGTATTGCAGAACTTTAAATTCTCAATTCTTTTCATTCCTCCCTTGTCACCCACCCCCGCTGGAAGGACAAGCAATTCAATACAGGATGTGGATGTGTGATTAACAGGACATATTCATAGTGGACATATTGTGACAGTGATCCTATGTCCTTCATTCCTATCCTGCCCCCCTTGTTCTTTTCTCCACCCTTTCCCTGTCCCTTTACTGAAGTGTGTGCTTCCAGCATCCCTCCCCCAGATCCTGCCCTCCCCTCCGTCATCCTGCCTTTCATCCTCATGCCCCCTACTCTCCTGTGTGGCATGATGCCCAGTTTAGAGTTTATTCCATTTCTTCCCTAAGCCAAATTCAATGAGAGTAATTGTAATTAAAGTTATAACAGTTAACCCTAGCCTCTTCTATATGGGATGGTTAACCCCAGTTTGTCTCTCCCTGTCTCCTCTCATTCTAATCCTCTCCCACCTAAGAATTTCCCCTTTTAGAGTATCATCCATTCCTATTCAATTGATTCTGTGCTCTCTGTGTACTAATATATACATATACTCAGATATGTGTTCATATGCATATATAAACCGTCTTATGTAGATATACGTGTATGTCTATGTATATTAGCAATTATATTGCCTTCACCTATCCTCATACTGAGAAAAGTTTCATAAGTTAAAATGATCATTTTTCCATGTTGGCATGTAAATAGTGTTCCCTATTATTTCTTTTCCATGTTTACCTTCTCATGCTTCTTGTATTTGAGTGTTGGATTTCCTTTACAATTCTGGTTTTCTCAGAAAGAATGTTTGAAAGTCGTCCACTTCACTGAATGACCATATTTTCCCCTGGAAAATTATACTCAGTTTTGCTGGGTAGGTGATTCTTGGTTTTAATTCCAGCTCCCAAGGGGGCAGAGCAAAGATGGTGGCGTAGAAGCAGCAAGGTCCTGCAGCTCCCACACCACCATCCAAAACACCCATAAAATTATGAGCCCAGACAAAGTCTAGGACTCTCAGACTGAAAAAAATACAGAAAATATATCTCTCGCTGAAGGCAGCTCAGCAGCAGGGGCTCAGCATGGTGGCCAGGAGCAGAGGCTGGCCCAGCCTGAAGCCAAGACTGCCCCAGGGACCAGGGCAGTGGGAAGGAGCCAGGCTGAGCTGAGCCAAGTCGTACTGCAGCCAGCCTGCAGAGGAGAGGATCTCCAGCTTCCAGTACCTCCACATCTGCCAAGGCGTGAGGAATAGGGATGAGAAAGGGGCAGCTCACACAAGAGCACGGATGGCGCAGACCAAAACCGCAGCTGTGGCCAGGCCAGGCCTCAGGGCAGCCAGGAGGAGCTGAGCCTCCCAAGCAGCAGCTTGAGTCTAATTCAGAAGAGACCTAAAGCACCTGTCTGAGGGGATCTTAAAATCCCTCAAACCAGGGTCAGAGATGGTTAGTGAAAGTGAAACTTTGAAAATTTATTAGGGGGAGGAAAAGCAGGTTGGCCAATCTGCCCCAGGGGTAAGGATGCAGTCGGGGAAGGGAACAGCGGAACCAGGTGGCCCCACCAGGCTGCTTCAGAGACCCTGGTCTGTGGACTCCACAGGGGGGCTAAATCAATTGATCAGGGCCAAGTACTCTTGCATTGAGTGGCCTGGATCTGGATCGTGGTCTTGGGTGGTGGTCCTGGGGTGCACTTTCAGCAAGCCAAAGCTGGGGGGACTTGCAACACCCCCCTAATAGCTCC
>CM053595.1:70750745-70771541 GCA_028646575.1 Pseudocheirus occidentalis | reverse complement strand
CCCCCCCCCCCATTTTTCTTATTTTGTTTTCAAAATCCACTTAAGATTCTCTATGGCTTGTCGGCAATCTATATGTTTCTTGGAAGCTTTTGTTGTGGGAGTTCTGACTGTGTTGTCTTTTTCCTGTTCCATATTTTGATCCTTTTGGTCCCCAACGAAGTAATCTAAAGTTTGGTTGCCTTTCTTACTTTGCTTCCTTTGCCTGCTCATGTTTCCAGTGATTTACTTGCCTTTTTTAGCTCTGTGGAACTCTGCTTCCCAAGGGTAAAGCTCTGTTCCAGATCGCTGGGATTTTTGCAGCTGCCAGAGCTATTAGGAAGCTACTGCAGCCCCCACTGGCTTTGGCTCATTGAGCACTCACCCCAGCACCACCACCTAAGACCACAGTCCGTATCCAGGCCAGTGAACACAAGATCACTTAGCCTCTGAACAATTGTTTGGCTCTCCTGAAGTCTGTAGGCCAGAAGCTCTGAAACAGCCACATGGAGGTGGCTGTGGGGCCGCAGCTTCTGCTACTTCCTCACCCTGGAGGCAGTTCAGCCAGACTGCTTTTCTCACCCAAATTTAGCTGAGTTCCACTGATCTTTCACTTTCTCCTTCTTTCTTATAGCTTCATAATTCTGGAAACTGCCACAGCTTCCATTGATCCACTGTCCTGAAGGCTCCAGTTGAAGCTCATCCTGGACACCCCAGGACCAAGCCACGGTTTCTGGCTGGGCTGATTTTTGGCTCTCAGCTTCCTGCAATAAGCCCTTCCTGCTGAGCTGCCTTCAGTGGGAGATGTGGTTTTCTTTATTTTTGTGAGTTTGGGAGCCCTAAAATTTGTTTAGAGTCATATTTTATAGGTATTTGAGATGTCTATGTGGGAGCTGTGGAGCTCTTCTTGCTCCTATGCTGCCGTCTTTTCTCCACCCCTCCACCCCCATGCTCCTTCCTTTTCAATAAGGCTCCACTGCTTTCCTATTGCCTTTAGAATCAAAAACAGTATCTCTTCTTTGTTGTTTAAAACTTAAAGTCTTCTAAAAAATCTTTTATAGCCCTGTCCCAATCTTCTTTTCCAAACTTATTGTACATTATATACTTTTTCACATTCTTCCACAGGCTTCTTTTGTTCTGACATGCATTTTTCATCATTTCTCTCCATTGTTTTGGAAACATTGAATTATTCCATCATATCCAACTCTTCAAATTCAGTCCTTCCTTCGAAGTTCGTTTCACGTACCTTCTTTTACGTGAGACTTTTCTTGATAAATCTAGTACTGTGGTTCTCAACCTGTGGGTCATGCCCCTGAACAACCCTTTCACAGGGACTGCAGGATTCTCCTAAGACCATTGGAAAGCACATATTTCTGACTGTCTTAGGAACTGAAACTCTGCTCCTCTATCTGTCTCCAGGTGGGTCTGCCCACATGCAGATATGCCCACATACAAGTATTAAAGAGTTGCAGCATTAGGAAGGTTGAGAACCACTGATCCAATAGCTCTTGTCTCCCCCTACAAAGAAGGGAGGAAGGAAATGAGCACTTTTTAGTATCTACCATGTATAAGGCACTGTAATAATCATAACAGAGTTTATCTCATGATCTCCACAATGAATCTGAAAGGGAGGTGCTATTTTATCCTCACTTTACTTTTGAGGAGACTGAGGTAATGGAGGTGAAATGACTTGGCTAGGTATTTGAACTCAGTTTTTCCTGGATCCAAATCTAACTGTCTATCCATTGCATCATCTGACTGACTGTTTTGGGGGGGATTGCTTTTCAGATTTTCATAGTTCTTGTTAAATAGGAGTATTTTACACTAGTACTTCATATTTTCAGTTTTCTCAAATATACTGATGTTTTTATTTGCTTTTTGATATTGTGTTGTATGTTTCATTGAAAGGATTTCCTGTTTTTTAACCAGTACTAAATAATTTTGATGATTATTGCTTTATAAAATTATGTGTGACATGGTAAGGACAGATGCCTTCCTTTCTGTTTTATTTCCTCTTTAAAATTTAATTCTGAGCACGATTTAGTGGGGAAACTAAGAAAGTAGTCAGAAGTGAGAACACAAGTGAGAAATTGAAGAGAATCCAAGAGCCTGGATAATTGAAAACTGGATAATCACCTCCTGATATTCAAGAGTTGACTGTATGAAGAATGGACCTTATACTTGGGTAATTCATTTACTGGACCCTTTAGAATTCACTCAATCAATTCTGAGTTCCATAACTGTCAGAAGGAGAGCCTTACTCAGGGAGTTCTTTTGAAAAAGATCTGTAGGATTTAGTGCACTGCAAATTTAATATGAGCTAACTGTGTGACATATCTAGCAAGAAATACAATGTCATTTTAGGCTGTCTGAATATCATAGAATGACAGGACCACAGAACTAGAAGGGACTTCTGGAAGCATGTAGGTGGGAGGAGATTCCCATGTCAAAGAATACTCATAGGATTTCCATATATCTAACTAAGTTCTTTAATACTCCAGAAGTTTACCACATTCTCGATTACTATTCATGGACAAATGCATCCACCAAAAGTTTTCACGATGTCAGTCAACCTCAAAAATACTAGCCAAAATCTCTCAGTTGTACCCTTTACCCTCAAGTCCATGATAGCATTCTAATGATGCCCATCTGAGTTGAACTCTTCTCTTCCCCTGATCATGGTATTTTCCAAGTGAGCTTTTGCCCACCTAACCACTATATCTCTGGACATGGTTCCAAAACATACCTTAAGATCTAGAAAAAGCCTTAGATTCCCTCCAATTCAAATCTATCCTCAGACATGAATCCTATCTAGAATATCTTTGAAGGATAATTGGGATACTACTTGTACTGTTTTCTGTATATTGTATTAAGACCCCATGGGATTTTTAGTAGTGACCTTCCTTTGCTAAACTTATTTTTTTAAAAAAAATTTCAAGTATTCTGTAAATTTGTAAGATAAACAACTGAACTTCTTTTACAATGCATCCGATATCTCAGAAGTATCACTAGTTTAGACGACCACGCCCATCAGCTAGTTCATATTAAGGATGTTTAACTATAATTTCCAAATCAGACTTTGTTATGTTGTGCATGAAGTCAGCAGAGAAGGCATTGATCAGATTATTGCAATATTGTGCCTACAAAGCCAGTTTGATTCAAGAGAAGGGGGAAAAGTATAACTAAGCTTGTGATAGCTATTGTTGGCAGGGAAAGAGGCTCTTCAAGGTCACTACTTTTTCCATAACTTACTTCTTTTAAATCAATGTTAGAAATTGGCTACCTGTTTTATACACATATCTCCCATTTTCCCATACCCAAACTTTTCTTTGCCTTCTTCCCCCTATATTTATTTAGCCTTTTGAATTTCTACTCACGCTTTAAGGTTTGGCTCAAATGCCTCCTCCAAGAGGAAGTCTGATAATTTCTCCAAGTGAAAGTGATTCTACTGTCTTTTGAACTATCAAGGCAAAGTCTTCTTATAAATAGATGTAATATTGAGATAAATTATTATTTCTCTCATTAATAACCAATCATTTAATCAGGACCAGGTTTTTTGCCTTCCTACTTCCTCATTCAGACATCAGTTCCCAATAGGTTATTCAGCCATTATCTGAAGAACATTGGCTGGTAATGAGATTGGATTAACTTTCTCCCTGATCTTGTTCAGATCCTATCAAAGTGGAGGAAGCCTGTTGTGTTCTCCTGGGATTTGTTTGGGGAATAGATCCTTTGTCGGATTTTCTGGGAGTAAAAGTAGCATAATCAAAGTCCTGTCCCCTAGACATTCATAAGAATAAGTCCATCTCTCATTACAATATTCATTCTTTCATTAAGTGATTGCCATCTATTGGGAAAACCCACTCTTCCAAGGACATATGAGTCAATAGGACATTATGATCAGTCTCTGGTTTGAGAGATGACCAAATGACCATCCTTTAGTTAATTACTCAATAGCCATAATAAATGAAATGATTACCCAGTAATTATGTCTCTTGAACATTTCATATGTCACAATATCCTACAGATGATAGAGATGTTCAGAGTCCAGAGAAGGCTTTATGGAACATAGTGATGCCTTGGCATTGGAATCAGGAATACATGCAAACAATTAAAAATGTATGTATACATATAGATGTACATATATATCTATGCATACACATATAATGTATTTGTCTATGTCATCACAGTGCTCATAATTCCCTGTGACCAAGGTGGCCTGGATCATAGAGTTGAGAAACATGCAAACTACAGAGATGAAGGAAAGTGATTGAAAGAAAATAGTTCTGTTACCCCTTTATTTTGCAAGAGGCAGGAGGATTATATTTCTCCATGGCCTTCACAAATTCCTCTTCTGATGCCTTATCGTGAAGAAGAGGTAACCCTAGATTCCTGAAAGTTATAGTACTGGAGTATAAACTCACATATGTTAAAGCAATATAAACTATTTTAGAGTATAAGTCCAGATACATATTTTATTTTTCTCAGAAACCATCCTAGTTCAATATGGAGATTAATTGCCAGAACACTGACCTCTTGAAAATGATTTTTTTTAAATCTAGTCAATTCATGAAACAAAAAATACAAAATATTGCTCAGATGCCACTTCATGTCTGATTCATGTCTGCTTCAACAGTGACAGTTGTAGTAAAATAATGAGAAAAGAGGCAAAGAATACTGAGGATCACACATCTTTTAAACTATCAACAAGTCTTAATCATGTCCATATTGATATTGCCACCCCAGATGAATACAGGAGACATAATGAATTTGCAGCAAAAGGGGAGAATATTTCATAGGTGATCACCTAAGAGGCAAAAAGACTTGGTGAAAGAAGTCGGTTTCATTGTGAATACAAAGGTAATAAAAAGCATGATTCCAGGTACTACTTCTTAAAATTGCCTTGCAATAAACTCTAAACTGGGCATCATGTCACACAGGAGAGTAGGGGGGCATGGGGATGAGAGAGGGGATGACGAAGGGGAGGGGAGGGTCCAGGGGATGGATGCTGGAAGCACACACTTCAGTAAAGGGACAGGGACAGGGTAAGAACAGAACAAGGGTGGGGGTGGATAGGAAGGAGAGACAGATTATCACTGTCACACTATGTTCACTACGAAGATGTCCTGTATAATCACACATCTGCAGCCTGTATTGAATTGATTGTCCTTCCAGTGGGGTTGGAGGACAAGGGAGGAATGGAAAGAATCTAGAATTTAATGTTCTGCAAGGCCTGCAACTAGGAATTAAGATATACAGCGTCCAGGATAGGGAGACCATCCCTGCCCTACCATAAAGTAAGAGAGCAGAGCATGGGAGGGGCTTTACAGTGGGATTGCTATTTTAGGGTTGGGGCAGGGGAAAGATGGGGAAAAAATTTGTAATTCAAAAATGTCATGAAAATGAATGATGTAAACAAGAAAACAAACTAAAAAAATTTTTAAAATTGACTTGCAACCATCATGTTGAATATTAAATAGTGGTTGTAGTTCATGGATAGTACATATTGAGCTGAAAGGAAATTTAGTGGGCATTCAGTCCATTTAACAGTTAAGGGATCGACAGTTATCTAGAGTATCTACACCTTGGCCCTCAAAAACATAGATAGATCAATAGATAGATCAATGGATGGATAGATAGATAGATAGACAGACAGACAGATAGATAGATAGATACATAGATAGATATATAGATACATAGATTGATAGGAAGAAAGAAAGGTAGATAGATAGACAGAGATAGATAGATAGATAGATTGACTGAAATTCATTATAATTGTTTCTTTCTATGTGCTATATAATTAATTTTATGCATTTAAGAAAAAAATCATTCTGAGGAGTCCCAGCACTTTACCAGACTACATGAGGGACCAAGATCTACTAAGGAATAATGTAAAGAGGATAGAAAAATTTCATTTTAAAGATGTGATCACTTCCTTCAAATTAAGTCTACACATACTTGATACTTCGTGACTTCAATTTGTATGAAGAATAGTGATGACTTCATTTAAAATACATGGTCCAGGATCAAGAATGAAAGACAGTTATGCGGCCTAGTAGACAGCTTATTGGATCCAGAGTCAAGCAGACCTCAGTTCATATATGGCCACAGACACTTACTAACTATGTGATCTTAGGCAAGCTATTTAACCTTAAATTTCTCCATTTTCCCCCTTAAGCATTCCAGCCTCCAGAAGGTGTATACTCAATCAAAAACAACAACAATAACGTATTATATCTTACCACTTGTCCCTTTATCTTTCATATCTAGGAGTCTCTCTTAAAGTTTTTAGTTTAAGGAAAAGAGCATGAGATATGGCTTCCTTTGATTGCTGCTGATCTGTATGAGAAAGAGTATGTATGTGTGCCTGCGTGTGTGTGAGGGAAATGTTGGGTCCCCTCTTTCCTTTCTTCTTGTTCTTTATCTTTTCCCTCAAGATTTCCTTCAAACCACTGGTATGGAAAGAAGACCTTACTATACATCCCTTATTTTGTATTAGCTTGCTCTCTTCACTTGATGGGAAGAAATACCACACCTAGAGTCTTTAGGGACATAGAACCCCTTTAGTCAAAGCCTTGGCAACAGGATTATTATACTTCAAAGAGCTTATTGAGGTAGATGCTATTATCATTCCCACTTTACAAATGGAAATGGATATTCAGCAATAGAAACACCAGCTTAAATACAAAGTTATTTGCAAATAATTAAAAATAAGCCCCTCCCTTTTCCATTTCATCTTCTTAAGTGTCCCCACTCAAATCTACAGTTCATCCTCCACTCATCTGTCAAATTGGTCTTCCTAAAGTACAGTCTGATCATGTCACTCTCTATTTGGAGAACTCCAGTGACTACTTCTTACCTTCAGAATAAAAAAAGCAAACCTTTTTTGGCTTTTAAGATCCTTCCTTACCTAGCTCACTCCTACCTTGCTGGTTTTCTTACATACTACTTCCCTTTACCTGCTCTGCGATTCAGTAAGATTGGTTTCTTTTCTGTTTCTTGAACAAGACAGTCTGCCTCTGAAGATAATATCACTGTTCGGCCGCCATGCCTGGAACTCTCTTCTTCTTCATTTCAATCTCTTGGTTTCTTAGTTTCATTCACATCCAAGCTAAAATCCTATATTCTTCAAGAAGCATTCTAATTTCTCCTTCACTCTACTACCATCCCTCTAATTATTTTGTATTTATGCTATGTATATCTTGTTTATACATAGTTTTTTACATGTTGTTTCCTCTCATTTGACCATGAGTAACTTGAGAGAAGAAATTTTTGCCTTCCTTTGTACTCCTGGCAATTAGCAACATAACTAGAACCTAGTAGGAGTAGAATTCTTGTTGAAAGACTGTCAGAGTTTGGAAGATTATGAATTAACAGTATGATCTCACAAAATAGTCTAATAATACTGAAGAGAAATTGAAGTGAGATACATGTAAATCTAAGAAGTCATTTATCATTCAAAGCAAAGGAGGGCAATAAATAGAGGAGAAATGGAACAGACCTTTTGATATTTTAAAGCTGGGGCCTGATTTGTTTTCATTGATTAAGTTAGTAGAACCATTACATTTAGATTCTGTCAAATATCTGAAGCATTCAGACCTGAGTAAATACATACAGAAATAATCTATGCTAATTTCAAAGGTATTCAGGCTTTTATTTACAAGACATCCCAAAGAAAATTATTTCAAAGGAGTAGATGATAGCATCCATGTAACTTTTAAAAAGTAAGTGAGAAGCCATTTGGATCTACTAACTCATGTCCTTATAACGGTAATTTTAAAATAATTTATAAGATTTTTTTTCACTCATTCAAAATAAATTTGATGAATACAAGTGATCCAGGAAACTTTTCACAGTTGATTTTCTACATCTCCATTTACATAGTTACGGGACTAACCCAAAGTTTGAAGAAATAGAAAAGTCCATTGCATATATTTTTGTTGATTTCTAAAAAAGAACAACTAAGATAAAATATAACCTTTAAGGTTCTTCTCAAATAACTTGTCCTTATTACACGTGTCAAGGTCAGCTTTATATGGCACCTATAACATGAATATATCTTTATTCAATTGTCAAGGCAGGTACAAAACAGGGATATATGAATATACCTATTATGTTTACCTGGACTAAAAGCCTAAATGGAAGAGAGATTTTTATGGCTGGTGAATTTATTGGTTATATTATGCTAACTACATTGAAGATAGGAGGAAGGAAGAAAGGAAGGGAAAAAAAGAAAAAAAGAAGGATGGGTTTATTAAGTACTTTACAAATGTTATCTCGCCCTCTAAAAAAACTAGAAGGTAGATACTATTATTATCCACATTTTATAATTGAGCAAACTGAATCAGACAGAAGTTTCTAGGGTCACATAGCTATCAAGTGTCTGAGGTCAAATTTGAATTTAGGCCTTCCTGACCCCAAACCTAGTGCTCTCTCCACTGTTGCAGCAGAATGGAGTACATTAGAGAAAATATACAATGAAGCCAGTGATACCAAGTGTTTCTTATTCATAAAAGCTTTGCCTCCCCTCCTTTTTAACCACTAATCAATCTCTAAGTTTCTATACCACTGAAAATCATGGAGTACACTGATGGATCAAAATATCAGGTGAATGAAAAGTCAATAAAAAGATGCATGGTGAGTGTAAAATGCCTGTTCCTCACATTGTCAACAATGATTTGCACAGTAGAAGTGGTGTCAAATATAAGATTTAATTTTGCATTGGGCCTTAGAGATCATCTAGGCCCCCTATCATTTTACAAATGAGGAAGCTGATACCAAGGGAGATGAAATAACTTGTCTATGTTCAAACAGGTCATAATTAGCAGAGCTGAGATTCAGACTCAAATTCTCTGATTCTAAACTCATTATAATTTATGCTAAACTACGATGCATCCTCCCTCTTCTGTTCCCCTGCCCCCACCATCACACATATAGAATTGGAAAAGGAGTATCCTTGGGCTAATATCCAAGCATTATTTCTTTAAAAATGGAAGATGAACTTCAGTACTTGAGCTGTTATTCATTAGGAAATCTACAAAAAGAGACACACGTGATAATGCATGGAGGTGTCTTATTCTTGGTCCAGAGAAGTTATAGAAGTATCATCCTTACCAATGATATCAGAAATATTTTAAAGCAAGTTCTTAAAGATAAAGGTAAAGGCACATGAAGAAGAATAAGTGCAAGCAGGGTTGTTTATTGAGAAAAAAAGAGCATAAACAATCAAAGAGTACGTATTAATTGCCTACTTTCTTCCAAGCCTGTGAAAGGTGCCAGAATTGCAAAGACAAAAAGGAAGTAGTATAATTTTCTTTAAAAAGCTACATAACTAGGAACAGTCCTTGGGGGACTGAATCACTGGCATCAGTGACAGTTCCCAGACTTCTTAGCCCACAGATGTCAGAGACAACATAGAAGGTCATCAGTAAGAGGGGTCTGCTGGGAACTGGGTGAGAGAAGCACAGTCCTGTGCAGGGTGTGTGGCACCAGGTGCTCTTGGAGCTATCAGCCCAGAGACAGAATGTTGAAAAGTCTTCTATTTCAACTTCCAGGAGCCAAGATGATGGAGTAAGTAGTAAGTCACTCTCACCTTCCCTTATAGACCTTGAAAAATCCAGAGAATATTGCCTCAGGAAAAATTCTGGAATAGTGGAAGGAGTAGAAAGATAGGGTATAACAGTCTTTTCACTTGGGTGGCTAAGGGGATTAATGGGAAGGGTCCCTCTTACTGTGGCTGAAGAGAACCACTAAAAGATGGGAGGCACCCCAGCAAGACAGTGGCAAGCCCCACCTCAGTGGACCAGTGGGAGATCCTGACACCCAGGGTAGAGGAGCAGGTGTCAACACCAGGCCCACACCAGCCACCACTACCAGCTCCAGCTCTTCATCAAGTAAACTACCAGACCACTACAATCTCTTATTACTAGCACCTGAGGCCCCAGCACACAAAACCAGAAACCAGGCCACTTAATTCCCAGCACAAGAAGTCTGGGACAGTAACCCCTGGGCCTCAGAAGCAGGGATCAAATTTGAAGCCAGAAAAAGACAAACAACATGAGCAAAGAGCAACAAAGAAAACCAAAGATCAAAAAGAAGTGTCTAAGTGACAGGGAAGATCAAAACACAAATCCAAGAAAGGACAGCATGGTCAATATACCCACATCTGAAACCTCAAAGGGAAATATGGTCAGGTCTCAAGCCACAAAAAGCCTTCTTGGAAGAACTTAAGAAGGATTTAAAAAGTCAAATAAGAGAGGTAGAAGAAAACAAGTGAACAATTGTTTTAAAATACAATTGATAAAATGGAAAAAAGTACACTGAAGAGAACAACTCCTGAAAGTAGAATTGAGCAAATGGAAAAGGAGGTACAAAAACTAACTCAAGAAAATAATTCATTAAAAATCAAAATTGGGAAAGTGGAGGCTAATTTGGTTTGTCCTTTGTTCTCAAAAGGACCATGACATCAGTGAGACGATGATATGACTTGCAGTTGACTTAGATTTGGGTGAGAGAGGACTGTGCAAGGTCACCAGCCTCACTTTCTCCTATGGAGCCATCTTGTTCCAGTGGCCAGATATTCATCAGGATGACTGGAGATTGCCCAGGATGCAATGGGAGACCCTGACCCTTTTAGCCTAAGGTCTTTTCAGGTTCTCACTTTGAGTGACGTAACACCCATTCAGTAAATAGGACTCTAAAAAGTGAGGCAAGGGACAGTCATTTTAATTTTAAAAAGTTAAACAAGGGGAAGAAGATTCTCAGGGTTACTGGACAAAAGAGAAACAGTTACTATTTACCTTCACTCTTATCTAGGAGGGCCAAAAATAGCCATTAACTGGTGCTTGGACAGGGAGCTCTTGTCCAGTCTATGAGATCAAGAATGAAATGGGTTTAAGATTTGGTCTTTGAGTAAGAAATGTAGCCAGTAAACCCCAAGTGAACTAGGCAGTTTTGGGCCATCAAAATGACTCTATGAGACATCAAGAATCAGTCAAACAAAATCAAAAGAATGAAAAAAATAGGAAAAAAACCATAAAATACCTCATTGTAAAAACAACTGATTTGGAAAATTGATCCAGGAGACATAATTTAAGAATTATTGTACACTTGAAAGCCATTTAAAAAATAGCCTGGAGAGCATCTTTCAAGGAATGATCAAGGAAAACTTTTCTGAGGTCCTAGAATCAGAGGGTAAAATAGTCATTGAAAGAATCTGCTGATCATCTCCTAAAAGAGCTCCCAAATTCAAAATGCCATGGAATATTGTAGCCAAATTCCAGAATTATGAGATCAAGGAGAAAATACTGCAAACACACAGAAAGAAACAATTCAAATATCATGGAACCACAGTCATGAATATGGAGGACCTTGCAGCTTCTACATTAAAAGATCAGAAAGCTTGGAATATGATATTCAATAAGGCAAAGGGGTGTGGATTACAACCAAGGATAAATGACCCAACTAAATTGAGCATAATCTTTCAGTCAAGGAGATGGACATTCAAGAAATAGGGCATTTCCAGACTTCTCTGATGAAAAAACCAGAGCTCAACAGAGAATTTGATGTTCAAATATTTGACTCAAGAGAGGCACAAAAAAGTAAATAGGGAAGTGAAAAATATAAAACTTGTTATTCAGTTAGGGTAAACTGTTTATATCCCTACATGGGAAGATGATACTTATAGCTCTTGAGAAATGTATCTTTATTATGAGATCGAGAAGGGAAATATATAGACAGAGGGGGTGGGTTTAAGTTAACTTTGATGTGATGATTAAAACCTAATTAAGTAATGAAAAAGGATTGTAATGAGAGAAGAGGAAATGAAGAGGCAGAAAAGAGTAAATTACATCACATGAAGAGGCACAAAGCATATTGCTTTAGCAGGAAAGAAGGGAGGAAGATGAGCATTTTTGAACTTTTTACTCACTTTTTTTGAACTTTTTTTACTCACATTGAATTTGGCTCGAGGTGGGAATAACATACTCAAGTATAGAGATCTTACTTGCTCTAAAGGCAGTTGGAAGGGAAAGGGGAAAGAAAATGGAGGGAGGCAGTGGATAAAAGGGAGGGCAGATTGAGGGAGATGGTGGTCAAAAAATGACAGAAATGTAGTAGAGGGAGAAGCCTTGTTCCAGGTTGTTACAGAGGGCAGCACTAGGTCCACTTCCTTAATGGTACTATAGGGCCAGATTAAACCTTTTTGTTTGGAAGGCAGGCCCAACAGGAGGTACTTCATTAGGCAACAAGTTCCTTGTTCCAGTAGGAGAAGAAAGCAATTTAATGGCTACACAATTGACACGAGCAGAATTAAGTTAGGTGTCCCTGCACTTGTACGCATATGGAACTTAATGACCTTTGAGGTCCCTCAAATCCTTACAGTCATAATTCTATGAGTATACTTATTTAATCTGGAAAAATTGAATGACCTATCAGGACCATACTGCCCCCACATGAGAGAGCCCATACAAGAATCACTGGGACACAATGCTGCAATTCCTCTTCTAAACCAATAAGTAAAAATCTCACCCCATCAAATTCTCAGTCGGTTTTCTTTTTCTTACCATCTTATCTCCACTTTTGTTCTTTATCGTCTCTTCTTTTCTGCTTGTAGCATCACGTCTCCCCAGGAAGCCAGCTAATTATTTCCTGAATCCCTCTAGTATCCACACCTCCTCTCTTGAGAGCATCACCTGCTGGATCTTCTCACACAGTTATAATTTTCTGTTTGACAAAAGATTTCTCAGCTTCACTTTGAATGTGTGTTTCTTCAATTCTACTCTGTGTCCCTTTACCTTTTTTTCCTATTCATTCTGATTTGGGCTTGGAATGGAATATTCTCCTGATGTTTTCTAAATGGAATTTAGCTAAATTACTGCTTTGCTGCTATTTTTATGTTATTAATAGTACTTCCTCATCCATACATTTTGATGTTTCAAAGTGCTTTGTTTTCTGCAATGAGAGGAATCCTGCTGTAGTAGGAGGTGACCTCAAATCTGGCCCCATCACTAAGTCACTGTGGGACCCTCCCAGGATGAGATACTATAAATGTCTAATCCTCAACTCACTTAATCTAGAATAGCAGTTCTCAACCTGTGGGTTGCAACCACTTTGGGTGTGAAACGACCCTTTCACAGGGGTTGCCTAAGACCATTAGAAAACACATATTTCTGATGGTCTTAGGAACTGAGACACCGCTCCTCTATTTGTCTCGAGGCGGGTCCTTCCACATGCAAATACACCTAGATACACCCACATATGAGAATTAAAGGGTTGTGGCACTAGGAAGGTTGAGAACCACTGATCTAGAAAATGATCAGGTTGGATGACATGATACTTAACATCCTTTATAACTTTAACACTGTGTTATAATATACTATTTTAATGGGACTTCTATCTAGAAAATATTTTATGCTGAAAGTTTCCTTCTGACTAATATTCAATGATGTGTGTGTGCATACACGTATGTATGCATGTAAACAACATGCATATATACATATGTGTGTATGCATATATATATGCATGTGTATATACACAAAGATGGACAATTGTTGTTTAGCCTTCTTTTTTGAAAATGGACCAATGATATCATGGGATGATTTGGATTTAACTGAGGCAGGCTTGCCCGAAGGCAGACGTGTCAGCCTTACTCTCTCTTCCAAAATCATTGTAGTCCAGGGTAAGGCAAGAGTCAGGAAAACTGTCAATGGCCTGGGGAGCAGTGGATGAACTTGCCATCTTCAACGTGTGATCAAGTTCTAAGTGCTCCACAGTGCCTGTTTCAGCCACCTTCATGGCCATTTGAATAAATGGTTCTCATTCATGCACTGAACCAGGAATAATCTTCACACACTCGGGGTAGGTACCACACAAACTCAAGGACAGGTGTGAGGCTATCTGTTACCCTCAAATTGTTTTTCCAACGTGTGACCGCTGTGCACACTGTAGCTTCTTGGAGCCACAGGTGAGAGGTAAGTGCCAGTAGACACTGAAAGTGGATGAGCAGCCCTGAAAAGGATTCGGCAAACCTTCATGCTAGAGGTGTTGCTCTGCCTTGAACACCCCATATAGCCCACACATGGCAGTTAGGTAGTTCAGTGAACAGTGTACCTGGCTTGTAATCAGTGTGACCTGAGTTCAAATCCTGCCTCAAATACTTAGTAGCTCTATGACCCTGGCAAATCATTTAACTCTGTTTTCCTTAAGTCCTTATCTGTAAAATGAACTAGAGAAGGAAACAGGAAACCACTCCAGCATTTCTGCAATATCAAAACAAAACAAAACAACAAAAATGGTATCACAGAGTCAGGCATGACCAAAAGAACTGAAAAACAGCTAAAAACCTTGAAGGATTCACTTCTAGAAGAAGAATGGCTTTAAAAATAAACTGTTGAGTATATGTTAAACACACACACGCACACATTAAGGGAAAAATCAGAAAGATCTTTGTTAAAGTCCTGGTTCTGAAACATAGTGATTCTGTGAATCCGGTAAAGCTACTTGACTTTTCAGTTTCCTAGGCATCTCTCTAAGATCTTGTTATAAGACACATGTCTATTGACAGAGGGGGTTTTCTCATTAGGAGTTTCCCTCCATCCATAAAATTATAGGCCTGGTCAATAATGCATACATATATACATACATACATGCATGCATGCATGAACACTGTCTTCCAAATCATAGAAGGTTTGTTGTCTGCATTAGTAGATGGAAAACTCAGTCCTCTATCAGTGAAATAATGGTATCTTAAACATTAAAGAAATACACACATGCACATACATGCATTTATATGTACACACATATATAGAGAGAAATGGAGAGAGGTGATAATTATTATTACCTTTTATCTTTACTTGACATTAGAACAATTTTTCCATACATGGAAATGATTTGTGGAAAGAGTATTCATATAGAAAATGCCCCACCCAGCATTTATTTAAGGCATAATCCAGATGTGTACTCAAGAACGTACTTCAATACATTTATGCATTCACAATCACATGATTGTCATATAAATTTTATTATTAAATCCATGCACACTTGATCATTATAAGTAACATCTGCTCATGTCCTCCCATCAATTTTCTATGAAAGCTCTATCTAAAACTTTTACCCAGCGGATAGGCGTGGAGCAGGATCCAACACTGGAACCAGTGTCAAAATTGATCGGTTGGCCTAAGTTTTATTATGTAGGCATGGGGATTTATTTTGATTCTGTTTCAGTAAAAGAAAATAAATTAAATCCTGCAAGTTGTGCTCAATATGAAAGTTCTTTTGAAATGACCTCTACATCAGGCAGGAGGAGAAAACCAAACAAGGTAATTACACATAAAATAGATAAGAGGAATCATGGACTCATAAATAGAGGAATCACAGGGTGAGGGGCAAATTGGTTTTACATACAGAAATGTTAAGCACTAGGACAAAACAAAAACAAAACAAACAAAGAAACTTCAAATATATAATGTTAGAAAATACAACTTAAGGCCAGAAAGGGACCTCATAACCTAGTATGATATACTAGAGGCTATATGGGAGGGAACTTCACAATTAAAGATTGTAGAACTGGAAAGGACATTAGGATATAGAATGTTAAAATATAGAATTTTAGTAATCAAATTTGAAAAGTACTTTCAAGATCTAGGTAAGTCTTCTATGGTTTTAAAACAATTTTATTTTATGATGATTTTTTCCTTAAATATTCCACCCCTATCTCATCAATAATTCCTTTGTAACAAGGAACAAACATCCAAACCAATCAACACAATGACCTTGTCTGTTCACATATACCACTTTCCCCATTCATAGTCCCTCACTTTTCTATTGTGAGGAAGAAATCAGTTTTCATCAACCTATATCTGGGACCAATGTTATCATTACAATTAATCTGAATTTGGCTGCCTTTCAGTGTTGTTTTTGCTTCTATCATTGTGTATATTGTCCCTTTCATTCTGCTTATCTTGGCTCTTCATCAAATCACATAAGTCTTCTCTCATGTATCTGTGAATTTCTTATAGTCATCATTTTTTATGGCACACTAAAACCATTTATATGCCATCAGAATGTGTCAGTTGCTCTCCGATTCATAAACACCTACTTTCTTTTCAGAATGATGGAGAGGATAAAACCCTCACCTCAGAACCAGGAAGACCTGCATTAAAGTTCAGTGTTTGGCATATATTAGCTTTGTATCCCTGGGCAAATTGCTAAACTTCTTAGTGCACTAGACTACTCTCTAATGCCATGAGTTTCAGAGAAGGTACAGAGCTCCAGTAGTATATAAAGTTTCCCCATTTGGGGATTCTTCCCTCTATCAATTAAATCACATATAGACATTATCCTTATCTTTATTCTTTATTTCCTTCCTTCTTTTCTTTTTCTATGTCTCCCTGTCTCTTTTCCTTCTTTCCTTCCTTCCTTCCTTCCTTCTTTCCTTCCTTCCTTCCTTCCTTCCATCCTTCCTCCCTTCCTCCCTTCCTCCCTCCCTTCCTCCCTTCCTTCCTTCCTTCCTTCCTTCCTTCCTTCCTTCCTTCCTTCCTTCCTTCCTTCCTTCTTTCCTTTTTTTCTCCTTCAGGGGAATATAATCAGTGATTAAATTGCTGGATCAAGTGACTTAAACAGTTTGGTGACTTTATTCCCATAATTCTTTTTTTTTCCAGAATATTTGGATCAATCCCCATTCCAAGAGCGGATAAAATGAGGATTGTCTGTCTCCTAAGGTTGTATAGAGGGAAAAATGAAGCTCATAGAAGGTAAGAGAGTTATCAAATGCCACTTGGGGAATTAATTGTATAGCTGAAGCTAGAACCTAAATTATTTGGCTACCAGTTCAATATTCTTTCCATTATTTTTAATGAATTGACTGAAGCCTTTGGTTTGAAACTAACGAACATATCCATAAACCAACAGTTCAGTTATAAATGTTCATAAAGTTGGGCGTGGTGTGAAAAATCCCCTTCTTATGAAAATGGCCAAAAGTAATGCTTTATTAAAGGTATGCAGGTATACTTCACTCTCCCTTTACTTACACATATGAATACCCATCTAGCCCTGGCAGCATGAAGCTGTCCCTTCTCTTTACCACTCAGTCTCCTCTCCCTCATTCTCTTCCCACTACAAACAATTACACTCTGACCCCAGACCAAAGTCACCTCTCCAGAGAGTCCCTGAAGTCTTCTCTTGTTAGTTTAATGGCTGTGGAAAACATACCTCAAGTTATGAATGTGAAGTGTTTGTCAGGCACTAAAAGCCTGTGAATTAATATTTCCTGCTCACGTCTGTCAGGTTGCAGACTTTTATCGAGAAATAACTTACAACTTGCCTGACCTGTCACTAGTCCTCTCTTCTTCTCTCTTCTGGGAAGTCTCCCTCAAAAAGAGGTGATGTCCCCTATTGCCATACTGCTCTCTTAACTCCCTGTTGATCTCCTGATTCACCCTGGCAGGCTAGTATTTGTACTGTAGAATTCTGAGTGAAATGAAAAGTAAACTGCAGCAGAGACTTAGTGTTAATTCAGAACTGCAAAATCAGATAAATCTTAGGAATTCCTGGTTTCTGCCCAGTTTTCTAAAATGTAGAATACCATACAGCCCATATATATATATATATATATATATAACAGATAAGATACAAAGTTCAGATTGGAAAGGATCTTTGCTCTCAAGAAACTTATAGACGAGCAGTGCCAATAAGACAACAACAGAGGTAGCTATAAGAATGATTAACAACAGGAACAACAACTTTGTTCTACCCCCATGATTTCCTCAGGCTAAGGAGCTTCTAATATGGAAACTACAGAACTGCCAGGCAGTGGTTCTCAACCTGTGGGTTGCAACCCCTTTGGGGGTCGAACAACCCTTTCACAGGGATCACAGAGGTCACCTAAGATCATCAGAAAACACATATTTCTGATGGTCTTAGGAACCAAGACACTGGTCCTCTATCTGTCTCCAGGCAGGTCCACCCACATGCAGATACACCCACATACAAATATTAAAGGGTCTGCACATTAGGAAGGTTGAGAACCACTGGCGAGGGTATTGAGAGGTTTAATTACCTTTCTGTGGTCAATCAGTTTATATATCAGATACACGGGTTGAACCTGTTTTCCTTACTCCAAGACACACCTGCTGTCTAACACTATCTGCTACCTCTCTTTAATATGAGAAATTAATTAAAGAATTTCTCTGTGTGGTCTAAAGAGTCTGATCATTTCTTATTGGTTGAGCCATCAAAGTTTCCTGGAAGAGGGGATGTCTGAGATGATCTTTAAAGAATAGATAGAAAGTTGATATGAGAAGAAGAGGGAGAGCATTCTAATGAATAATTATGCCCCTCATCCACTCATTCATTCAGGGAACTGTGTGCTTTTTCTCTCTTTCCATCATTTATCATTGTTGTGCTTTGTTATGTTAGCCAATCTGATAGGTGTGACGCGGTACCTCAGAACTGTTTTTCTTTGCATTTCTCTAATCAATAGTCATCTAGAGTATTTTTTTCATATGAGTATAGATAGCTATAGTTTCTTCCCCCGAAAACTGCCTGTTCATATACTTTGACTATTAATCAACTGAGAAATGACTTGCATTCTTAGAACTTTGACTCATTTTTCTATATACTTTAGAAATGAGGGCTTTATCACAAACGTGTGAAAATTCTGGGAATGTTTGTTGTATTTTGTCAAAAGCTTTTCTGCATCTATTGAGATAGTCATATGGTTTCTGTTAGTTTTGTTTTTAATATAATCAATTATACTGATAGTTTTTCTAATATTGAACAAACCCTGCATTCCTGGTAAAAATCCTACCTGATAGAAGTGTATTATTCTCCTGATAAGTTGCTGTAATCTTTTTGCTAATATTTTATTTTAAAATTTAGCATCTTTATTCATTAGGGCAATTGGTCTATAACTTTATTTCTCTGTTTGGCTATGAGTTTAGGCATGAGTATCATATTTGTATCATAAATTTGAATTCACCACCAATGAAGAGGAAATTTGGTAGGAGTCCTTCTTTGTCAATTTTCCTAAATAGTCTATAGAGTTTTAGAATTAATTGTTTTTTAAATGTTTGATAGAATTCATTTGTAAATCCATCTGGCCCTGGAGATTTTTTTATTCTTTTGCTTTTGTTTGACTGATTCTTGATGCCTCATTAGTTTCTACTTGTTCAATTATAATTTTTAATGAATCCTTTTCTTCAGTTAGCTTTTGTATCTCCTTTTCAGTTTGACCAATTTTACTTTGTAAGGAGTTCTTTTCTTCAGCGATTCCCTCCCCCCCACTTTTGTCAATTAAAGGAATTGTTCAGTTTTTCTTCTACCTCTCTAACTTGACCTTTAAAATCCTTCTTGAACTCTTCAGAGAAAGCTCTTTGGGCTAGAGAGCAGTTCATATTCTTCTTTGAGGTTTTAGATGTGGGTATAGTGACAAAACTATTGTCTTCTGAATTTGTGTTTTGACCTTTTGTAACTAGTTAATTTAGCATTTCTTAGCACTTGATTACTAAGGGCTAAGTACTAAAGGTGTGAGCTCTGTCTCTTCTGTGAAAGAGGCAGAAGGTATGAACTCTGTCTCCTGTGTGATGAGAGGGCACGAACTCTGTCTCTGCTGATGTGGCAGAATGGTGTTGGCGGAAACCAGAGGCCAGTGTGTGTATTTAAGGAAAACTCCAGAGGACAGAGAGACATAGTCAATAATGTAATGTACCTGGTGGCTCCTGGTGGAGGGAGGAGAATTGTCCCAGCATCTGGGAGCTGGGCTACTGGGCTGAGAACTAAGTTGGAGTTGTGTTGAGAAAGAGAGAGAGAGAGAGAGAGAGAGAGAGAAAGAGTGAGAGAGAGAGAGAGAGAGAGAGAGAGAGAGAGAGAGAGAGAGATAGTTTCTCTCCCAGCATCTGAAAGCTGAATGAGAACTGAGTTGTAGTTTTCTTGAGACCAAAATCTGGTGAAGGTCTAAGTGGCTGCTGCTTGGAAGGCTGAGATTTCTACTGGGTCCTAGGGCCAGCTGAACTGCTGGAGTACTAAAGAAGCATGACCAGGATAAGCCTTTGTGGCTTGGTGGATACTTGAGTTCCTGGCAACAAAAGTGGTGAAGTGTTTGAGTTGTGCTGGTCCCTGTGAACTTCAGTGTGTAGCAAGAACTGCTTGGAGGACCAGACAAGGAGCTGGGAGCTGTCTGCCCCTGCATCCAAGTGACTGTTTAGTGGATTCAAGTAAAAGCTGGGGCCATGGAAGGGGATCCAAGGAATCTGAGAGACCACCCCATGTCAAGATGAAGTAAAGGCCTCTCCTCAGATATAGAATGCCTGACAAAACTGAAGTCTGATGGACACCGAAGGCTGGAGGCTTTGTGTAATTTTCCAAATGATTGTATTTAGTGACTGTTAGATAAGTGACTGATTTAAGTTAATGTATAATTGCCCCATGAGTGGAAGATTGATTATTGTATTATGAATTGATTGAATGATTAAATATTGATTAATGAATTGTGAGTTGATTGTGAATGGTTGCCTTGATTTGTGAATGGAATAAATGGAGTGTTAAGTATACTGTGTAATCCTAACCTTACAAGCTGTTCACAGAAGCATTCTTTTGGGAATCTGCTGGTGCATAGTGTTGCACTGTCCCTGTCACCATGGCAAAAATCTGTGTTCTTTACTTTTCTAAATTACATTTTCCTTATCCTGTTTGCATTTTTTTTTTTGGCTTTTAAAGCTGATTTCTGCTTCTGGGGCATCAAGATCTTTGTGATGGGGGCTAGGGACCTCGTTACTGGCCTAGTGTGCTGGGCCCTCTAGTTCTGGCAGCTAGAATCTATGTAAT
>CM053595.1:70727736-70744971 GCA_028646575.1 Pseudocheirus occidentalis | reverse complement strand
AGTTTCAGCTTTCACTAACGGTCTCTGACCGAAGCTCCCCTCGGGCCAGTGCTTTAGATTTTCTTTGAAGTAGACTCAAGCTGAGGCTTGGGAGGCTCCACTGCTCCTCGTGGCCGCCCTGGGGCCTTGCCTGGCTGGGCTGGCCGGGTCTCTGCTCCTCTGCCTGCAAGCTGCGCCTCTCCGTCCTGCTCCTCATGCCTTGGCAGATGTGGGGGTGCTGGAGGCTATAGAACCTCTGCAGGCTGGCTGCGGGGGTCGGCTCAGCTCCTTCCCACGTCCCAGGCCTGGCCATGGTCTCGGCTTCCGGCTGTTCCAGCCTCCGCTCTGGCGGCCGCACTGAGCCCTGCTGCCAAGCTGCCTTCAGTGAGAGCTGGGTTCTCTGGATTTGTGTGAGTCTGAGAGGCCTAGACTTTCCTAGACTTTGTCTGGGCTCGTATTTTCTGGGTGTTTAGGGTGGCGGTGTGGGAGCTGCGGGACCTTGCTGCTTCTACGCCGCCATCTTCCAGCCTATATTTTCTTAGATTAATGTTATATGGATGTCTTTTGCATTATGTTCCCATATTGTAATCCTTCATCTAGGGCACTGGTTCTCAACCTGGGGGTTGTGTTCAGTTTGTAACAATGAAAATGCCTCCTGCATTTCAGATATTTACATTACAATTCATAACAATAGTAAAATTACAGTTATGAAGTAGCAACAAAAATAGTTTTATGGTTGGCTTTAGGAAGGTTGAGAACCACTGATCTAGGGTGAGGTTCACAATTCATTCTCTGAGTTGACACCCTAACTCTTTCTTATACTTGGTGGTCTGAATTTCCAGAGAAAGACAACAACATGCTACTACACTCAAATGCTTTTTGGTTCCCAGGGGTAATTTTGTTGCAAGTGATAAACACCCCCCTTTTACCACTACAACTCTTGAATCTCTTCCTATGCATTTTCATTTATGCAAAACTAATAACTCATAATGTTGACACCATTAGACTTTTTAAACAAGAACCATTTATTTAACAAGAAGATAATATCAATAATAATCAGTACATGATCCATACCTAAATCTGAATCACATTATCCAACTGGTGCAAATGGTAACTGTGAGGGAGAATGGGCTCACATTTACAAAAACAAAACAAAAACAAAAGAAAAACTGGGAGAGAAATAGAAGAACAAAGAAAACACATCCATAACTCTGGACTGCAGGCCTTTGTGGCACTGGTCTCTATAGCAACATTTGCTCTTTACTAAGTTGCTTCTTTGTTAACTCCTTTTCTACTGATCCCCTCTACTTGCCTATTGGGCAAATCTTCTTCTCTACATTCAAACTGACAAATCAGCAAAAAGCTGTTTAAATTCACAATTATCCTTTAAAAGGCACTACAAACATGTTACAAGATATTCTTCCCCCTTTCAGCATTTCCCTATGAGAGAGAGCAGCAAGTACCACTGAGTCACTCCACGTCTCTTAAATTATTGATGCGGTTGGGAGTAAAATTTCTGTTTGCCATGTAGCTTCAGTTTTCAACCAGCAAAACACCAACTAATGGTAGAAACCTTCTTCATAGCCAACTTATCTGCTGCTGGTATTATCAACAGCTTTGGCTTTTTCAAACCCTGTTGAGTTCTTCTCTTGTCCAGGTCTTTATTATTCTAGCCAGAGTTCCCTTTACTTTCAGTAACTCAAATAAGAGTCTTCTGGTACTCATTTATTTACTTTTTTCTTATGAGGTTAGAAGCTCATGAACTTTCCTTTGGGTTATTTTTACAACCAACAGCCTTTGTTTAAATCAACCCATATTCTCGAAAAGTTATTTGATTTATCACTTTGTCAGTTTGAATATTTTAAACCTTAAAAACAGTTACATGCAAATGAATAAAAGGGCTACAATACTCTACAGCTTCAGGCACTAAACCTCAAATTTGTCCTCTTAAAATTCTGTATCTCTCTTCATACTTGTATTTTATAAGGTTTTAGTATATAAAAGTTCTTTTTCTCACCATCTTAGAACTTACACAGTTTATAAAGGAGAGTTTATCTTACACCCTTTACAAAGTGATTAAAATAAAAATAAAAAAATTTTAAAAAGTGATTTAAACATTTTTGAGTTCTCAAAAAAACCCTTTTTTTTGTCTTTTTGGGCAACAAAACTACTCACAATTTATCTGGAACCTGTTTATTTACATGTATATTTTCACAATTTTATTGAGCAAAAATTATCTTTTTCTGTTTCTGTCAACTACTAAACCTTTCACCTACAAAAGAGGACATTGCTGTACATTCTCAAATTGATTTATTTCCTTTTATTTACACAAAGCTGCCTTGTCGGCCCCTTAAAAGAGTCAAGATGCTACATCTTAAAGGAGAGCAGAACCTCATATTAGTAATGAAAGAAGTGAAGTCCTCTGCTGACGGGGAGACAAGAGACAGATTGTTGAAGACTTTAGAAGAGAAAAGAAGGTTAAAATAATATTTTATGGGAAAAGTATTGAAATAAATAGGACATGTGTTAGAGGTCCTTCAACTAGGATGTTTTGTAAGGGTATACAGAGAGGGGAACTAGAACTGATTCTCCTCATTTAACCTTTACGACTAGACACACTTGGGTGTATTTGCTTGGAAGAGGATGCTTCAGTTTTGGGATGAGATTCACAAGATCAGAGAGATGCTGGACCAATACCAAAATGAACTATAGCTATTTGGATTGAGACCAGAGAGCAAGATTTTCAGAGTAGGATAGCCCCACCTCCAGTTCAACTTAGACTAGTACTACAAATCAGGTTGACTACACACATACACACGTACACACATTGTACACATACACATACACACATGCATATATGTATAGATATATACACACATGTGTGTGCATACACATATACACACATATATACATTTACATATCTGTATATATAAATGTACATACCTATATAGACATACATAAAACTCTAAGAAAAGCTGCTGACAAAACTGGATAAGAGTCTCCCTTATGCTATTATTACGAATAATATCCTTTGCATATTCTCTGCTATCTAAATCCAATGTGTAGCGTGTTTTATGGTCTTGCAAGCCCAAGGGCTTATAAAACAACTAGTTGTCACCATTTAGGAGAGTGCTAGATACTGATATATACAGTTTCCATCTGGAGGGGGAAAAGGTTCAAAATAATCTATTAACATATTCCCAGTGATCTTAGGATTTACCTTATCAGAGGCATATAAGCCAGAGGAAAAGATCTTCATAAACATGACCAGGAGGTTTGTATCAATTATTATTGGGCGTCCACTAATGTGACAGTTAAATAAATAATTCCTCATATTTTTGTTTATTCATTTAACCTTCTCAACAATCCTGTCAGATACTCCATATGTATAAGACTGCCCTAAATTTAATTTCATTTAATTCATCCCAAACATTTATTTGGTGCCTGCCATGTGCTGGGGAAATGAAGTTGGACTTACTATCAGAATAATCTTTTGCCCTTCTGATAAGTCCCTTTTTTTCCACAGTCTTTTTTTTTAGTTAAATTAATTTTATTCTGAATTTATAGAATAAATCAAGCCTTTCCATAACACAGTGGAACAGAAGAAGATTGTACATGAAATTCTAAATCTATTACATAAAACTTGTTTTTCCTTTTAAATGTATGATAAAGTTATTATGTAGCTTTCTTTTTTCCCCTTTTGCTTTCCTCCCCCCAACCTAGAGATGGCTGCATTAGATAAAGATTTCTCTCTTTCTCCCTCTCTCTCTCTCTCTCTCTCTCTCTCTCTCTCTCTCTTTCTCTCTCTCTCTCTCTCTCAGAATACATACACACATATACAGTATACATACTTCTATTTATCAGTTCTTTCTCTGCATGCATGTAGCATCTTTCTTCATATGTCCTTACATAGTTTATTCAATACTCACAATAACATTTTGTGGTTTAGACCCTTCCCACCTCTCCAAAATGCAAATATACTTTGGTGGGGGAAAGAGAGAGGGGCTTCTGAAAAGCAATAATCTTCCTATGAGCCTATATTCCCAGTAACTCCATGCATTTATTTTCTCTCCTACATAGCAGGAAAAATTTGCCCTCAGAAAGTTAGTAGCTGTGTGACCCTGGGCAAGTCACTCAACCCTGTTTCATCTCAGTTTCGTCATAACTATGTGGATGCTTCTGTTTTTTCCTCTTTCTCAAAGGTCTTATCCCAAAACTTTCATATTTGAAAACTCTTATACTTGAGTTAAACATGAGACATCTCCCCAAACCAGGGCTTCCTAGAAGATCCTTTTTCTTGGTACAGAAGCTAACTTTCTGACTCACACTGCATAGGAAATTTAAAATAAACTTTTCTGTCACATGTGAGCTGGGGTTCACAAACATCACCTATGAATTTCCTTCTTAGGATCCCTGTAACCACATGTCTATCTTCTTCTGAATCCAGATATAGAAACATTATACAGACACAGGAACTGAAGTCAGAAATATAAAGTACCATGCTCATAGACACAGTGGCAGAAGTAGGACTTGAAAACATTTATCCTTACTCTAAAGGCTACAATGTACCTGACAATGGGATCCTCTAGGCTTTGCTTGAAGAACTCCAGTAAGGACACATCACTAAATCCTTCTCCAGCCCAATCCACTATACATCTCAATGTTATGAGTAGTTTACTATTTCATCTACTTTAATTCTGCATTTTAGCAATTTCAACTTACTGCTTGTTGTTTTGTCTTCAGGGACTAAGTAAAAAGAGACTGATCCCTCCTCCATATGATATTCCTTCAAATACTTGCAAAGTTAGTCAGTTGGCCAATAAACATTCATTAAGTCTCTATTATATATGGTCATTGTTAAGTGCTAAGGATGCCAGTAAAAGTAAAATTGGTCACTGTTCTCAAGTAGCACATAGTCTAATAGAGACATGAAAATAACTACTTACAAATAAGATACAAACAGCATAATCTGGAGATGATTAACTAATTACTAACATTAATGGAATTCAGGAAAAGCTTCTCCTAAAAGATAGGATTTTAGGTGAGACTTGAAGAAAGCCAGGAGTCTTTGCCTATTCAGAGTAGATAGCTAAATTCCTTCAAACGATATTCATGCTTAATGAAAACAGTGCCCTTTCACCATCTTTGTTCTGCTCGCCTGTATAGCCTCCAACAACAACAACAACAACAACAACAACAACAACAACAACAACAATAAACTTACATGAATATACCAGTTTAAAGTTTTAAAAGCATTTTGTGTGTTATTTTCTCATTGGAATGTAACAAGGTTCTTCCTAAAATGTGTCACTAAAATTTGAAGAGGCAGAATATTATTTCCTTATTTCTGGAATCTGTGCCTTAATGCAGCCTGGCATAAGTTTTCTTGACTACTATATCACACCATTTATTCATTTTGAGCTTATATTACACTAACACTTTGAGATACTTGTCAGTTGAACTGATGTCTTATCACGCTTCCCTGTTAGTTTTTTTTAACCCAAGTATAAAACTTTAAATTTATGCATAAAATACTTAATCTTATTAGACTTGTCCAATGTTCTAGCTTGTCAAGATGATTTTAGATTCTAATTCTGTCATCCAGTGTGTAGGCTAGAATATCTTTCGAAGGCTTTTGTCATCTGCAAATGTATAAGCATTCCTTCTATGCCCTTATCCAAGTGATTGAATAGTTGAACAATTGCATAGCACATGTTTAGGCATAGATCCCTGTGGCACTGTATTAGAGACCTCCTTCCAAGTCCCATGGAACAATGACTGTTTTTGAGGTCTGGCCATTTAACCAGCTCCAAATTTACCTTGACTGTTGTCTGGACCATATTTCTTTACATTTTCCACAGTAGCATGAGAAAATTTATCAAAAGCCTTGCTAAGGTGTAAGTAAGTGTTACCTTTACATCTCAGTTTAGAGATAAGTTTGAGGCTGGCATGACCTCCTCTAGATGAAGTCAAGGGTCCTTCTGGTTCCCAAACCTTTCCCCAGTCCAGGTGTTACAGTCCTTGAAATTCTTCTATTCATGAAAATGTAGTGGCTTTTGAAGTGTTCCCTGTGGAAGATTCTGACTGAAGACTAAGTAAACAACAAGTACTGGTCTGACTTTCCATTAATAAATTTTATTAAGTGGTGAGAAACTATCAAGTATTTTTAGCTTCAGTAGCTGCATAGTTTTAGAAATCTGACCTTCAGAAATGACTCTTTTAGATACCTGTATATATGTATATCTATCTATGTATTTATCTATCTATATATCTATAGATATATCATAGCAAAACACTTCATTGTTCTGTGTCAGTCATTCAACAATTATTAATAACTACTATATGCTAGTCCCTGGGCATTGTCTGTCAATACAGATAAAAGTCGACTAGCAGGGCTTCTTAAACGCTTTCCACTTGTGGATCCTTCAGGATCCCCATATGGGGTCACAACCCACAGTTTAAAAAGTACTGAACTTGAGACCTTGCTCTTGAGGATCCCACAATCTAACAAAGGGGGTGACATTTGAGTGACTACATACCAACAAGCTATATACAGTATACATTGGAAACGAACAAATTAGGGCAGGTACTAGAATTAAGATGGGTCAGGGTAAGTTTCCTGTAGAGCTTGGGATTTTAACTGGAATTTGAAGGAAGTCAGAGCAGCCAAAAGGCAGAGATAAGGAGGGAGAATATTCCAGGTATGGAGAACAGCCAGTGAAAACACCCAGAGTTGGATGATGGAGTATTTTGTTTGAAGAATAGCATGGAGGCAAGGTCACTGGATTGGAATGCATGGGAGGAAGAAAAGTAAGATGTAAAAACCATGAAAGGGGCAAGGCTTTGGGAGCATGTTAGAAAAGGTTTGAATACTAAACAGAAGATTTTATAATTTAACCTGATGGTCATAGGGAACCTATAGGAGTTTGTTGAATAGGAGAGGTGATATGATCAGATTCACACTTTAGGAAGATCACTTTGATAGCTGAGTAGAAAATGCACTGGAGTGGTAAGAAATTTACCCCAGGGAGATCAATGATCAGAATGGTTATTCCAGTGGCCCAGGTTTAAAGTGATGGAGGCCTAAACTATTATGGTAAACAGTATAGTCAGAATGGAGTATGGCTTAGATTCTAAATTTGAAACAGATCTCCTTAATAAAATATTTTTTGTAAAGTTTGGGTTCAGTCAAAGGACCACACTTGAGGACCTAGAGAACAACATGTGGCCTCAAGGCCACAGGTTGTCCATTCCTGGTTTAGAAAATTTATATAACATAAAGTCCCTACCCTTATAGAATCTGTGTCCTACTAGAGATATAGGACATCTATTTGTTTTATTTTTAAGTCAATTTCTAGATATTTAGGGACTCCTTCCACCAATATCTAGTAAAGTATAGAAGTTGGGTTTGGGGGGGGCGGAGAAGAAGACTATGAGGCAAATTATTAACTGATTGTCAATGACGAGAGAATGACATGAGGACCAAAAAATAAAGATAAAGCCCCTTGAGGCTGAATGAGGTTATGAATTTGGAAAGAGAGATAGAGAGCTCAGTTTCCTTGCCCAAACTGAGAGAAGAACAAACCAAACCAAATCAAACACTGTTGCTGTGCTGTTTGACTGGAAGTAAGAGGCCTCAGAGCCTTTGAGACTTAAAGTATCTCCTACTATTTTTGATTAAGTCATATCTTATGTTCTTAAAATCATCATCATTTTCATAATCGATCAATAAGCATTTATCAATGGTCTACCACATTCCAGGCACTATACCAGGACATTGGGACATAAAGCAATCACTTCTCACAAAGAATTTTCATTCTAGCTGGGGAAGACCACATATATCACCTTATATAAAAATCAATACAAAATGCATACAAGATAATATTTTGGGGAAAAACATTGACAACTTGGGGAATCCAGCAACATCTGAGCTTCTTCTCAACATTTGGACAACTTCTCTCCTTTTATATTATGAATTCTGTTCAGAGTGAAAGAGTCAGATTTGAATTGAGAAGCCCCTGCACCTTTAATGAACAAAAACATGGCCCTCAATGTGTGACCTATTGAGGATCACTCCTGATGTCTAGAATCGAATGAAGTCAGATAGGGTTATTTTATACCCTCCAGCCCTACTCAGATATTTAGGAGGACTCAGTTCATTCAGTCATCAAGCATTTACTAAACACCTACTCAGTTCTAGGTACTGGAGATCCAAATGCAAAAGCGAGACAATTTTCACTTCAAAGACTTTACATTCTAGGATGGAAGTATGACACATATTGATAAGTGGTGGTCAGGGCAAGGGAGCTTTGATCCTGCCAGTTATAGGGATTATGAATGGAGCCATAGGATAGCAAATTGTCTTGCTATTTCCAATAGCAAAGAAAATATTGATTTGATTTGATCCTTTGAGAAGCAGATAAGTGGAGGTAGAAGAAGGGTAGAAACATATGTGTGTTATCAGGATTAATGGGTTGGCTAGGTCCAGGAATGCTGGCTGATTAGATGAGATAGAATGTGGTTTAAGGATGGTTACATATGGTAAATTAGATTAGTTCTCACTGTCACACTTCAATCCAGCAGGCAGCTCTACTTTACATCTGAGTAGATACATTTTCAAGGATTAGGTATAGGAGGCGAGTTTTCATGTAGAATTATTCTCATCGATTTGGAAAGGTGGGTAGCAGAATGGTAAATGTCAAGATGCTGACTCTTGATGAGTCCTGGAGACCTAGTAGATGGCTGAATGTTAAATGGCTAGTAACTAATAGCTGAGGAAACTCTGTAATAATCTTCAATATTACTGTGTCTACCATATCATGACTATGCAAGCAGAGTTAAAATATTACATTTGACTGGCACAACTTTTGGAAACCTCAGACTTTATGTTGAGATGCCTTCCTGGAAGAGTATTTTAGTAGAACAAGCTATATATACATTGATAAGAATAATGACAATCATTCCTCTTTCTAAAACACTTCAAGGCTTAAAAGGCACTTAATTTACAACAGCTTTGTGAAGTAGGCAGCATACATGTTATCATCTTCAGTTTACTTTTCAGTAGAGAAACTGAGAGCCCAAGGGGTAAAGGGAATCTCTCAGGTTATGCAGCTAGTTGGTGGAGGAGGCAAACTTGACACTGGGCCATTTTACCTGAAATCCAGAATATTTTCAGCTATTAAGCACTATGCTTTAATTATAGTTTCATAGATAGATAAAGTGAATTTTTTGCCTGAATATTGCATCAGAAAACACAAAATAAAGCTCTGTGTAAGGTACAAAGGGTAAAGATCACTCCTTACTGGGAGCCATCAGGAAGTTCCATGGGGGTAGTTGGCATTTCAGTTAAAAGGTTAGGAGGAATTTAAGGTGCAAAAAAAGGTTTAGTTTCCTGACTAGCAAAGTAACTTCTTATACTTTACTGACGGAGCCACTAAATCTTTATGGCATTCTTTATAGAACTTTCTTTAAAGAAAGGATGGGCACCAAGGACACTCATTGTCCTCAATCAGAAAAGCAAAAAGCATGGGGCAAATAATGCTTTGCCCCTGGTGCTGACATCGAGGGTGGTCCTTATTCCTTTCAGTAATCTTCCACTGGCCTGCACTATTGTACACAAACATGTCAACTCCCTCCCATTCCCTTCCACTGCATCACAGCCTAGGAAGCTTAGAATGTTTTGTCGTCCCCAGAAGCATACTCATGGTATACCATCTCCTCAAAATGATTATTCCTCAGTTGTTAGTATTATCAGTTAAGGTTTTGCCTTTTATAGCCTCCCAGCACAAGACTTCAGTAACTGAAAAAACAAATTTTGGATGCAAAACCATCAGACCATCTGGTTGGATAATCAGGGAATGGTTTTTAATTGTAATAATAATAACAATGATAATCTATTTCTATATCACTTATTTTTCATAAAGATCTTTCCTAAAAACAATGTCATAAAAGTGGATAGTGTAACTTTTTACTCTTTATTTT
Organism: Pseudocheirus occidentalis; assembly: GCA_028646575.1. Lineage (NCBI taxonomy): Eukaryota > Metazoa > Chordata > Mammalia > Diprotodontia > Pseudocheiridae > Pseudocheirus > Pseudocheirus occidentalis. Next base: position 70,735,011 of record CM053595.1, on the reverse strand, counting down.
GCAGGTGAAGAAACTGAGGTGTACAAAATTTTAGTCATTCAACCAAAAAATAAAATAAAGATGGAATTGAAACTCACCTCTTCTGTCTTCAAGTCCATGTTCCTTCTACAATAGCTTAGTGTGTGTCACACTCAGTTCCTGTGACTATCAAAGCCAGGGCAACTAGCTGAATTGGAGAAAACTTGGTAATTTTGGAAATTTTCTAATATAATTCAGCAGTATATGTAACTACTAAAATTCTTTCTATCTGGTGTATTTAACCCATAATTTATTGCAACTTGTTTATTTAACAGGGAGGGGGATGCTGTTCAGGTATGCTCTAGTATAATAGTAAATAAACTGCACTGTAGTGATGTGATAGTTATTAGTAACACTGTTTGATTCATGCTGTCACTGCCAAATGCTATAGAGGGAAGGATAATTACAGCCCATTACCAAATTACTTGCAGTTATCCCTTGATCTCAGTATTTAATACAGTGAACCTTCATTTGCATACGCTTCATTAACATATTTCCTAACATAGACTGTGTTTTTCTTTTGGAGTAATTATCAGCTCAAAAGAAAATCCGTCCTCTATGTTCCCTTTCTTCTTCCTACCTGACCCCATGCAGACTTGACCCTGTAGATAAAGGGGATAGATAGCAATGGCCATGATCCTGTAATCTGTTGAAAATGCAAGGCAGAGTCTTTCTGATGGTTGCTCCAGGGCTCACTCTCAGGAAGGTAAAGCGGTTGTACTCCTGGGTGACTAGGGTCACAGAAAATGCAACCTGACTGAGAGTCAGGGGACTTTGCTTTTCACTTGGTGACCTTGGGCAAATTTTAACATGGCTCTCACAGAGTGCTTTGTTTCATAAATCTCACAAAATGAAGAAAGTCTTTTCTTATTCAGGACATTTCTTCAACACATATATCTGTTTCTCTCTTTTGCCCGTACCTCAGTCTAGAATTGAAAATATGAATGAATGAATAACTCAATGAAGGTATTACTAAGTACTAAGTAATTACTAAGAACTTAGTAATACTAAGGTATTACTATAAGCTAAGCATAAACACCAAAATGAGACAGACACCTTTTACCTCCAGGTTAATCTGTAATAGGAGAGAAGAACCGTGGGCAGGGAAGGATGTTTCCACTTGAAAAGTTTTAAGGATTATGAGGTTCTTTCTTATCTATAGCTTGAATTTTTCCCTCCCTTTAGAACAGTTTGTGTATATGGTCAATAATAAATGCTGGTTACATTATCTTCTAAGGTACTTCATAGCCAAAAGTCACAGCTTCCTTATATGAGAAATTATTTGAAATCTTATCCTGTGGTTCTGTTGTTACTCTTCATGATACTCTCCCCCCCCTCCTTACATCCTACCAAAAATGCCATAAACAAACAGATAAACAAAAAACCCACCAGCACACTTTGTCCAGTCTACTTACGCAGATCCTTGAGGGATAGAAACTTGACAAGACTATAAAAATAAACCACATTCTACTTGTTTCCTTTTCTTGGTGACCTGAATCACAAACAATTGTAGAAATTTGTGCCTTTTTCTCTATTTCACCAGTTCCTTAAATATATCTGCAGAATCAAATCTGGATGAATGAATCATCCTCTTAAATGGCTCATGTATTCATGCCTTTTCTCCCAAAAATGTTTATATAGCTTTTTTGAGCATAATAATGATGTATTTTTACTTCCCCTGGGCCTCCTCAACATTCAGTATAGGCTTTGGTCCATATCACAGACTATAAATACCTATTGAAGGAATAAAGGACTTGTGGTTATTACTACTGATAATAACTTTTTTCATAATGTTGATGCTCCACCATGGTATGGGAAGAATTCTGCACTCTTGTAGGGAATCAGGCACAATCTTTGGCAGGTCCAGCCAACCTAGAGGTCTTTGAGTTTGAATCTAGTGATTACTTACTTTCCAAGCATGTCCACAGATGATGAGGTAGGTTGACAGAGCTAGTTTAGTGTTTGGGAGGGTCCAAAGGAAAGCTTGGGAAAGAAGAGATATTAGGCTACCTACCAAACTGAAGGTCTACAGAACTATTGTGCTGACCCCATTGTTGTATGCCTGTGAAACTTGGACCATGTGCCAGTGCCATGCCAGAAGACAGAATCATTTCCATTTTAATAGTCCTAGGAATATTCTGAAGATCACCTGGCAAAATAAGGCACCAGACATTGAGGTTCTTTCTCAGGCTAAACTGCCAAGTATTCAAACTCTACTGTAGAGTGCAAGACTCTGACTGGCTGGCCACATTGTTCAACTACCAAATATAAGTTCGCCTAAAAGACTATTTTATGGAGAACTCATGCAAGGTGAGTGCTCACATGGAAGTCAGAAGAAGCAGTACAAAGACACTTTCAAGGTCTTTCTGAAGAATTGCATGTGTGAAATGGGAGACATTGGCCCAGGACCTCCCAGCATAGTGTGCCCTCCTCAAAGAAGATTCTATGCTCTATGAGCAAAGGAGAATTGCAATAGCTCAGAAGAAATATGAGATGCTCATGTTTAGAGACATCTCCAGTCCAAATGTTCCTAATGACTATTGAGCCTTTTGAGTTTATTGGATAAATAGTACCTTGACTCCAACATAGTGATGTCATCTTGGTCCTCTTTGAGAACAAAGGATAGCAACAGACAAACCAGTGATTTGGTAGCAATGAGGCATTGGTAGTTAATGTGCAGCTCCTGGTCTGGAGTGAGGAAGACAAGTACATATATGCCGTCAGACATTTTATACTTGTGTAACCCTGGGTAAGTCACTTAACCTGTGTCAACCACTTAATCTCTGTTTTTCCACTTGTAAAATGGAGATAATAACATAACTTAACCATTAAGGGCTATAGTGAGGATAAAATAAGACAGTAGGCCTTGAAGCACAATAGAAGTGCTAGCTATTATTATGCGGTAATCATCAAAAGAACAACTAAGTCAGAATCATAGATAATGGGGCTGGAAGGAGCCTTAGAAATCCACCAAGGTGAGGAACCTTGGTCTCAAAGTGGTTAACATGACTTACTCAAAGTAATAGTCAGTAAGTCAGAGAACCAATATTCACTATAATTTCTATTGACCCATGCTGCCTTTCCAGACTCATTGCCAGGTAGCCTCAATGATGTTGACTTGTTCAGACACAAATTCTCCCAGAATACCTACTGGGGGTGAGGGGGAGTTTTTTAGTTTGCTTTGGTAGAGGAAGTATCCACATGAGCAAAGTGATGTCTTTGAAATATTGAATAAAATAAAAATAACTCTTACGTACAAAGCACACTAAATTGCTCTTTAATTTCATGTTGAAGCAAGACTAGGGAGGTGAAAACCCTGCTGTTCTTTCACCTGGACAGGCCACATATGGAAGCTTGTAGATATTGATTGCCTTTTAGAATTTAAGCTATTTAAAACTACCCCTCCATTTTTTTCTTTGTTTTCTCAGAAGCCAGTCTAGTACTTGGCCAATAGTAAGGTTCTTGTGCGATGCTGGTTTACTAACTGACTGACTGTGGTCACTAAGAAGCTAAAACATGCACATAAGAAAGTGACCAGATTGATGGGCAGCTAACTGATGCAGTGAATAAAGCCTGGGCCTGGAGTCAGGAAGACCTAGTTCAAATCTCACCTCAGATACTTGCTAGCTGTGTGACCCTGAGCAAATCACTTAAGCCTATTTGACTTAGTGTCCTCAACTGTAAAATGAGCTGAAGAAGCAAATGGCAAACCGCTGTAATATCTCTGCCAAGAAAACCCAAATGGGATCACAAAGAGTCAGACACGTCTGAAAAATGACCGATGGCAATTATACATATGAGTATTAGTTGAAGGAAATGAGGATGCTTCTTTTTGAGAAATAAAGATTTACAAGGATTTCATGCAAGAAAAATTTGACCTGTTTTGCTAAACTCCAGAGAGCAGAACTTGGGTCAGTGGTTGAAAAGCAGATAAAGACCTAAAGTAAAAGGGGGGAAATTCTTAAATATTAGAGCTAAATTAAAATGGAAAGGGTTGCCTGAGGAGGTTGCGAATTTCCTCTCGTTGGAGGTCTCCAATAAAAACCAGTTCATCATTTGTACTTGGTGAGTATGTCATAGAGAATTCTTTTTCCATTTTATTTGATTATATATCCACTGAGTCTCAGTGCACCTCAGAGATTCTGTGATTATTTTAAATTTGAATTTTATTAAATTAATTAATTTCAATTAATTTAAAATTAAAATTTTAATTGTAACTGACACTTTTAAAATATCACCTTCATTTATGAATATATACCTATGTCTCTCCTACCCTGTGACTCATCTGTTGGAACAAAGAATGAAGAATCTGTAATTTCTTCATCAAGACAGTGCTATTCATCTGACATTGGAGTTTATGATGATTATAGCAACAGAATGTAGGCTTTACAAAATTGAAAAGACTTCATTGTGTCAGGTGATAGGCTGTCTTCTAAGAGCAGAGGAAAATTAAGTCACAAAACTACTGAATCTTTAAATCTGTGCCTTGAACACAAATTGTTGGATTCCAATTTCAGTACTTTTTCCACTATACAAGGGGTTCACAAAAAAAAAAGATTTGCAGACCACTAGGGGTCCTCGAAACCCTCATAGGAGGGTCTGTGAGATCATAAGTATTTTAAAAATAATTTGTTGTTCTCTTGTTCTGACTCTTCATGAACCCAGCTGGATATTTCTTAGCAAAGATCCTGAAATGGTTTACCATTGACTTCTCCAAGTCATTTTATAGATAAGGAGCTGAGGCAAACAGGGTTAAATGACTTTCCCAGGGTGACACAGCTAGTAAGTGTCTAAGGTCAGATTTGAACTCAGGAAGATGAGTATTCCTGACTTGAGGCTCAACAAGTATTATTATATATTATTTGTCTATTAAAACACTGTTCACTTTTCTAATTATATATCTGTGCAAGCTTGGGTTTTCTACATATGCTTCAGTCAAAACATTATGTCACAGCAGATTGAACACAGAAAAAGATATAAGAATTCAGCTGTCTTATTAAGTCAGATATAAAGAGATTTGCAAAAATATGTTAAACAATGCCACTCTGTTAACAATTTGTTTTGTTTTGGAAAATATATTTTTTCATTAAACAAATTATTTAAACATATAGTTTCTTATTATTAAATGAATTAAAAATTCTTTAAAAATTTTATCAGTTTTAATTTCAATTATGGTATACATAATTCACATAAACAAAAGTTTTTGGGTGTCCTTATTAATTTTTAATAGTGTAAAGGGGTCCTGTGATAAAAAATTGGATATATCATGATGATAAGTGACGTATTTATATTAAAAATATCAAATGGTAAGTCAATCAACAATACTGACTAAAGGCCCCCTGTGAGTAGAACCTTTTATAAGTCACTGTGAGGGTATGACTAGGAGACAAAGAAATAGGAGAAAGAGCTCCAAGCTCAAAGCTGGAGGTGGGGAATTAATACAAAATTACTCAATAAAAGTGTGGGATGAGTCCAAAAGGCCATGTAATGAACAGTGGAGATGAATATTTTGGTCTGACATGGTTGTAGCATTGGTCCTGGGATACCCAATATCAACTGAAGGGGAGGGTTAATAGGTTAAAGGACTTTGGGTCATAGATCATTGGGGAGAAGCCTTGCTCTTACTTAAATGCAGAGGGAATATTATAATCTGATCCCAAGAAAATTTTCCTATAATTATAAAGCTGATAAGAACCTTAGAACATGCAACAACAAAGTTTGGAGGGCTCTTAGAAATCATTGAATCTAAAGCCCCTCTTTTATTTGTAGAGGAGGAAATTGAGAGAAACACATGGTGATTGATTAGTCAGAAAGTAAGGACAAGAATTAGCTTGAGAATTCAAGTCTCTTGCCCTCAGTCTAATTTTATTTTTATCATGTTGCCCTTGGAGTGACTTTTCTTTTTCACAAAAAAATTTTGGTACCACCTATCTTGCTACCACTGATAAACACACATTTTTACAGATACTTTTTTCATATTCCATTTTTTTGCACCAGATTGTGATTCTTTGAGGGAGGAGACCTTGTTTTCTTAATCTTACAAAAGGCTGGGAATAACATAGACATCTGACAAATAATTGCTGATCTGACTCACACTGCTTTTTTTCTACAAAGTTTCTCTCCTAAACTGGAGTCCTGATGACAGAAACTAAATGTCTCATTGTTATGTGATATTTATTTATTTATTTCCCTTTGTGTGGCATATGGCAATGTAATCAAATCTCAAGTGTTTACAGAGGATTTTAAAATTGTGGGCTGTATCATAACATTTAAGTGACATTGCCTCATCTCCCCAAGAGATTTAAGAGTGGATTCCTCTGAAATCAAAGTCCACAGCTTGGCAAAATATAAAAATGGATTTTCTATTGCATAAGCCTCACCATATCCCTCCCTACAAAACAAATAAGCAAACAAACACAAATCTTCTGTGGCTTCTGATTGCCTATTGGACACAATAAAACCAAGCAAACCAATGACTTAAACTTATTATTTAAGATCCTCTTCTACCCAACTCCACCTACCCTTCCAATTTTGTTTGATGTCATTTCTTTTCATGTGCTCTAAATTCCAGTCAAATTTAACTATTAACTCTCCTGGATTCTGGACTTGTCATCTTCCATATCTGTGTTTTTTTGCTCATGCTATTCTCTATATTAATGCATTCTTTTCTCATCTCTTTCTGGTAAAATTCTTCTCCAAAGCTCAATTCAGGTTTTACTTTCTCCATGAAATCTTTTTCTGATTCTTCCAACTAAAAATGTGTTCTATAATGTTTCATATTTATTGAAAGAGCATTGTCTAAATGAGTCCTTTGCCTTTATCATACTTACAATCATGTTGATACTTCCTCTTGGATTTTCAGCTCTTTGAGTTTGGGGATCATGTAATTTTTCATTTTCAAATTTCCAATGTCACCCACAATGATTTATATGTAGTAAGTGTTCATCAAGTATCTGTCAGAGTAATTAAAAGATTACTTTCCAGCTAGAGATTAGTTCATAAAGGAAGTCTCTTTGTCTATCAACTTCTTCAAGCTCAAGGAGCTCTCTCACCATTCCCCTTCAATGGTTGATATATGATCAAAGCAGAGAGGTGTAATGCCATGCACCAGCAGATTCCCAAAAGAATGCTACTGTGAACAGCTTTTAAGGTTAAGATTACACAGTATAGTGAACAATCTGTTTATTCCATTACAAATCAAGGCAAACATTCACAATATAGCACAGTATAATATTCATAACATTACATCTTTTTTTT
>CM053595.1:70693941-70727236 GCA_028646575.1 Pseudocheirus occidentalis | reverse complement strand
TCTCTCTCTCTCTCTCTCTCTCTCTCTCTCTCTCTCTCTCTCTTTCTCTCTCTCTCTCTGTCTCTGTCTGTCTGTCTGTCTTTCTGTCTCTGCCTCTCTCTGTCTCTCTCTGTGTCTCTGTGTCTCCATCTTTTCTTTCTTCCCTCCATTTCCCTTAGTCTCCAATTACTTGCTGTGTAACCCTGGGAAGGTCCCTTAACCTTGCTAAGTCTAAAATTCCTCATTTGTAAAATGAAGGGGTGGACTCAGTGAACTTTAAGGTTCTTTCCAATTCTAAATTGATGATTGTATAATTTCTATAGGTTCCCCTTACCAGTCCCCTGCTTTTAACCTTTCTTATTTCTTTCTCTTCTCTATAACACATTATTTTACTGACCCTTTGGGTATATTTGGTGCTAGCAGATACCATAACTTTGGTTTCTGTATTAATCTTCGTCTCACTTCAGTTTCTAGTTGCATTTCCCCTAGGGTTACTACTTATTGCACAGTCATACTAGCTATAACCATTCCCACAATTCTTATGCTTCCCCTGGAAGACAGTTCACAACATACAGCAGAGAACTCATGACATTCCAACCTAACCTGGGCTGATTAGAACCTACCACTGAAAGCAGGAAGGAACTGAATTTTGAAAGTAGTTTATGTTTCACAAGCTACTGTTGTCTTAAGTACTTATGATACCAGTGGGAGTGGAGATGGGGAGGGGGGGAAGACAAATAGTTTTCTGAAAATATCTCTTCAGGAAAAGACTGCTCCCCACTACCTATAAAACATTCATAACACCTTCATTGTGCTGTAAATCCTTAGCAGGAGTTGATAAGAGTGTATGAATTTTTAATGTAACATTTATAAATGGTTATTAAAACTATCTTTAAAGTAAAGTGTCAGTTTATTTTTAATTAACCGTTGCCCATTTAAGCTCCCCAATGGCCTGTAGGAAATTGTGATAGTTTCCCCTGTCGGTTGCCCTAGGGTCCCCAGATTTAACCCTTTTGTGGTCATAAACAAACAAAATAAGTGATTAGAGACCAGTGAGCAACATGACAAAATTTTGGATGTGGTGATCAATCAGATAAGGTGGTCATGTAGGGAGCCCTAATGAGGTTCAAAGGATCTAGAAAGTCTCCATGGTCCTTTCCATTTTAATGTTCTTTGATTCATAGAAGCCCTGGTTTTCTCTGTTTCTCAGCCCACACCTGTCAAACCTCATCTGCCCATACTCAGCAGGACAAATAAGAATCAGGCAAAGCAGAGCTCATCTTTCTCCTCTAATCAACTATCCCAACTGTGTCAATGATGTGAACTTCTTCATCTCTGCTTGTTTTTGGATACTGTCCCCTAGAATCAGCAAAATCTTTTCTCTGTACCGCACTGCCAGAAAGATACTTTCTGCCTATTGCCTTGTGGTTTCTTCAGATGCTAACCCTGGCTTACTTACCCAGCTCCCTGCCATTTTTCCTCCTAGCTGTGTATTGCCTACACAGGAGTTCTTGACAAGTTCTATGAATCCTTTTCTTAAGAAAATATTGATAAATATCTCAATTACAATATAACTTACTTTCTTTGTAAGTTTATATGTTTTATTGTAAATACTTAAAATCATGATTCTTAGAGAGGGCCTGTTAGCTTTGTAAAACTGCCAATAGAATCCATGAAGTAGAATAAGGTTAAGAATCCCTGATTCTGAATAACAGTTTATCTAGCCACAATTCTGCCTGTCTCATACCTTGAGACCTATCACACCCACATTTCAAAGGGTTTTGATCATCTTCACAAATCTTTCTTGATAAAAAGTCTGGACCTCATGCTGAGCTGTTATATTCCATGTCAGATTATTGTGGAATAGTTACCATTCAGAATTCCCTTCAAATAGAAGCCTCTCTATGTGCATATAGGTTCCTCTGTTATAACTTAGATGCTTCTAAATTGGCTGAAGGGATTATTCTTTTGTGTCAGTGTTATCAAGTAGGGAATGATTTAGAAGATTCCTGTTGTCAGACCAGAGATGAGTTAGACCTTTCTACCCAAAGACTCTATTTTTAATACTGCATCAATTCAAGTCCACAGGATATTATTGAATAATGATATGAATACTGTACCTAATCTTATGCTCAAAATTTTGAGTTATAAGAGAAGCCAGGAAACTGACCTTTGAGGATATTAAGGAACCCAAGGAACTCTTTTCCCTTCAAAGTTAAGTTAATTTTCCATGACCTTTACTGTGCCTTCCCAATCCTCAATAATATCTCTTTTCACTGAATTTCTAACACACTAAGTATCTATATTTATCAAGGTTATTTTATAAGTCTAAATCGCATTTCTACAGTGATTTATGATTTCAAAAGTCATTTTTCTCATAATAATCTTATAAGATAAGTAGTGCAAGGATTATGATACTTTTTTATTTATCAGGAAACTGAAATTTAGCTAAAGGATTTGACCATGGTCAAATAATTACATGTTAAAAACTAGGATTTGAACCTACAGCTCATGACTTCAAGTATAAAGCTTTAAAGTTTTACTGATATTTGCTTATAGTAAATTTTAGGTGGGGGAAGCATTGTACTAAGAATCAGAAAACCTGGGGTCTAATCCAAATGCTACTAATAATAACTATGATATCTGAGGAAGAGAAGAAATGTCTCTGGATCTCATCTTTAAAATGATGAGGTTGGACTGGATCCTCTCCAAGGTCCTTCTCAACTTTAATGATCTACATTCTAAAGTTTCTTCTCCTACTGACTTTCTAGTTTTTAAGGTTTCTTCCACACATTCTATAGTCAAAGGTCTCTTCCTAATATTCAGTGAATATATGAATACATCCATCTCCAAATAGAACATTAAGCTGTTGTAGTTTCTGGGCTGAGTATGATGTCCAAATGTACTTTTTATCAATCACTGTTGTGGAAAATGAGTAAGTTGAAGGAGGCTCTGGTCATCCTTTAACATCCCCCAATGATTAGAGATGTAGTTTGGCCACTCTAACTTCCCTTAAAAACCTGTTTTGGATCTATCGCCTGTGGACTTTAAACCCTTCTTGATCCTATTTATAGATTTACGAGAGCTTAGAGTCAGCATGGAAATGTCAGGCTGCCAACCAAATAAGATAATCTTTGTCCATTGTCACCAAGATTCAAGGCATTATTTGCTGCTTTTAAAATTAATTTTTGAATATAGGGGTGGAGGAAGTGGGAGAACAGTTTCATTGGGGATGTTAACTGCAGCAGAGAAATACCACTGGGATAATTATGCTCTCTAAATGAACTTGACTCCCTGACTAGTGTCAGCTTTTGGTAAGTGCCCTGGGCCCAGCTGAGACTAATTAGGATTGCATTAAATATTAAAGCTTTCTGACACCAGGGTTTCAATGGTGACAGAAGAGAAAAAATCCTGTAACCTAATCTGGACCCAAAAGGAGTAATTTATGTTCCCTTCCTATAACAAAAGGAAATCCAATTAAATGGATGAATGAAAGATATATTTAAAATAGAAGTTAACATAATTATATATGTATATACACATACATATATATTGTACATAAAAATAACATTAATACACTGAACAGAGACAATTTCTGTCTGCTACTTGGCAAGCCAAACCTGTTGATTGCTATCCTATAAACATATTGAGAATAGAAATTACATATTTCCCTATAAACCAATTAGATATATTAGAGGATTATGTTATCAAGGTGGACACTGGCATAAAAATAAGATAGTGTCTCTTCTGCTTTCCTGTTTCTGATTTAAGAAATGGGTCAAATAATATAGATTCCAAATAAACTAGGGCTTTAAGTGATATTCCAGACAGTGGTATACTGGGAGAAGAACAACAAAAAGCTGGGCATTGGAGTCAACTGAAACTAGATTCTAAACAAGTCAGGAGCTTGCTAGCTCTGTGACCATGGATAAGTTATTTAACTTCTCTAAGCATCAGTTTTCTCATCTTTAAAATAAGAATGTTCACACCAACATTATGAGGATCAATGCATAGAAGAAGATGATGCATATAAAGTGTCTTTAAAGTGCTGTAGCAATGTCAGTTATAATTTTGACCTTCTAGAACACCACAGGGGTCAGGAGATTTGGATTGGGTCCCAGATATGCCAACTATCTCTGGGATTTTAGGCAAGTAACCTCATATTTTTGACCTTCAGCGACCTCATCTATAAAATGAAAATAATACCCTTTGCCTCACTCAGATATTTGTTGTGAGGATCAAATGGTGCAGAAGTTCAACTGATATTGTTTGAATTAGTACTTCATCAAATGAGTGAAATCATCAGGCCTCAGGGCACATTTTTTTAATGAGTTCTAAACTAAGGGTCAGAGGAAATGAGGACTAGTCATGGATCTACCACTTATTTAGTACACAGCCTTAGGAAAATTGCCTCCATATTTCATAGCCTCATTTCACTATTTTCTAAATGATATTCCCTTCCAGGTCTAAGACATTTGGGACAAGTTATTCAGGTTGCTTTTATGATATGCTCATGAGATGAAGACACAACCTTTGGCAACATCTTTGGATCTGCAAGCAAAAATGGAGACTATTCAGAGTTCATGTCAGCTCATATTTTGTAAGTGGGCAGCCAAATTAGAAATCAAAGTAATTTGAACATGGATAGGTCTTTGGCCATCTGCTTGACACAAAGACTTGATCTTCTCTTTGCCTCATATCTGACCTTTCAACATTTCTAAACTCCTGATTATAGTATCTGCCAAGGCCACACACATAGTTCACTGTAATCCAACCATCTTCAAGCTCTGGAAGTTTGTCTATGTCCAGACTTTCCTCTCCTTACTCCCAGTCACAGTAATTGGATAAACCCTAACATTCCTCCAAAGGACATTCTATTAACTATTCCTGAGTTTTCCCAAAGTAAGCAATCTCTCCTTTGTCCATATTCCATTAGTAATTTTGCTTTTCCCTATTAGAATATATGCTACTTATGGGAAGGGACTGACTTTATTTATATATTTTCATCCATAGAAAATGGAAAATCTTATTTATTAACTGGTGGCCTGACTTCTTTTCCCATTCATTCATTCATTCATTCATCCATCCATCCATCCATCCATTCATTCATTCATTCATGCATGCATGCATCCATTTGCATATGCATGCATGCATTCATTCATTTGAAAAATCTTTGGCACTATACAGTGAGTGTGGAGTGTCTTTTAGAGTCAATTGTAAGGTTTCCCTATAGAAAATGGGTAAAATCAAGTTGTTTCTTTTTCTGAAAAAATTCAGCTGTCTCTCTGCTAAATACAAAAGCTTCAAAACTATGTGATGTTTTTCCACCCCAAAATAACAACAATAAACATTATGAAATTATAGAGAAGCTTTTTTTTTAATCTACAGGAAGTTTGTTGCTAAGAGTTGCTAAGGGTTACAAGATGTTTATCCATCCTTGGTATTTTATAACTGAAGCTACTATAGGAATGAAAGAGAATATAACTTGGTGGAGGAGGAGGAGGAGAGAATTGGGATTTTTAGTAGATCAAAGTAACCTAAATTATTTCTGAGAATGAGAGATGAGGGTTAGGTGTGGGGACCAGAACCAAGCCCATCATTATCTCTACCATTTGCTACCTATGTGGTATTAAGAAAAACCTTGAGGTGAACCTTTCTGGACTTTTGGTTCCCATTTGTAAAATGAAAGCATAGTACTGGATGAACGTTCAATTTCCTTTTAGTTCTGAATCTATCGTTCTATTAACTTGTAGGGAAACTGAGCAACAACTTTCCCCAGAAACCTGGATTCTTAAGCACTGGAACATCTCCTAACTCATACTTCCTGTAGACCATGTATTCAAGTTCAAGATGATTTTGCTTCAACATCCATATCTTACCTAATGAATATTTCTATCCCCTAAGTTCTGTCTTGGTCCTTCTTTCTCTCTCCTCTTCTCTCTCCTCCCTTGTCCTCACTTCTCCTCTTATCTATTTACACTCTCTCCTTAGGTAATCTCATCAAATCCCAGTAGTTCAAATATCATCTCTAGACAAATATCTGCCAGATTTATATATTTAACCCATCTCTTCATTAATCACCAATTCTACATCTTCACCTGCCTATTATTTTCAAATAGACATCCCACAGGCATCTCAAACTCAATGTATGTAATACGTAACTCATGTCTCCTTTTCCTTCCCCTCATGCTTCCCATTTCCCTATCTGATTTTTGAGGGAATTGTCATTCAAGTAATCACCAAAACTTCACAACCTGAGAATCATTATTTTCTTTATTCTCCTTCAACCTCTATATTTATCAATTGCCAAATCTTGTCAATTTAACCTTTACAGTAGCACTCACATTCATATTTTCTGCACTTCCGTGGCCACTACTCCAATCAAGACCTTGTTATCCCTCATTTGGCACATTATAACAGTCTCCTAATTGGATTTCCTGCTTCCACTCTCTACTTGTATTGATCCATTCTTCACAGAACTGCTAAAATAATACTGCTTAAAAAACAGAGCATAGCCATATGACTTGCCTACTCAGGGATTCTCAGCAACACTTTTTTTTTTTTGACTCTAGACGGTGGATCTCAACCTTCCTAATGTTGTGAGTCTTTAATACAGTTCCTTATGTTGTGGTGACCCCCAACCATAAGATTATTTTCATTGCTGCTTCATAAGTATAATTTTGCTACTGTTATGAATCATAATGCAAACATTTGATATGCAGGATGTATTTTCATTGTTACAAATTGAACATAACCCACAGGTTGAAAACCACTGCTCTAGAATAAAACCCCAATTCCTTTGTTTGACTTTTAAATTCTCTCACAATCTAGATCAAACCTCTTTTTCTACATGCGTTGGCTGTTACTATCCATAAATTCTACCTTCCGGTCAAATTGGTCTCTATTAGTTCTTCACATGCAACATCCCATCTCCTAACTTCATGTCTTTTGCAAGGCTGCTCTCTATGCCTAGAATATTCTCCATCCTCTCTTTTGCCCTGCAGTCTCCCTGACTTTTTTTGAAATTAAGTTCCAATGTCTCACTTTCTTCTTTTTCTGACTTGTTTGTGCCCTCCCTGAAGGACCTATTTTGTATCTATTAAGTTGAGGTATATTTCATAATTTATTTTCTATGTGTGTGTAAACTTCTTGAGAGCCAGAGAGTATTTAATATTTAATATTTGTATCAGTAGGACCTAGACCAGTACCTTGCATATAACAGGTTGTCAGTAGATACTTGCTGAATGACTGAAACAAGACATTAGTTGAAACTAGCTTTTTTTAAAGGAAAAATATTTAAACTATTAGAAGTGGTGTGTATGGGGTCTCTAGAGACACTTCATTGCAATGAGAACACAGAAAAAGTGTGTCTTTCCATGAGAATTTTTTTATTGATTTGCAGTAAAAGCACCTCCTATGGAAAGGAGAACTATCTTTGAAGTACATTTACCTTGCAAGGTAAACCATTCCTATCTGCAGCAAAGAGTCAGGGGGAATGGGTTCCTTTCTGATATTTTCCCTTCTCTTGGCCAGTAATTTCTGTGGGCAATATGTCTAACATGGTATGTAGCTTTGTTCTTTCTGTCCCTATGTCCCCAAATTCATCCAGAAAACCTTTTTTTTTGGTGGGGTCAGAGGGGGTGTTAATGAAAGTTGTTGAGTAGGGAATCAGTGTCTCAAACTATAGTTTCCACTTGTTCCAGTGTCTTACATATCTCTATGTGAGATATGAAGTGAGAAACCGCTAAAAATACCCTGCTACTCATAGCAAATAAATTAAATTTGAAATAATTTCAGAGAATAAAGTCCTAGTAACTGAGGAACTAGGAAAATCCAACAAATCTCACCTTCTGCAGGAAGCCTATTCCAATCTCTCTTAATTCTAATGAAATTCCTTCATTTTTTTCTATTTATCTTGTTATTTATGTTGTTTGCACATACTTGTCTTCTTGTTGTCTCTTCCATTTTATTGTGAGCTCCTTAAAAAGCAGATATTGTCTTTTGGCTTTTTTGTTTCCCCAATGCTTAGCACAGTGCATAGAAAGCACTTAATAAATGCTTATTGACTGACTATTGACTGACTGACAATGTAGTCAATGACAATGCAAACAATTAACAATGTAGTTACCTTTGTACCAATGGTTCCACTTTGTACTTACTGAGACTAGGACCACAGAAGTGTTGAGATCCATACCTAAAACTGAAACAAAATCTACTCCTAGACAAATAAAAATAATTGGAAGAAAGGAAGATTGGAGGAGAGGATAATTAGTTTTCTTTCAAAAACATTGAATTTGAGATATCCATACTTTGGTTGTATCTGAGATCATGGATTTCATTAGTGGCTTTCTTGTATTTTGTATCTTGTCTATTTATGGATGTTTCTAATGATAGGCTTGTTCCTAAATTGTAACTCTGTGTTGTCACATCTGGTAGAGTCCAATTAATTGGGTAGTTTTTCCTTATACTTTCTTTTTTTGTTTGTTTAAAGCATCTTTGTATAGATCCACACTACTACAGTTAAACATATTCTTATCAGATTTTGTTAAACACACCTGATGACTGGCCAGGAATGTCATTCCTATATTTCAAGCCATGGATTGTAAATCCAAATTCAGTTTCAAGACACCTTTTCAACCAGCTGTGCATTTCCCAACATTTGCCTTTCTCTTCAGAAAGTCATTGATTTTGATTGGCAGCAGTTATCAAAACACCACCTGTGATCCTAAGGTCTTTATTTTCTTGCCTAAGACTTTATAATCTTTAGAAATGTTTTAGTTTAGCCTTTTTTTGAATTAATATATTAGCATAATTTATGACCATGTCAATGAACTTAAGAAGATGGTAAGCATTTGGTATAGTACATCATGGGATGTTCTGTGACATCTTGGTTACATGCCTCAGAAAGAGTAGATTTTGCTATTAATGCTATTAATTCAAGAAACTGCTTCTGTTCCACTTCAGGAAGTAGTTCACATTCACCACTATTCAATTTTTGTCTTCTGACTTTTACTTGACAATCTCTTACCTGACTACATAGATAGAACCATTTCATCATTCCTTGGCAGAGAAATGGAAGTTTCATCTTTAGAGCACCAGGATTCCTCCTTTTTGAGAAGAGCCTCCTATCTATCCCTTAATTGAAAGTGTTCTGTGGTTCTCTCTTCCCTTCTCTTCTGCCCTTCTTCCATCCTTAAATTCCCTAACACAATTCAGAACTTTCTGTCTCTTTAAGATATTTTTTCTTATTGTTCCACATTAATTTTCTCATTCATTTATTTATCTATCTAGTTGTTTATTTATTTATTTATTTGTTTGTTTGCTTGTTTATTTATTTGTTCGTTCATTCATTCATTTACTTATTTATTCATTCATTCGTTTGTTTATTCATTTATTCCTTGCTTCCTTCCTTCCTTCATTCATCACTCAAGTGACACTTTATTCTCCCTGAGAGCCAGAAGAATAATATGTTCCTTTAGTTCTTGTGCTTCTTATTCTTGGAAAGATACAAGTTTGTACTTTGAAATGCAATATGTGAACTACTTAGGACAAATGTTGATTTTGATGTAGTTTCCTTTTGTGATAGCAGTGGTAATTTGTGTGTGCTGATTTAGAATGTCTGACATTAACCAGATGAAAATAGATTTAAGATTTTTTTTTTACCTTTTAGGTGGGCTCTGTTAGTTGAGTGCCATACATGTTTCATTGTTCTTATTTGTTATTTTAAATTCCATGGTTTTTTAAGGTGCATATTACTCCAATTAAAATTGCAAAAGCTATAGCTCTTAAAGAGCAGAGTTCAATGACTATTAGAGATGATGCAATGGTTGTTGGTATAGATATATCAAACATGTCAAACCCATAATAAGCAAACTCAGTCACACTGAAGCACAAAGGAAGATGCGCTTGAAAACAGTAAATGTTAAGAACTGAAAACTTGTTAAAGAAAACCTGATTTGCCCTCAGAAACAAACAAACACTATAAGAGAGATCTGATAACTGAAAAAGTTCCCATATATTTATGTATCAAATGGCATAGGCTCTTTGAATATGTAAGAAGAGCAAGAAGCAAAGAAAAAAAAAATCTAACTTTTGCTACAAACAAAAACTACCCCCGCAAAACACCCATGTCTTTCATGGGTTAGAATGAAGTAGCAAGGCAACCTTAGGGAGAGATGAAAGGTCACATGTGCCATGTGAGTTAAACCATCATTACCAGTTTGGACACTAACTCTTATCAGACCTGGTTAGAGAAGAGTCCTACATGCAGTCTTCCTATCCCTTACAATAGGACTGCTTTCAGCCTGTCCTCTGTAGGTTTCATCAAGGGAAATGAAACTATTGTCCTTACTATCACCAACACCAGCCTGTGATCAATTGCCATCAATTAGCAATTAAGCTTAAAAGCCCAGGAAACAGCTGTGCTACCAACCCATACCCCACCCTAGCCTAGACTAGAAGACTTATCAATAGTCAATAAATGATTATTTAACAATGCTGTGCTAAGCACTAGAGATAAAAAATAAGGTAAAACAAAACAAAACAAAAACAAAGAAAGGCACTAGAATTAACAGGGCTTCGGGAAGACTTTCCAAACAGATTTAATTTTAAGTTAGCTTAGTAGTCTAAATATATTATTGAGGAGAAAGAGCCCACCATCGCCAGTAACTGCAATTCACAGGACAGGCAAGCCAGCCTAAGAATAGCAACAAAGCACCTAGAGGAACAGAGAAGAGGTGGCATATGCCAGGGAAATAAAGATAACACTAATATCCTGATCACTATCTTCCTTTAGAGCCAGAAGGACAGCCCAGAGCCTTTAACCCAAGATCCCAGGGAATACCAGTGACTTCAAACCACTTGCTTTCAGGATAGCCCCTCAGTTACAGGTAATCAATCCACATGAAGATATGGCCTGTTAACTGCTTCTGTAGGTGCCATAGCCTTGTTTTCTTGGTAGCCACAGATACTAAAGATTTGGAGAATAAAATTCTCATAACCCAAATCCTTGGTACTATCAAAAGGTTCAAAATCTTAAAATGATACAGCTTTTTTGTAATTACAATAAGGAAGCTGAATTACTCTTTGCTTTGTCACTGTACCCTAAAGATAATAGTACCTTTCCATCTGACTTGCAGAAGAAACCTCCTCTATATATATAAAGACAATACTATTATACCCTATCAGAACAGGAACTCTTCTCCAGTGTATAGGTTCTCTGGGTTTTTTAAAAATTAGTATGCTTAGCACTTAGTAAATACCAGTTCTTTCAGTCATTTATTTTTTCCCTGAGGGAAAGCAAACATAGGAACAAAAAAAGACTGGGGCAACAAAAAGTATAAAGTAGATTTTAGTGATGAAACTATTTTTTCATGAAAGGTTATAAAAAAAACATAATCGGAAATCCAGATAAACTTGTGCTTCTTCATCAGACTAAAAATTCACTAAAAAATTGCTTGGAGGATTCTTATTTTATTTTATTTTTTAACTTTAGTGTGTCTAGAAATCTTGTCCAGATTGGAGGAATAAAGAACTTTTAAAATACACTAACATATTGAAAAGTAGAATTGTTAGAGGAAAAAAAACACAGTTCCTAAAGGAAGATGGAATACTGCAACAAGAACTTAGAAGATTCTGCATATCATGAAGGATTAAGAAAATTATCCAAGAGATGGAGATAAACATGCTTCAGTGGCTTAAGAAATCACCTGATTTAAAATCTATTGTAAACTCCTGGACTGTAATACAAGTTAGACTTGGAAAAAATGGACTTTTCATCAGACACTTTTCAGATTCTCTGTGACAATAAGAGCTAACATTTACATAGCACTTATTGCAAAGTACTTTTTAAAATATTGTCTTATTTAATCATCACAACAACCCTGTGATGCAGATACTATTTCTATCCCTGTTATCCCTATTTCATAGTTGAGGAAACTGAGACTGGGAATGTTTAAGTGGCATGTCCAAGATAACACAGCTAGTATCCTGAGGCAGGATTTGAACTTAGGTCTTCCTGACTTTAAGTTCATTGCTCTATCATTGAGCCACCAAGTTATGATTTCTTGAATTAAAGAGCATGTATCAGAATAGTATGGACTCAATGGTATATCCTGTAAAAAGAAGTGTAACAAAGGAGAAATATTGCCTATTAAAAGGTTTTCAAAGTTGTAAAATGTGTACATTTCATTGCCAGTCAATAAAATTAATCATTTTTCCCTTCCTAGTTTATTCTGACACACAGCATACAATTAGTCCCTTGACCCTGACAGAGATACAGAGATCACATGCTCTATGCAGGTCTTTGCCAAGCTTTTGCTGTTTCCCACATTTGCCATATTTGCTGCAGTGTTCCATCCTTTTTGCTTAACATCCATCCAGTGGAACTACTGGGTCAAACTCTTTACGGAAGACTCTAAGCTGCAATTGTCTCTCCTTTTTACCTCATTATCATATTAGCATCTTGACAGCCGAGTATGAATCCCTATCCCTTTTTCTTACTAACCTTTTATTTTGTTGAAATCACTTGAATTACTTACCTTGCCTTGTCAATAGATTCCAATTCTTTGTCTTCTACTCCCCATCTTCTGCTTGTTTTTAACTTCACCTACTTTAGTTTATATCCTCCTTTTCTGATGGCTACTTCTACTCCTACTCATTTCCTTTAGCTTGAGCCCATCTCCTTCATTATGAATTCTTTGCAACTTTTAGCTCTTTTTCCTCTAGCATTAGTCCTCTTTCCACTTTTCTTCCTTCAACTGCTCCTTACGTACTCCCAAATTTCCTCTGCCTAAATTCAATCAATGCCTTATTCACAGTTCCCAAACCTTCTAAATCACCCAAACAATTCCTTCTTCCCTCTCTCTCTTCTTAATGTCAAACCTTTTTTTTTACTTATCCTTACCGGATCTTTTCCCATGAAAGTCAGAAAGCTTACCTCTTCATTTATCGTTCAGTTGTGTCCAACTCTGTGTAACCCTATTGGGGTTTTATTGACAACAATACTGAAATGGTTTGCCAGATTCCTTTTCCAGATCATTTTATAAATGAGGAATTGAGGCAAATAGGATTAACTAACACACAGCTTGTAAATATCCCAGATTAGGAGTCATAAGAATGAGTCTTTTTGGCTTCAGACCAAGTATTCTATTCATTGTGCCATACCAGCAAATAAAGGGACCTACAATTTATGAAACTATGTTAAGAACGATCTACAGGATAAACTGAAATGTGCATTGGTAGTGTCTATAGAGATCAAATCAGAGATGTTTGGAGTACATTGTCAATATCTCATTTTTCTTATCTATTTTGATGGAGTTAAGGCACTAATAGTCCAGTGATAAGTGACTGACATACTATTATTATTTTATATTTAATGTTCTATAGATGATTGAACAGATAAACTATTCTTATAACTTAAAAATATTAGAATTAGCTCATTTTACATATAATTCTAGTGACTGATACTGTTCAACATGGTTTTGATTTCTTCTACTAGGTCTTTATATTTTGAAAGTTTTTCATTATACAGGCCTTGGAGATGATAGGTAGTTGGTGTAGAGACATCTATTTAAAAAATCCTATTCTTACACTGTTATTCATCAGCCTTAAGTCTGGGATATTGTGGGCAACTTTTTTTGCTTGCAATAAAGATATGGTCTCAGTTCAGTTTGTTTATTGAATTCTACAAGCTATTTTGAGGTCTGTATTTCTGTATGGGGATTTATTATCTGGTGGTTTATAAAGGACAGGCAGTTTCTGTTGTAAAATTCTAGCCATATGATAGTGTCTTTTAAGATATTTTATAAATGCTGGATTTTTGCAAGCTGAAATGATACGGTAAAGTTATCATTACATTTTATAATCTGAATTAATCAATAAATCTGGTTTCCTTGAGAATAACCTTTTGTAATTTCTGGTGGTCATGACCTGATTCTGAGTCTCTAGTATAAATGTCTCCATTTCCATAAACAAATATTTATGACTGCCAGTCCTTTTTAACTATTAGCAGTCAGATTAGCCTTTTCAAAGTAACATTTACTTCAAAAGATATAATTACAAATCTATAAACACACTTTCACACCAGGTGAGGTTTCATCCCCTTCTCCCTTCACACCATATTAGTTTCTGGGGGTAAGAAGGGGTTTAGGGAAGCTCAGTTCCTATAGAGCACATAGTCCCAGTTACAAATTCAAAGCACCACTTTAGGCCCGAATCCCAGATACTCTGGCATTTCTGAGCTTCCCAGTCAGACTGTCTGGCTTCATCAATCTGCCTGCAATCCTGTCTCCAAGGTGGCCGTAGTTCACACTCCTGGGTCCAAGTGCTGCTAGTGGATCCAAAGACAATCACTTCTGTGATTACCTGAAACTGAGAGAAACAATACACAGAAGAGATTCCAAGTTCACTTCTCAAAGCCAATGCAGAAAAAACAAACAACAAGGGGAGGTATCCCCATTTCCAGTTCAAAGAGTTTCATTATGGATAAATCGTGAGCTTTTTCCTTTGGAAATAGCAGGAGAGAGCATACAGGAAAAGTCATAACTATCTTAATTTGGTCAGTCTTATAGTCTTAGTATTTTCCATCTAAGTACTCAAAGGAAGATACTCAAACCCATGTGTTAGGGGAAATGAGAAAAGCACGGTATTAGATGATCTGGTCATGCTTCAATCACTCTCTCTGTCTCTCTGTGTGTGTCTCTCTCTCCCTAGCTCCCTCTCTCTCTTGCTGTCTCACTCTGTCTCTGTCTCTGTTTCTCTGTCTCTCTCTCTGTCTCTGTCTCTTTCTGTCTCTGTATCTTCAACACAATTCAGTTCAATTACTGTAGGGATTATCATTCCCTTTTTATTAAGGATGATAAAACTGAGACTCAGAAAGTTTTAGTTATTTGCCCAAACCAGTGAATTGCCCAGTTGGTATCCAGAATTCTGAACAACTAATTCTTAGTTCATGATCTTCCCGTATTGTCAGGGGCAACTTTTCAGTAACACTTTTGAAATTCTTATATATCAGAGTAGAGGGATATGGTCCTAAATCAATAGTTTTTTCAAAAATGAATAACAGCCATGTTTTGTTCGGTTCCTTAGCATCTGGTCATATCCCATAATTTCATCAGTGTAGAAACAGTGTATATACCAAAGATACTGGTGTGGAAACTCCTTTTGTCAGTGCCATTTTCATTCTTAGAGAGTTGATTGGGACATTGAAAGTTAATGGTCTTTCTCAGGGCCACCTGATGGGTATCAGAGGTAGAACTTGAATTCAGGTCTTCCTAGCTCCAAGGCCACTCTCTAGATACCAGAACCCCTGACCATTACTTCATAGTATCCTTCAGAAGCCTTAGATTAAGCACAAATCATTTTAAAATTCTCTGATTACAACTTTGGTTGAAATATCCCTTCCTTTGAATTTTATTCACCGTTTCCCAGGGTATTGTTTCTACCCTCACTCTTTCTGGCCCCCAAAGAATTGTAAACATCACTCTTCTTAAATGAAAGGGGCAAAGGTGTTGTAGCATATAAATTAGGCTTTGGTGTATCTTACTTTCCAATTCCAGAGACTGGAATCAAGGAAAATGAGCCTTAAAAATCACTTACTGCAAGGTCTATCTAAGTCAGTATTAATAATAAAGAAAGGGAGAAAAGAGAGTATTTGAAAAGCAAAGATGGTTCCAAATCTCAGAGCAAAGCTCCTTGCAATATTAACTAATGATCTAGGAAGCAGGACAAAAATCATTTTAAAGATTTAAAATAGTTGTTTTCTTATTCATTTGGGCATCCTTGTCATTTCCTGCTTAAATATTTACTTCCTTTCTGGAAGCAAAATTTGCTGTGGGAGTGGACAAATTATGTGGCATTTGTCTTAAACGATAGGCCTAATTATTGCTCTAAAGACCTGAAATACTTTCAAGCTCCAGCTTGAAAAGTCAAATGCGAAGGAATTAATAATATTCTTGAAATATATTCAGAGCAACATTTGGCCATGCTTTAGCTAGAAAAGGATGATTGACGATAGGGCATTCAAAGACTGGGGTTTCCCCCAGCAGTGTGCTTACAGAGCTTGGTGGGAGGAGAAGAAAGAGAGTTATAGGTGGTGGGGGAATGTAATTCTATATCAAGGAAGAATGGCTTCCAGGCAAATAGACCAGGAATGTGCTAGATAGATGATAGAGTGCAAAGGCTTTAGACAGGGACTCAAGAGAATTGTGTTCATGATGTTCCTTTGCATCTAATAAATGAATTGTAGGAGCTTGGATGACTCACTTTCCCTCTTCAGGGGTAAATTTCCCCATTACATTCCCTTCTAAGGTGCTACCATTTTTATAAATCTATGACTCTGATAAAACAGGAAGGAAGTAGAATCTGGATCTGAAGATTGAGATTTCTGGTTGATAATATAGTATGCCTGCTTTATGCAAGCATATCCAGTATTATACCTCCCACGCACTCTAGAAAATATGGTGGTCATTCAAATTATGTAAACCTAATAATATTTTTCACAAACTTGAACTGCCTATTTGGAGGAATCCAGTTATGATGTCTTTAATAAAGCAAATAATTGTTTTATGTGGCAGATAATCACAACAAAATTTATCTAGTTTGTAATAATGTGTTCATACAGGGAGGGTGTACTAAATCAGCAGATCTTAGCTTTAGTATATAACGGACCCCTTTGGTGGACTGGTAAAATCCATGGGTATTTTCCTCCAGGTTGGGGGGGGGGGGAAATGTCTTCAATGAATAGAACAAAATGCAAAGAATCACAATGGAAAACAAATATTTTGAATAGAAGGATGTGTTTTTTAGGGACTGCAGCATCAACACAATATTCACAGTGCTGATTATAAAACATAACAGACTCTGCATATAGAAAACCTAAGGAAAACATTTATTCAGATACCAGAAAAACAAATCCCCAAACCAGGAAACCAATCCCATCATATCAACATAGATGTTAATACACCATAACAGAGTGGAGAGCCACACCATCCTTTAGACTTCCCACAAACCAATACTCACAAGCCTAGCTGTCTGACTGACTGCCTCATCTCTTCTTCTTCATCTTTATCTCTTCATCTCTAACTGCTCAGACTCCTAGCTTCTAGTGGACTCTGCTCTACTCTTCAGCAAATTCCTCCCCTCAAAGGCTCCATGTGATTACATTCAGCCTATTAGTGGGCAGGGAAGGTCTTCAAATTCCCTTAGGCTTATTAAGGGGCAGGGAAGATCTTCAAAGTCCTACTATCATCATAGTAATCTGCTGAAATCAACCAAGAAACCCTGGACTCCAGGATTACCTGAGACAGCTAAATGGCACAAAGCAGCCTCCAGCACCAGAACTGGGGTGAGGAAACCCTGTTTTGAATTTGAATCCTGCCTCACACTGTACCTTGTCAAGTCACTGAGCCTCTAGTTGCCTGAGTTTTCACATCTGTAAAATGCAGATGACAATAGCACCTGCCTCATGGTTGTTGTGAAGAACAAATGCATAATATATATACATAAAGAACTTTGCAAGCCTTCCAGCACTAACATACATGCTAACTATCAGATGATCCTTCCTTCTTTTCCAGGTCTAGAATTTTGTTTTAAGATGAATTCCACTTCTAACATTCTATGTTCTAAGGTCTTCCAGTTCCAACAGTCTGTGCTCCAAGCTCCCTCTAGTCTCAGTTTCAACATTGTATGTTCCCTGAGCTAGACTTCTGTGAGCCCACATCCCTTCTAGATCTAATATTCCATGTTTTATTCAGTCTATGTTTTCTAGGTCTCAAAATCTCTCCCAACTTAGGGTTTTCTCTTCTAAAAGTCACTTCATTCATAACTTACTGTGTTTGAGCATTCTATATCCTGAGGTTCCTTTCATCTAGAAAATTAGGTGATTCTGTGGTGTCTCTGCTGTGTGTTTTCTACAGGTGAAGCAAGGAATATGTTTTTGTTGGTGACTGATAACTCAATGGTGGCAATGATGTGTGCCGTGGGGGCTGGGGTAGGGGAATGAACTAAGGATGCGATGTAAACCCCATGACTGGTTCTGCTTTGTTCACCAGATATAAGATTTGGGTTATTTCTGAGCCATTCCGCTCCCCCTCCAGAAATTTGTATTTCTGGAAGCTGGACATTGTTGACCAGTGCACAATAAGGCCAAAGCAGCTTGGAGATTAAATGCCTGAGGCACCTGGCCTAGTAAACCTGAAATATGAATCTTAAAGTAACCAAGCTACCTGGAATTTCTTCCAAAGGGCAGCTCCCCTGGGCTTGAAACACTGGCCCCTTTCTCCAGGTTGCTTTACCTCTGCTCCAGGATCTTGATGAATTCAATTGCCTCATTAATTACTCTTCCCTTAGGGAATGGATGTAGCTTTCAGGGTTACCCTCTTTGGGGGAAGTGAGGGCAGAGTGGGTATTGGAATGCAAAAGGCAGCATCCAGCTCATCTCAGGGGGTTGCAGGTTGCAGGTGGCCCTAATTTCACAGGAAAAGCAATATGTTTGCCAAAG
Organism: Pseudocheirus occidentalis; assembly: GCA_028646575.1. NCBI lineage: Eukaryota > Metazoa > Chordata > Mammalia > Diprotodontia > Pseudocheiridae > Pseudocheirus > Pseudocheirus occidentalis. Next base: position 70,708,758 of record CM053595.1, on the reverse strand, counting down.
AAAGAACAGATGGCACAAGTCAACAGTTATTTATTTCTATAATTAGCAGCTTGCTGGGATCTCAGGTTTTAAAGAAATTGCCATTTCCTATGGAATTTCTCCATTCATTTCCCTCAGTTTCTTCATCTGTAAAATTAAGGGGTTGAAATATAATACCAGATGATCTCTAAGGTGGTTTCTTATTCTAACCTTCTGTGACACTACGATTATAAGTGGAAACTGGGAAATTAGGAAACTGGGTTGCTGAAACCTCCCCCCGGACTCCCCCTAGCACCACCAGCACTACCAGCACCACCAGCACTACTGCTGCTGCTGCTGCTGCTGCTGCTGCTGCTGCTGCTGCTGCTGGCACTGCAGCAGCGAGGCAGTTAGGTGCAAAGAGGACAGAAAGTTTGGCTCGGAGACAAGAACACCTGTGTCCAAATCCTGCCTTAGACACTTAGTATCTGTGTGATCTCAGGCAAGTAACTTAACTTCTTTTATCTAAGTTTCAACAATTGTAAAATGGGCATGATAATAGCACCTGCCTCCCACAGTCCTTGTGATTATCAAGTGAGATAATAAATTGAAAAGCAATTAACACAGTGCCTGGCACATAATAAGTATTACATAAAATTATAAGTATTACTATTAATATTGTTATTATTATCAATATTATTTCTGCTACTTCTACTGCTCAGGCAACCATGTAGATAAGTAATACAGTTGAGAGAGTGTTGGTCCTAGTGTCAGTAAGACCAATTTACTTAACCATTTTTAGCCTCAGTTTCCAAAACTGTCAAATGAGGATAATAATAACACTTAATTTTCCAGGGTTATCGTGAGTATCAAATTAAATAATATTTATTTTTTTAAAAAATGAGTGGCACATAGTAAGTACTCTATAAGTGTTATTTACTATTAGTCAATCAATAATAGTAAATCAACATTTATTAATAGCCTACTGTGTTTTGCACTGTACCAAAATATGAAAGATAGTCCCTGCCTTGAAGGAGCTTACCATCTAATAAAGGGGAAGGGTTTAAGCATTTATGTAGAATGTACTATGTGCCAATCTCTGTATCTTTTTTGACCATCACATCATACAGTTGAGGAAACTAAGACAAACAGAACTTAAATGACTTGCTAAAGGTCATACAGCTATTAAATGTCTGATATAGATGTGAACTCAAGTCTTTCTGATTCTATGCCCAGAGCTTTTCAATGTGCTACCTAGCTGCATTCCCTTAATGGGAAAAGACAATACTCAACAAATCTTAAAAAAGGGGTAGTCATCAGTTAAAAGTACTAATGAGGTATGAATATCAAGGCTGATGCAATATTGTAGGATGATGAGGTTCCTGATGAGAAGGTTCCTGGGGGCATGATGGAGAAGCCTAGAGGAAGAAAACTAACTAAATTTATATATCGGTTTAAGGTTTGCAAAGCATTTTGTGTATGTTAACACTTTTGATTGAAACTAGTGCTACCCTGGTTTCTCCTTATGTCATTGAGGTAAATTTGAGCTTTTGAAGGTGATTGTCAAGTTCTACCAGGCCAAATAAGGTTTAAAGTAGGGTTGTAATGCCAAGCAGGGTATTGTATACTGCCTGAAGACTACTAGAGGTGACCACAGAATTAACACACAGAGGCTGGTCACTAGGTAATCCATTATTTGGTCATGGCAAACCGACCATGAAATAAGCAAATAAAGACTGACACCCATATGTGCTTCTATAGAAATGTTAGGAGAATGGTGGAGAAGGGGCTTAGGGCACTCCCAAACACACAAAGATTTTTTTTAGATCATCTAGAAATATTAATTTAACTTTTGTTATTCCATCTCTATATATGATCCTTGCCCAGTGTCTAATGCATTGCCATAATACTGCATGGAGTAAATCATATTGACATGCATATCGTCACTATCCCCAAAATTGGTAAGATATGAGGAATTGGCAACAAAAGGGAAGGATACTTCAGAGGTTTATCACTGAGAAGAAAATGTAGGATTTGGTTTCATCATGTAACCACAATATATCATTTCAGGGGACCCTTGTTCATTTTGTCTTACTTCATAATAAGCATAAGCCAAAAAGAATAACATAAAGCCAGTTGTAGATATACCAATTTCTAGTATGGAAAATGAAGACCCCAATAAACCCCCCCGCTCAAATGAAAACACACACTGATATTCAGTGACTTCAGTGCAAAGATAAGCATAGGAGAAAATGGTAAAATTATGTTGAAAACTTGATTCATAATTAAGAAATGGAAGAGATTTACATATTACAGAGAAACTTCAAGCCTCTAAATCAGTAATAATTCTTTCAAGAAGATAACTGGAAGATAAAGGAAATGGTGTGCATTGAACTCCAGGAAAGAAAAAAATGGTTAAACTTTTTTTAATGATATCTTCATTGAAATAGGGCACTCCTGGAGAGAAAACCCCCTTTATCAATGTATATCAGAAAATGTATATCAGAAAAAACTTGGGGCATAGTGTTGTCTGCAGACATTCCGTTAGTATTTCAGATTTTGCTCATTGGCATTTAGATCCAGACTACAAACCTCAACCTTTTCTCCCTGAACTTTACTGATGCTTTCATTGTCCTTCTCTACCATATATGTATATATGGATGGATGGATGGATGCATGAATGGATGCATGGTTGCATGGATATATGAATGTGTGGATGTATATGTTTGTATGTACATATGTATATATGTATGTTTGTATACACATATGTACATATAAGTGTGTATATTTTTAAATGAGATTCTATAGTAAATAAGTGTTGCTGTAGACTTTTGTGACTTTGAAAGCATTTGATGGCTGAGGTTCTGTTTCTGTTGTTACTAATTTTTGTCTTTTTTGACTTATGGTACTAATTACTTTAGATCAATGTAACATCTACAGAAAATAGTGATAATTTAAGTCAATAAATTTTTTACCTTTATCCATCTTGTGTTTTTCACAATTAGTAGTCTCTGAATAACTCATGCCAGAACTGTTGTAATTACAATCTTTTTAAATTTTTTTTAACTTTTACAGCATTCTAAGTCTTTTTTAATCTTCTTAGCATGATCTTTCTTCTAATTAGATACTGATTTTGACCTGTGCTATAGAGTTAATGATTTGCCTAAACAGACAGCTGGTTTAGAAATGACTGTTGTATGCGTAACTAGTTATTTTATATATGTTAAGGCACAGTTAGACAGTCAATATGCAATAACGAAAAGAGGCTGATTTCTTAATCAGGAAAGTTAAGAAACTAGGTTCAAATCTTCCCCCTGATGATTGCTACATGTGATTTTAGGCAAGTAATTTAACCTTGATGGGTCTTAATTTCCTCATCTGACAAACTGGGGGTGGAATTTGACGACTCTGAGGTCCCTTTCAGTACTGATTCTTTTTTATGAGCAACATTATATTAAAAGATAGGGAATATCAGTGGAATTGGGGAACATGCCTCAAATTCAGTGTGAGATCCATTACTTTCAGTGATCCCAAACTTCACCGTGACACAAAAAGCTAACCTTGTATATTATTCTCTTAATGATGATATGTACAAGTCAATCATAGCTTACCATGATTTCTGGAGACTCAAAACTTTAGGTGAGCCAAATGGTAATGGAGGGTCTATATGAATTATGGCTTACTTTCAACAATGACTTGCATGTAAGTGATATAAAAGATATCAACAAAGACATTTATAATCAGAAAAGGAGACGGACCAGATGAATAGCAAGATGAAGGTGCAATAAATGAATAGCTCAAATGTTATGTTAGTTCCCACAAAATGTTAAGATTCAAAGAAAAGTTATATTATATTGGGTAGACACTCTAGGAAAATTTATGGAGGACTGTGGATAAGCATCACAAAGATGTGATCACATAGAATGAGAACATGTGGTTAAGGTCCAACTTGAATCATTAGGAGTAGATCATTTTAAGTAGTAATATTTAACATTTTAAGAGATGATTAACAAAGTACATAATACAGTTATATGAATTAATCCATAGACCACAACACTGTACTTTATCCACAAACTATTCCTGAAAAATTTTACTCCATTCATCACTGTAGCCATTGATGGCAAAAGATAATATATCTGAAATGCTGGCAAATATTATACCCTGTATAAATGCAATCAACTGGTAAGTAGTCACTGGAGTCATATTCATATTTGTAGTCATAATTGTAGTCATAGTAGTAGTAATCCTACTCTTAGCTGTCCAACTTTATTTTTAACTACTTATTAATCTTGAATCTATAATCCAGTCAGGCTAACCCACATATTACACATCCATTCTACCATTAGTTCAAGCCCTACCTTTCCTATACATTAGAGAATTATAGAATAACAGAATTGGTAGATACCTCAGAGGTCATGGAGTATCAGTCATAAAGCTCAAATGGACCTTATAAATCCTCTTGTAAAATGACATGGTTTTAAAGATGAGGAAACTGAGGCCAAAGAGGTTTAATGCTTTGCCTTGAGTACCAATAATAGTAAATGATGGTGCCGGAATTGGTCCTTTGAATTGATTTTTCCTACCTATACAATGCTATGTCCAATGGGATCTAGTCTGACTCAAAATTAGGCAGAACTGTTCCTTCTACATAGCAATAAGTTGTCATCAAGTCTCCATTTGAAGGCTTTCAGTAATCAGAGGTCACTATTTCCCAAGATATCCATTTTTTTCTTCTGGATATTTCTAATCATTAGAAAGCTTTTATTTAAAGAGAGCCAAAATATTTCCCATGGCAACTTCCACTAATTTCATCCATCTTTTTTTTTCTTCCTAAGTACAGTGATCCACAGACTACTTACATTTTAAAGTTCCTCTAGTACTAAGTCCAAACCACACAGTTTAGCACTTGATTATACTATGAAATTTTGTTCTCTAATTGTATATTTATCTTGCCTCTTCAACAAGACTAACTTTCTCATGAGCAAAAATTATGTCTTTTCTATTTGCATATATCATAATCCCGATATAGTAGCTGACTTTTAAAAATTCTTTTGGACTGTTTTATTTGCATAGAACTCTGGAACCAAAGAAATAAACAAAAACCAAGATTTGCATTGATAGAGACCCCAGAACTTAGCTTAAATATTAGTGCTAGAAGGCTACTTATGATCAAATGAAGAAGACACATTAACTTCTCACTTCCAATTTCTACTTGTATGGGAGAGATCCAATAAATGATTAAATTGTTTTATATATATATATATATATATATATATATATATGTGTATATATGTATATATACATGTATATACAATTTAATCATGTAATATATTATCATAGATAGATAGATAGATAGATTTAGATATAGATAGATTTCTGTCCTCTGTATTTCATAGGGTCATATCTCAGAGAACACCTATTTTAATATATCATCAATGAACATCAAAGGCTGTATGATATTATCAATGTTAGTATTACCTCTTTTGGTGTAGATCACAACTTCTTTATACCTTTATATCCCATGTGATTCTTGTGGATATTTTTTGGTAGATTACTACAGAGAAGTATACTTCATGCTGGAGGCCTTCTTCTTGTTTTTCAACATTCCCCTTGGGTTCCAGCAGAGCATTTCAGCTGCCATCTGTTATTTCTTACCCTCCCTACATGACTGACCCACCTCATTTGCTGATCACATATTTCTTTAATTATATCCCTTATGTCACTTCTTGCATGTTGCCTAGTACTTGTGATAATCCCAAACTGGTCCCTAGTGTCTAAACCCATCTTTTGATCACATATTGTTTTCCCAGTAATTGTATAGAGATACTGATCTTGAAAGACCACAGTCTCTCAAGAATCAAAATTGCATGAGACCTAGTTGAAAAAATAAGAATCCTAAGTTCTCATCTTTAGGCCTCAGAGAGTATTTAGTTCTGTCTCAGAATCATAAAAGTTTGAAGGGACTTCTAAGATTATCAAATCTAATCCATACCTGAATAGACCAAAAAGTGTCACATGAAACCTTTGCTGGAAGAACTCTAGGTAATTGAGAAACCATTTTCTCCCTAGGAAGCCTATTTCATTTTCTCATAATGCAAATTGTGGAGTTTTCCATAAGCTTAAATTTGCCACTTTTGAGTTGCTTTTCATTGTTTTCAATTTTCACTTCTGGTCGTGAATTGGAATAAATCTACTCCTTTTTTTTCTAATGATGGGCATTCAAGTATTTGAAGATAGTTTTTGTATCCTACCTGCCCCTTATCTCCTCACCCACAGGTCCTTTTTTTCTCCAAGATCGTTATTCTCAACTCCATCATATGAATTTAAGATGCATTTATGATTCCGGGTTCAGAATGAGGGAGGTTGTTGGCTCTATTATACTCTTTCCTGCTGAGACCCCATATGGAATATTGTGTTCAGTTCCAGGTGTCACATTTTAGGAAAGACATTGACAAAGTGGCACATCCAGATGAGAATGGGAATGGGAAGAGAACTGGAGACTAGTGTATGAGGATCATTTGAAGGATATTTGTATGATTAAGCTGGAGAAGATTCAGGGGAGAGAGGAGGGACTAGACCAGTGGTTCTCAACCTGTGGGTTATATTCAATTTGTAACGATGAAAATATATCCTGCATGTCAGATATTTACATTATGATTCATAACAGTAGCAAAATTACAGTTATGAAGTAGCAATGAAAATAATTTTATGGTTGGGGGGTCACAATAACATGAGGAACTGTATTAAAGGTTGCATTAGGAAGGTTGAGAGCCACTGGATTAGACTATTAAAATGTCTGTCATGTGATTAACTTGGTTTATTTTGGCTTAAAGGAAAGAACTAGGAATAAAACTGGTTGTTGCTGATGGACAGAAAGACTCTATGTAGAGAAAATCTTCTAACAATTAGAGGTATGCTGAAGTGTAGAGAGCAGTCTTGGGAAGTACAGTGGTGGAATAATTTTCATTGAAAGTCTTTAATTGGAAGCTGGATAGTTTTTTGTTAGCAGTGCTAAAGAGGAGATTCCTGAGCAGGTATGGATTATAGAGATGTCCAATATCTTGGGGGTTCTTTCAAACCAGATATTATGATTAATACATAATAATGACACCACTCATTTTCTTTATCACTGTCCTTTATGCATTTTGAAATTTGCCAATTTACTTCCTAAACTGTGGCAACCAAATTCAACAGATTAATATTAGATATGGTCTGATCACATATGTGCTGCCTTCATTTGGGACACTATCATTTTTAGCTCAAGATCATTTTTAGCGCTTTTGTCTTTCTCCTCAGATTATTGATTCACATTGAGCTTATAGGGTACTAATATTGGGAGGACTTCCACAGCATAAACTGTTGTCAAGTCACATTTATTAACATAATTCTCATTCTCTTTCACTTATGTAGTCAGCGACTATTTCTAACATAAATGTAATTATATGTATATATCTTTATAATTATCTACTTTATAATTATATATATATGTGTATAAACTTTATATTTATCTACATTAACAGAACTTAGTCGATTTAATTTCCTTCCACAATACTGTTTTGTTCCTCCAGTTACATCCATGACTGGATTCTTTGTTTTTCTATCAGATGTAAGGTTCAACTACATCATCAAGGAATTTTCCCATCACTGCTTAATGAAAGAGATTTCCTCATCATTACTCCATGTACCATCCTCTCCCATCTCACCTAGACAGCATGGCTTGTGTTTAACATGATGAATGGAATGAGGAGCTTATTTTTTTTGCAGCCAAGTCCAGGATGATATATTGGAAGAGGGAAACAAGCTCACAAGGCAGCATGAGCCTGTCTTCCCACTTATTTGTTTATCTTAATTGGTATTTTTTATGTCTCTGTCCCCTTAAATGAGATCCAGGCTCTATAATATGTTATGTGTAATGCTTCAGACTCTTCCAATGCAGTTGAGGACAGGGAAATAAGGACCTTGAGTTGAAGGCAGAGATATTGCTATAGATATCAAAACTAGGCAGTTATCTTGTCAGGGATATAGTACTAGTCTGTGAAATATGAAATTCAAGAGTGATGCTCAATATTGGTGTTAGCTATAAATTGGGAATGGAAGCCCACAAAAGCTCTGATTCACTTGGTTTTCATAATACTTGAATTTCCTCCATTGGAAATCAGCTTCTTTTAGTTAAGTTATTGAATATTTGTGTCTCTTATTAAAATACAAGTAGTAACACTTCACCTTTCCATTGTACATTAAGATTTCCTTCATCAGGAAGTGGGAAACTGAGAAAGAATATTTACAACCAGTGTTTCTGATAAAGGCCTCATTTCTAAAATATACAGAGAATTAAATAAAATTTATAAGAATACAAGTCATTCCCCAATTGATAAATGGGCAAAGGATATGAACAGGCAATTTTAAGAGGTAGAAATTAAAGATATCTTTAAGCATATGGAAAAATGCTCTAAATCACTATTGATTTGAGAAGTGCAAATCAAAACAATTTTGAGGTATCATATCTCACCAGTCAGATTGAGTAAGCTGACAAAACAGGAAAATGACAAGTGCTGGAGAGGAAGTGGAAAAATTGGAACTCTAATGAATTGTTGGTGGACCTGTGAACAGATACAACCATTCTGGAGAGCAATTTGGGACTGTGAGCAAAGGGCTATAAATAACTGCATATCCTTTGCCCCAGTAATACCACTTTTGGGGTTGTATCCCAAAGAGATCATAGAAGTAGGAAAAGGACTCATATGTACAAAAATATTTATTGCAGCTCTCTTTGTGGTGGAAAAAACCTGGAAATTTAGGGGATGCCCATCAATTGGGAAATGGCTGATCAAGTTGTGGTATATGAATGTAATGGAATACTATTCTGGTATAAGAAATGGGAAGAAGATGGACTTCATAATTACCTGGAGAGGCTTATATGAATTGATGCTAAGGGAGAAGAGCAGAACCAGAAAAAATTTGTACACAGTCATAGATACATCATATGTGTGATGACCAACATTGATAAACTAGACTCTTCTCAGCAACGCACAGTTAAAATACACCTCTACAAATCTCAGAATGGAAGGAGATATCTACATTCAGAGAAAGATCTAGAAGGACCAGAGTTTAAATGGAGACTGAAGCAATACATGCTATTGTTCTTTTCTATGTTTGGTTTTGTTTCTTTTTTCCCTTTGTTCACTCCATTGGTTACAATGCTTCTATACAACCAGACTATTGTGCAACGTGAAAGTGTTTGCAGATCCTAGACATGATTGTACACCACCATGGGGGGTGGGAACATAGGAGGGGAAAAAAATCTGAAACTCAAGTGATTCTGGAACTGAATCTTGTAAACTAAAAGTAAATAAACAAGTCAATTAAAAAAATTTCCCTCATCACCTTTCCAATCCCCATCAACAAACTTTAGAGTCAAGTACCCTATCCTAATCAAGTTTCCACAATATTCAAATTGTTTCTTCTTGGCTGCTTATAATATTTTCTCCTTGATCTGGAAACTTTGGAACCTGGGTATAATATTTCTAGGAGTTTCCTTTCTGGGATATTTTTCAAGAGGTGATTGGTGAATTCTTTGAGGTTCTATTTTGCCCTCTGGTTCTAAAATATATGGTCAATTTTCCTTGAGAATTTCTTAATGGATGATTTCTAGGTTCTTTTTTTGATCATGGCTTTCAGTTAGTCTAATAATTTTTAAAGTATCTCTCCTAGTTCTGTTTTCCAGGTCAGTGGTTTTTCCAGTGAGCCATCTCACATTGTCTTCTATTTTTTAATTTGTTTGGATCTGTTTAATAGTATCTTGATTTCTCATAAAGTCATTCTCTTCCATTTGCTTCAATCAAATTCTGAAGGAAGTCTTCTCTTCAGTGAACTTTGGAAATTCTCTTTCTATCTGGCAAATTTGTCTTTTTAAGGCATTCTTCTTTTCATTGGCTTTTTAGGTCCCTTTTGCCATTGGAGTTCATCTATTTTTAAGGTATTATTTTCTTCAGTCAGGTTGTTGACTCATTTTTCATAATTTTTTTGCATCATTCTCATTTCTCTTCCCATTTTTTCTTCCACTTCTCTTTCTTGATTTTCAAAATCCTTCTTGAACTCCTCCATGGTCTGTAACTAATTCATATTTTTCTTGGAAGCTTTTGAAGCAGGAGTTCCGATGTCATTGTCTTCCTTCCCATCCATGCTTTGATCCTTTTTGCCACAACAAAGGAATCTAAAGTTGGATGGCTGTACTTCCTTTGCTTGCTTATGTTGCCTCTCAATTACTTGAGTTTTGAGCTTTTTGCCACAGTAGAACTCTGATTCCAGAGAGGAGAGCTTTGTCCCAGATCACCAGGGTTTTCACAGCTGTAGGAGTTTTAGTTGAGTGCCCTCTTACAGCCCCCACATGCTCTGGCTCCCTGGTCACACACCCTAGGACCTCCACCCAAGGCAGCGATTCAGATCCAAGCAGCTCAAGTCAGAGTGATTTCCCAGGAGTTCTGAAGCAGCCACGTGGAGGAGGCTGCATGGCTGCAGCACCTCTGCCTCTTCTTGCCTTTTTGGCCCACAGGCAGTGGCCAGACCATACCATTGGTGCCCCTGTTCCCACAAAGTCCACACTGACCTTTTGGTCATTGGCATTTATGGGTTGATAATTCTGGAAACCACCACAGCTGCTGGTGATCCACTCTCCTGAAGTCTGCTCCAGAAACTGCTGGTCTGGACCATCCAGGGGCTAAAATCATGGGTTCACATGGAGCTGAGCTTGGCTCCCAGCAGGCTGCAAAGAACCCTTCCTTTCCACCTGCTGGGCTGGCTGCCTTCAGCAGATTTCTTTCTCTCTGTCACTTTGTGGGTTCTGTACCTCTAAAATTTGTTTAAAGTCATATATTATAGGTATTTGGGGTGGTTATTGGGGGAGCTCTCAGAGTTGTCCTGCTTCTATGCTGCCATCTTGGCTCTGCCCCCACCTTCAGTGAGCTTTTATACATCCGTTTCCATTTAGAAAATTTTTCTTTTCATCAGGAATGCTCTTAAGTCTTTAATTTCATTAAGTATTCCTTTTCCTCCCAAAAGACTATTTTTAGTTTTGCTTGGCAAGGTATTATTGGTTGTAATCCTATCACTTTTTTCTTCTGGAATATGATATTCTGAGGAAACCAATTATTTAATGTAGAAGCTGCTAAATCTTGTGTCATCCTGATTTTGTCTCCACACAATTGACTTGGGTCCATTTAACAGTTGTCTTTGTGGCTTTGATTATATCTGTTTTCACATTCTTGTCTTCCTTTATAATCAATGTCATGTGCCATTCCAACTTGAGTTCTTTTGCTTTTCTGAGTATACTGTTCATTCACTTAGGTAGATTCTCATAGGTAAACAATAATCTCATTTCATTGGGTTTTTCCTTTTCTTTAGATGAGGTCTTCATACTGACTACTAGTAGAAGTTGTTTCTTACTGGAATTGTTAAATTTATAATTATGTGCCTTGGAGCTTAGGATATAGTGTGTCATTGTTTTGCTTTTCTTGGAGGCAATCCTGTGGAACTTTTCAGTTGGCACATTGTTTTCTGTGTATAGAAGTTCTGTACTGCTTTATTTAATTATTTGAGCATTGTGATTTTTTAAAATATTTTTTTCTCTGGGAGATGTATGTTAATTAAAATGTCTCAGAAATCTAGCTCTTAAAAGTAATTACTTTTGAATGGAATATCAATCATGTGTTCTCATGTTATTATCACTTTTTCTCTTTCCTGGAGGATTATCCTCCACTTTAGTATTTTTATATTCTACATATACTAATAGCTCGTGATTCTGAGGATATGCCATAATAGAATATTTTTCTAATACTCTTAATTTTTAAATTTTCACTGGAATCTTTGAATTCTACATGTATTATTAATTTCTTTTTAAAAATGTATTATATTTCTCCTTTGAACTATTCTGTAATTGCTTTTTGCTCTTCCATGCTATCTTTGGATTCCAGAGGCCGCTGTATTTTAATCAAGGGTTGCTTCATTTTCCTTTATTTTATGCATTTGTTGAAACAACTTTGTAATCTCTTTGAGGATTTAGCTCTCATGCATCATTCTCCTTTTAGGATCTTCTCTATTAATTTTTTCTTGTGTGCTGGGTTTTTAAAATATTTTCCCACTTGATATGTTTGGTAATTCAGATGTTTTCTTTCTGGTATTGTCTCATAACTCATTTTGCAATTCATCCCCCTTTGCAGTTAGGTACATCTCTAGGAATCTATTACAAGCCTTCCTCAACCTCTCCTATTATTGGAGGATTGAATTTTCTGTGTCTTTTGTCTTTTTCTAAGTATCTTCTGGAGCAAAAAACTTGTTCCATTCCATTTTCCTTTCAGCTTGGTTTAGCCATAAACACTGACCCACTGCCTGAATACCTTCCTTAGCTCCCCTCACCATTTTCCTGCTATGGATGGAATAAAACATTTCATTTTTGAATAAAAAGTTTGGGAAGAGTGTTTCTTGGTAGAGTGTATGGAAACTATGTAGAAGGCACTATGTTTTCCCTCTTTCTCTTCATATAAGAGACTCTGTTCTCCACATTCTTCTAGAATGGAAGGTGTGAGAAAGCCAGAAATGAGTTCCGCTGGCAATGTTTCTGTTATGAAGGAATTCCAATATGATCTCAAGTTACAAGATTTCATGTGCATTGTACATACGTTACAGGGAGCATGGATGCTAGTTACTCATGAAGGTGCTGTGCTAGATGAACTGTGTAAAGATTAGTATTCTTAGGTAATACTTCATTAGAATTTTTAACCTGTTTAAATTCTCATTTTTCCCTGTTTATTCAACAGTTATTTCTCTGCTTCTAATGCAAAATTGGCTTTTGGAGGTTATTTGGGAGTTAGTGGAGACAGGGTAAAATATCTGGTAGGCTGTTTTCTTGTTTCTGCAATCCAACTTTTGAATCTTAGATTTTAGAGGAGTATCCAGCCTCATGAAGGGGTAAAATATTGAACTTAGTTTCAGGAAACAAAGCTTAGCTTTGCCATTATTTTATGTGACATTTAGGAAGCTAATTTAACCTTACAGTCTTTCAATTTATCCATCTGTAAAATTTGAGTTTTAACTCAAATTTAAGTATCTATCTATCCTAACATTTCATGACCTAAAATTTCTTTTAGCTCTGACATTCTTTGCACCAAGGTCCCTGTCAGTTATTACTACCTATGCTTCCATGTGACAAGGGATATTTCACCAAATAAGAAAATCATCTTGTCTCAAAACTTGGCTATTAAAGTCAAAGGGCAGAGGGACCAACAGAGAAGGAAAATAAAGCTGAGACAATTCACATTTCAGGATCTACTCCCCGCTGGGTAGGTCTTTGGAAAGCCCCTTTGTACTAGAATTGGGGTCCGATTAGATTTTGAGTGGTCCTTTCTGCTACATTCCAGCTGACAGATATGTAGGAAGGTTACCAAAGGCTTTTTACATTACCTTGTCCTCCACAGCCTTTTATTTCAAATTAATTTTGTGAGACAGGTAGAAGATGCTGCCTTAGCTCTGTCCTTGGGAAAAGGAGTGCTTCTCTTGTTTGAAGAAATATTTTTATAGCCGAAATGTGCAGGTTAAAGTAATTTTTTGACAGGTAAAATACTTGACTATTGCCCACAGTGAATCCTTTTTCTCTATTCTCTCCTTTTTTTCTGTCCTTTTAATATCTGTCTCTTTATTGCATAGAACTGCCATATTTGTTCATTACTGGCTTTCATATACTTTCTGGCATCTTTAACACTATTCCCCAGCAATTTTTTTCTTGTTTTTCTCAAGGTAGAGTTTTAAGTCAGGTGAGAATGTGATTTTGACTGCAAGGCGATACCAACTGCATGCCAGCTGTTCTGCTGAGGATGCAGGTGTCATATTCTGTCTTACTATGGACTGACAGTTGTCAGTGATTAGGCAAACACTTGGACCAGAGACAAGAATGTGTCTGAAACAGGATCCAAGTGACTATAACCATAGAATCTCATCTTTCATTACAGATTCTTAGAATGGGAAGAGAACTCAAAGGTCCTATAAAGTAGCCCAAATGTTAAATATCTCATCTTCCCTTTGATATTACACACAAGTGATCATCTAGGATTTACCTGAAAACCTCCACTGAAGAAATTCTCCCTACCTCACAAGGCACAACAATGCACTGTTGAGCAATTTCAGTAGCTTGACATTTGCCACTTATACTGAACCCATGCCCAGATTATGATATGCAGATATATGGACAATCCATAAGGCTCTTCCATCTGTACATAATCTTCATATGGCAGTTAGGTGATGAACTGGATCTAGGATTCAATAGAAAGAAGAAAGGAGTTGATATTGCTTATGGGAAATTAGAAGATGCTTTAAGTTACCCCAATTTTCCCATTGAAATGAAGGCTCATCTTTTTTTTTATTGACTTCTTTGTTTACTTTTAGGTTATAAGATTCGGTTCCATAGTCACTTCAGTTATAGATTTTTCTCCCCTTCCTCCACATCCCCCACCCGACCCCCCCATGGTGGCATACAATCATGTACAGGATCTGCAAACTCTTTCACATTGTACAATCGTCTGGTTGTATAGGTGTTATAGCCAATGGAGTCAACAATGAGAAAAGATAAAACAAAAGCCAAACATCAAAAAGAATGATAGCATGTATTGCTTCAGTCTCCGTTCAGACTCTGATCTTTCTGGATCTTCCTCTGATGGATCTCCATCCTGAGACTTGTATAGTTGTCTTTTAACTGTATGATGCTGAGAAGTGTCCAGTTTTTCAAAATTGGTCGTCTCACATATGATGTATATGTGACTGTGTACAATTTTTTCCTGGTTCTGCTCTTCTCACTCAGCATCAATTCATATA
>CM053595.1:70670200-70693441 GCA_028646575.1 Pseudocheirus occidentalis | reverse complement strand
CATTTGATTATAGAACTTTAAATTCTAGATTCTTTCACTTCCTCCCTCATCACCCACCCTCACTGGAAGGACAAACAATTCATATTCCAGGCCCTTCAATCCCTTAATGTAGAAGCTGCTAGATCCTGGATTATCCTAATTGTGTTTCGACACAATTCAAATTGTTTCTTCTTGGCAGCTTGTAAGATTTTCTCCTTGTTCTGGGGACTTGGGAACCTGGCTATAACATTCCTATGAGTTTTCTTTCGGGAATCTTTTTCAAGAGGTGATTGGTGAATTCTTTCAATTTCTATTTCTCCCTCTGATTCTAAAATATCAGGGCAATTTTCCTTGAGAATTTCTTGAAGGATGCTTTCTAAGTACTCTTTTTGATTGTGGCTTTCAGGTATTCTAAGAATTTTTAAACTGTTCCTCCTGGATCAATTTTCCAGGTCAGTGTTTTTTTTCAAGGTGATTATTTCACAATGCCTTCTATTTTTTCATTTGTTTGGATCTGTTTAATAGTATCTTGATTTCTCATAAAGTCATTTGTTTCCATTTGCTCCACTCTAATTCTGAATTAATTATTCTCCTCAGTGAGCTTTAGAGATTCTTTCTGTATCTGGCAAATTCTACTTTTTATGGCATTTTTCTCCTCATTGGTGTTTTGGGCCTCTTTTGCCATTTGAGTTCACCTATTTTTTAAGGTGTTATTTTTTTCAGTCAGATGGTTGACTCTCTTTTCATGTTGTTCTTGCATCATTCTCATTTCTCTTCCCAATTTTTCCTAAACTTCTCTGATTTGGTTTTCAAAATCCTCCTTAAGCTGATCTATGGCTTGCAGGCAGTCTTCACGTTTCTTGGAAGCTTTTGGTTCAAGAGTTCTGTCTGTGTTGTCTTCCTCCTGTTCCATGCTTTGATCCTTTTTGTCCCCAAAAAAAGGATTCTAGAGTTCGATTGCTGTTCTTACTTTGCTTCCTTTGTCTGCTCATGTTGCCAGTGAATTACATGATTTTTTAGCTATGTGGAACTCTGCTTCCAGAGTGGAAAGCTCTGTCTCAAATCACTGGGGTTTTTGCAGCTGCTGGAGCTTTTAGGAGGCCAACGTTTCTGCAGCCCCCAACAGCTTTGGCTCACTGAAAACACAACCCAGGACCACCACCTATGACTGCTCTCTGGATCTAGGCCACTCAACACAAGAGCACTTTGCCTCTGAACAATCACATAGTCCCCCTGCAGTCTGCAGGCTATGAGCTCTGAAGCAGCCACATGGAGGTGGCTGCAGAGTTGCCACTTATGCTGCTTCTTTGCCCTGGAGGCAGTTAGGCTCGACTGCTTTTCTCCCCCAAATTTAGCTGAGTTGCATTGACCTTTCACTTAGTCCTTGTTTGTTATAGGTAGATAATTCTGGAAACTGCCACAGTTGCCACCAATCCACTCTCCTGAAGGCTCCAGCTGCTGATCTTCCTGGTCATCCCAGAGCAAAGTGATGGTTTCAGGCTGGGCTTGTTTCAGGCTGGGCTGGTTTTGGCTCCCAGAGTTCTGTGACGGTCCTTACTTGGTGAGCTGCCTTCACCATGAGATATCTTTTTCTGTATTTTTGTGAGATTTGGAGCTCTAAATTTTGTTTAGAGTAATATTTTATGGGTATTTGAAATGGCTATTTGGGAGCTGTGGAACCTTATTGCTTCTACACTGCTATCTTGGCTCCCCCCCCCCAGTCCATTTTTTAAGGTGTTATTTTCTTCAGCCATTTTTTAGCCTCCTTTACCAGGCTATTGACTTTTTTCTTGTGATTTTCTTCCATAACTCTCATTTTTCTTCCCAATTTTAACTCTGTTTCCCTTACTTGATTTTCAGAATCGTTTTTGTGGTCTTCCATGGCCTATAACCAATTCATATTTTTTTTCTTGGAGGCTTTGGATATAAGAGCTTTGATTTGGGGTGGTATGTTTCGATCTTCTTTGTCACCAAAGTAAGATTACATAGTCTAATTTTTTTTTCTGTTTGCTTGTTTTCCCAGCCAATTACTTGACTTTTGAGCTCTTTGTTAAAGTAGGACTCTGTTTCCAGTGTGGAGGGTTGTCTGATAAAGGAGGTTCAACATTTGCATGAATGGAACACTCAGCACTTCAAAAGATCCAATGTAGTTTATTTAGAATATAGATGAATAGGAAGGAAGCCAGAGATAAGAGAGTATACACACACACACCCCCACACACAATATATATATATATCATCACCACTGTGGGGAAGTACCAAAACCTGACCACACAAGCTGGGGAATCCTGGGTACAGCCATCAGGGTTCTGCATGTTCAGGTCCCAGGCAAGATATTGCCTCCATGGTGAGGTCTCCATGTCTCCATGGTGAGATTCCAATTTGGAATCTGAATCTTGCAGTTTAAGTAGTGCTGAGAATAAAGAAGGCATACTGCCAGGTGTTTTTTAGCAAGCATCATATCTTGCGTGAGGGTAGGGAGGGAGGTGAATCCCTCCAAGAGCATCCCCCCCCCAAGAGTGATGGTTCCTTGGAATGGCTAATTCCAGGAGTTGGGTAGTTAACCATATCTCTTCCCAAGGTCCTGGCCAGGGTCCCAGGAGAATTGAAGTCCTCATGTTCCCAGGATTTTATGTTACAAAACAACTCAGAGTAATATAAAGGTCCTATTGAGTTGGGGCCTTAATTTGTATAATCTTATTCCTTACAGAGGGCCTTACCTTGCCCCTTCAAGAATGTACTGTCCCAAGCTTCAGAGGTTTTGTGCAATTGTTTTCAGAGATATTTCTAGGGACTGATAAATCTTTAGTTCTTCCAATGTGGTATTATCAAAGTAGAAATGTTTTCTCCTTTTCTGATATGTACTCTAGTCTGTGAATTACCACAAGCACTCTTTTCTGCATTGGGAATGTGAGGCGGATTCCCTCTCCACCACAGCCACAAGCTCTGCCAATCTGGCATTCTTTTCTCCATATGGCCATCACCCAGGACTGTGACCCAGACCTAAGGTGGGCAAAACAAAAAATTATGCCTCAGAAAAAGCCAAGAGATCCCTAAAATCTCCCTCTGATCAGCTGCCCAATCCCCCCTGCCCCCACAACTTTCTTTGGGCCAAGAGCTATTGCTGCTGCCAACTCTGCCATCCCGGAGCTGGAGCTAGATGTTGCTACTCTCTCACCTAGGTCTGAAAGACCTTTCCTACTAGCCTTCTAAGCTGTCTTTGGTGTTTGTGTGTTGAGAAGTCTGGAAACCATCATAGCTGTCAATGATTCAGTGCCCTAGGGACATGGTCTGTGCCAGTGTGTCCCATTGTGGTTATGAATATGCTGATATAGTTGTGAATCACAAAATGTAACAGGTTCTCCACAAGGAGGACAGAACAAAAACCTTTATTCAAATACTAAAAAACCGAGTCCCCAAACTAGAAAGTCAGTCATTATAGTAAGCATGATATTGGCACATGTTTTGTTTCTTTTTAAAATTCTTTATTAGTCACATTGTAAAGAAGTGTTAGGACCAATTAGAGGAACCACAAGAAAGAAGAAACAAAACAACAAAAGAAAAACAGAGAGCAAATAGTATGTATTGATTTGCATTCAGACCCCATAATTCTTTCTCTGGAAGAGAACAGCATTCTCAATCATGAGTCTTTTGGAGTTGCCTTAGACCCTTGAATTGCTTAGAAAAGCCAAGTCTATGAAAGTTAGTCATCACACAATGTGTCTGTGTGTACAGTATCCTCCTGGTTCTGCTCACTTCACTCAGCATCAGTTCATATGTCTTTGGAGGTTTTTTCTGAAATCTGCCTACAGAATAAAAGTATTCCATTGCATCCATATACCACAGCCTGTTCAGCCATTTCCCAGCTAATGGGCATCAACCTCAATTTCCAATTCTTGGCCACCACAAAAAGAAGCTCTTGTATTTTTTAAAGGGCCAAATCTGTTTGGTTTTATTTTTGCTGTTCTTTATATCATTTTAAAATAAACCAAATGACAGAAAGTTTTTAGAGATACAGAATTAAATTTATTCATGGAAACTTATTCCAGTAGGTCTTAAAAGCTTTTTGTCTTTTAAAAAAGACAAGTATCAAAATATAAACACCAAATGAGGGGACACATTTAAGTACTTATCATCTAACACCTTAGAAGGAATTGTCTTGTGAAGAAAGGCATTTAGAAAGGTATAAGTAAAGGAACAGAGGGATACCCAGATCTGGGAGATTAGTCCAGAAAGGAAAGGTATGAGAATGGTCATGAAAAGAAAGATGAGAAAACACCTTTGCACCTAGCTCAGGACCTTTTTTCATAATTTTGCCTGTGGTAGGTTAACCGTACTCTGAAGGTTTTCTATCCTAAATTATAAAAATCTCATCTTACTGGCAAAGAGATGTACTGGATGGATCTCCAGGTTTCTGTGCTGATCCTCTAGGATTACCCAGGTTGATAGAGGTGAGCCCTAGAGGCTTACACATTAGATTCAATAAGTTTGTTAAAAAATTATGCCAAAAAGTAGATGCTCTCTCTATGCTTATGATTGTGGACAAGATCCATGACTTATTCATTTAAAAACATTATTCTGAGGAGGGCTCTATAGGCTTCACCAAAATGCCAAAGGGGTCCATGACACAATAAAATGTTAAGAAGATATGTTCTATAACTATAAGTTGAACTGTAGATGCTCATTTCCTTTGGGAGGAGTTTCAGTTGATCAACAAGTATTTTTAAGTACCTAGTATGTATCATGCACTGTGCTAAGGGCTGGGTGTTCAACAAAAGGCAAAAACACCAATCTCTGTTCTTAAGAATCCAACACTCTAATACGGGAGACGTGTCAATAAATACATACAAACATAGACCTCTCCCCTATGAGACTAGCTCCCATTTATTCTTCACACATCTGTGACCCATTTGAACTTTACCTTTACTGAAACCTGTGGAGCCCTTCTCAGAGAAATGTTTCTAAATACACTGAAAACAATGCATAGGATTACAAAAGAAACTCTTTATACTGAAATACAGTTATTAAAATGAAAAAAGTTCACAGCTTCAAGGTTAAGAACTCTTATTTTAAAGAGTTGGCTGGAGAACTGGGAGGAAAAGTGATTTTCCAAGGTTCTCATAACCAGAATGTATCCAGCTGTTTTCAGAGGAGATATTTCAATCATAACTCAATCATAGCTTCTTATTATGAAATTATTTTGATAATATTAATACATAGTGGACTATACACAAATTTGCTGTCAGAGCACCTGAACTAAATGTTAGCACTGTTATTTACTGCTTGTGTGAACTTTTGCAAGGACCTTCTCTCCAGAATACAGTTTTCTTATCTGTAAAATGAGGAAGTTGTACTTTCTGATACTGAGGTTGCTTTTGGTTGGATTTTTTTTCTTCAGATTTTTATTTTTATTATTTTATTTTTTCCTTTGTAATATCAATATTCAATTAATTTTTAATTAATTATTTTATTCATTTTCTTGTTTACATCATTCATTTCCACTAGATTTTGAGCTACAAATTTTCTCCCCGCCTTTCCCCTATGCATAACCCCAAAACACCAATCTCACTGTAAAGCCCCTCCCCCAATCTGCTCTCTTTTTCGTCCTCCTCCAACGTCCCTCTAAGTTTCTGGTAGGGCAGGGAGGATCCCCCTACCCAGTGCTTGTATATCTTAATTCCCAGTTGCATGTAGTTAATAATAATTCTGTTTATCTATCTATCTATCTATCTATCTATCTATCTATCTATCTATCTATCTATCTTTTTAACATTTGATTGTAGAACTTTAAATTCTAGATTCTTTCAGTTCCTCCCTTGTCACATACCCCCACTGGAAGGACAAGCAATTCAATACAGGCTATACATGTGTAATTACACAGGACATCTTCACAGTGGACATATTGTGAGAGGCTGATTATATGTTTCCCCTTCCTATTCCACCCACCTTGTTCTGTTCTCTACCCCATCCCTGTCCCTTTACTGAAGGGTGTGCTTCCAGCAACCCTCCCCAAGACCTTGCCCTCCCCTCTGTCATCCTGCTTCTCATCCCCCTCCCCCCTACTCTCTTCTGTGGCAAGATTCCAAGTTTAGAGTTTATGTTGTTCCTTCCTTAAGCCAAATTCAATGAGAGTAAATGAAAGTAAAGTTATAACAGTTATCCCTTGCTTCTTCTATATGGGATGATTAACCCCATTTTGTCTCTCCCTTTCTCCTATCATTCTAGTCCTCTTCCACCTCAGAATTTCATCTTTTAAAGTATTTTCCCTTCATATTCAATTGATCCTGTACCCTCTGTGTACACATATACACACCTGCTCAGATATGTATTCATGCACATATATACACTCCTATGTAGACATATGTGTATGTACAATTATATGCATTTCTATTCCCTTCACCTATCCTAATAGTGAGAAAAGTCTCATAAGTTAGTGTTATTGTTTTTCCATATTGGCATGCAAATAGTTCAATTTTGATAAGTTCCATATGATTTCTTTCCCATGTTTACCTTCTCATGCTTCTTGTGTTTGAATGTCAAATTTTCTGTTTTGTTCTGGTTTTTTCAGCAAGAATCCTTGAAAGTATTCCACCTCACTGAATGACCATATTTTCCCCTGGGACATTATACCCATATTTTCTTTTTTTTTAAATTTGTTTTCTTGTTTACATCATTCATTTCCATGAGCCTTTTGAGTTACAAATTTTCTCCCTGTCTTTCCCCAAAACAGCGATCCCACTGTAAAGCCCCTCTCTAACTTTCTGGTAATGCATGGAGAGTCTCCCTACCCCAGCCCCTGTATATCTGAATTCCTAATTGCATATATTTCAGAGCTTTAAATTCTAGATTCTTTCAGTCCCTCCCTTGTTATTCACCCCCACTGGAAGGACAAGCAATTCAATACAGGTTATACATCTGTAATTACACAGGACAGCTTCACAGTGGACATATTATGGCAGTCTGATAATATGTCCCTCCTTTCTATCCCTTCCCCCCTTGTTTTCTTCTCTATCCTGTCCCTGTACCATTACTGAAGTGTGTCCTTCCAGGAACCCTCCCACAGACCCTGCCCTCCCCTCCATCATCCCACCTCTTATCCCTATACAGCCTACTCTCCTGTGTGGCACGATACCCAGTTTATAGTTTATGTCATTCCTTCCCTAAACCAAATTCAATGAGAGTAAATGAGAGTAAAGTTGTAACAGCTTTCCCTTGCCTCTTTATATGGGATGATTAACCCCATTTTGTCTCTCCCTGTCTCCTCTCATTCTAGTCCTCTGCCAACTCAGAATTTCAACTTATAAAGTATCATCCCTTTGTATTAAATTGATCCTATACCCTCTATATACACATATACACACATGCTCAGATGTGTATTCATAGGCATATATAGCCTCATATATATACATTTGTATTCCCTTCCCATATCCCCATACTAAGAAAAGTTTCATAAGTTAGTGTTATTGTTTCCATATTGGTATGTAAATAGTTCAACTTTGATAAGTTCCTTATGATTTTTTCCCATGTTTACCTTCTCATTCTTCTTGTGTTTGGTTGTCAAATTTTCTGTTCAGTTCTGTTTTTTTCAGCAAGACTGCTTGAAAGTCTTCCACCTCATTGAATGACCATATTTTCTCCTGGAACATTATACTTCATTTTGTTGTGTAGGTAATTCTTGGTTTTAATCCCAGCTCCCTTGGTCTCCAGAATATCACATTCCAGGCCCTTTGATCCCTCAATGTAGAAGCTGCCAGATCCTGGGTTGTCCTAATTGTGCTTCCACACTATTCAAATTGCTTCCTCTTGGCAGCCTATAATATTTTCTCCTTTAACTGAGGATTCTGGAACCTAGTTATAACATTTCTAGGAGTTGTCTTTTGTGGATCTATTTCAAGCGGTAATCAGTGAATTCTTTCAAATTCTAGTGTGCCCTCTTATTATAAAATATCAGGGTCATTTTCCTTGAGAATTTCTAGATGGATGCTTTCCAAGTTCTTTTTTTGATCATGGCTTTCAGGTAGACCAATAATTATCAAATTGTCTCTCCTGGATCTCTTTTCCATGAAAGTGGTTTTTTCAAGGAGATATTTCACATTGCTTTATATTTTTTCATTTGTTTGTAATGTTTAATAGTATCTTGGTTTTCTCATAAAGTCATTAGCTTCCACTTGATCTGCTCTAAATCTGAAGGAATTATTCTCTTCAGAATGCTTTTGAGATTCTTTTTCCAACTGGCAAATTAGACTTTTTCAGCAATTCTTCTCCTCATTGCCTTTTTGGTCCTCTTTTGCCATTTGAGTTAATTTGTTCTTTAAGGTCTTGTTTTCTTCAGTCAGTTTGTTGACTCTCTTCTCATGGTTTTTTTGCATCATTCTCATTTCTCTTCCCAATTTTTCCTCCACTTCTCTTATTTCGTTTTCAAAGTCCTTTTTAAGTTGATCTGTGGCTTGTAGGCAGTCTTCATGTTTCTTGGAA
The DNA here is from genome assembly GCA_028646575.1 of Pseudocheirus occidentalis. NCBI lineage: Eukaryota > Metazoa > Chordata > Mammalia > Diprotodontia > Pseudocheiridae > Pseudocheirus > Pseudocheirus occidentalis. The sequence goes on along the minus strand of CM053595.1, from coordinate 70,684,987 downwards.
ACATTTGATGCTGGAGTTTTGACTGTGTTATCTTCTTCCTGCTCCATGCCTTGATCCTTTTTCCCCAAAAAAAGTATTCTAGAGTTTGATTACTGTTCTTCCTTTGCTTCCTTTTCCTCATTTTGGCCAGTTAGTTAATTGCTTGATTTTTTAGCTCTGTAGATCTCTGCTTCTGGGGGGGGGGAAGGAAGCTCTGTCCCAGATAGCTGGGGTTTTCACAGCTGCCAGAGCTTTTAGGAGGGTGCTGCAACCCTTACCAGTTGTTGCTCACTGAAAGCACACCCCAGGACCAATCTGCAGGCCAGGACCTCTGAAGCAGCCAGGTTGCAAGTGGTGGCTGCTTGTACTACGTTGTGCCACTTCTGCTGCTTCCTTGGCCTGTGGGCAGTTTGGACAGGCTGCTTTTCTCTGCCAAATTTAGCTTGAATTCCACTGATCTTTCTCTTAGCCTTATTTCTCCTGGCTTGATAAAGTGCTCCCTCTCCACTCTCCTGGAAATTTCAGCTATGGCTCCACCCAACCTCCCTGTGTCCAGGCTGCAATTTCAGTCTGGGTTGGTTTCAGCTCCCAGCCTGCTGTGATGAACCCCACCTGCCGAGCTGTCTTCAGCAAGAGATGTTTTCTCTATTTTTGTGACTTTTGGAGCCCTAAAATTTGTTCAGAGTTGTATTTTATCGGTATTTAAGGTGGCTGTGTGGGAGCTGCAAAACTTTGCTGCTTCTACGCCATCATCTTGGCTCCACCCTCAGAACACATGGTTAATGCAGCGAACACCCACATTCCCAAGCTTTCACAACAGAAAAGGTTCCCTCAAGCAGGGATCATCTTCTCTCACTCACAGTAGCTCCTCAGCCTGGTTCTTTGAAAGTCTCAGGAAAAGTTCCCAGTAGAAAAGATCTCAGCAGAAGTTCTGGCTGGTTCTCAGAAGAAGCTCCACCACCACAAGTTTCCGGTCTCAAAATAAAATTCACTTTCTCCAGCCTGGGCCTCCATGTGGCTTGCTCCAAGAAATTCTTCAAGAAATTCTGCAAGCAGTTCTGACTGTCCAGCTTGTATACTCCCTTATATACGGTATTAACTTCTTCCTGTTCCACCCCTTCCTGTTATGTCAGCAATAGGGGTTTGTAGCTTCTGTTTCTTTAACAGAGACTTAATATAACTAATTTGAAACTAAATGCTAAGTACTTGTTTACTTGCCAATCAAGGGCATGGAAGTGTTTTAAATCTCATTAACATTACACCGTGCTAGACTATACTCCTCTTCTAGCATGGTACAACAAATCTTTCCTATTTACATTCCAGGTTGTCTTAGGCTGGAAATTTGTGTCAGATTGTCATTTTGTTGGTTCTGCTGCTCTAGAATTTATTTAGAGTAATTTTTGTATGCATATTTTGAAGGTTTTGCAGGAGAACTCAAGGAAGTCCCTGCTTTAACTGCACCATCTTGGCTCCATCCCCTCACTTATAAAATTGTAATAATAATCCTTACATTGTTCAACAGACATCCATCAAACACCTGTTACCTTTGTAGAATAGTACCTGTGAGCTATATATCTTGTTTGGTGCAACTTCATGTGTTACTCGTACTTTCCCAGATAGATTGTTAATTCTTTAAGAGCAGAGTTAGCCATGTATTTCCAACCCCTACATAGGCTGGAAACATGTATGTACAACATAAAGACTTTTAAAATTATTTTTAGTTAAAACCCTCATTTGGAAAGAGAGAAGACACTCTCTACTCTACCATTTGCCACTTAGTTGTCAAAGTGAGCTTCCTAAAGTAACCCATCCTAAAGAGAGTGAAAAAGACCAGGACACCCCCAGTCTCTTACTCAGTAAATTCTCATGGCTCCCTATCATCTCCAGGATCAAACATGAAATCCTCTATCTGACATTCAAAGTCTTTCAAAATTTGCCTCCTTTCCAAGTCTTAGATGTTATATATCACCTTGTACTCTACAGTACAATGGCATTGGCCTTGCTGTTCCTTGAACAAGAAACTCCATCTACTGGCTTCACACATTTGCATTGTCTGTCCTCTTAAAACGCTATTTTAATACTCCAAAATCTGTGATGTTGTTGGTTCTGGTTATTCCTCTATGAATCAGTGTCATGAAACTTCAGCCTCAGTACTATCGATAGCAATTAATCAATGAATATTCTTAAGTTCTTGCTATGTTCCTGGAACTAAGTTAAGAGCTGGAGATTCAAAGAGAAGGTAAAACTAGGCCCTGTCCTCAAGGTGCTTTGATTCTAATGGGAAGACATCATGCATATAAATAGATCCATACAAAAGGCAAACAGAACTAGATGGAAGGTAGCCATAGAATTCACTGTGACCCTCTGAAATCATCATCCTGTAGACCAGTGGTTCTCAAACTTACAAAGGCCGTGACCCTTTAATACTCATATGTGGGCATATCTGCATGTGGGAGGACCCACCTGGACACAGATAGAGGAGCAGTGTCTTGGTTCCTAAGACCGTTGGAAATATGTGTTTTCCAAGGGTCTTAGGCTACCCCTGTGACCACTGTGAAAGGGTTGTTTGACCCCCAAAGGTGTCGCAACCCACAGGTTGAGAACCACTGCTACAGACAATTTCTGGTCTTTAGCCTCTTTGAATTTAATTAGTCTGGCAGAAATATTTCCTCCTTATGCTTATTATCTATGGGAGCTTCTCATAATGGCATAGTTACTGAGAAACCATCATCATGTTTAGGCCAAAATGATATTGTTGGAAATTGTCTGATTTAGATTTAGGCCTTCTTAAAAAGTAGGCAATGAACAATATAACCTCTGAAAGTCCTCTCTAGGTCTGTAATTTTCCATATTCTTAGCTGAAGGGGTAGATGTTGTGTCCAGGCTATCTGTGATTATAGGATACACGTCCTCTCCTATCTACCCAACATTTCCTTCATAGTCTTTCTAAGTGTATAGTCTATATTTAAAGGCTACATCTGCTTCAAGCCTTGCTGCAGGCAATCATAACATGAACAAAGCATTAACTAATTAAGAAGGATCAATTCAGACTGTCAAAAGAACACTGATTTTTGTGTGGGCCCAATGAGAATTTATGAAACCTGTAAATGCCTTTTTTTCATCACCTAGTGGTAAAGCAGACCTTTCACTCCAAGGCAAGACTCAGTTTTGTGCTCAGGACTTTTTCAGATAACCCTAGAAAAATACAGAATTCTCATTAAACATCACTAACCCTGAGGCCATCAGGGCCCTTGGTTATACTGGAATAAAATACAGGTATTTGGAGGAAGTCAGGAAAGATATTTGGGCTCTCTCCAAGGATTCTATTCCACCCTCAGGCAATGAGAGGAGAAGTTAAAGCAGTTTTATAAATGGACGCTTGACACCCATCAATTATCCACCTAAGCTGACTAATTCCTCTTTATGGCTTCTTGGTGGTCCAGTTACAGCAAAGGTACCATCAATGTGAAGGTTGGCTTTCTATCAGTTGAAATATGGGAACAGCCCAGGAACCAAAGAATAATGGAGGCAACAGATCTTTCTTTAGTAAAGATGGAGACACTGAGCCCAGCATCTTTTATTTACTTAGATGGAGTTAGTCCCTGAGTGTCCTAAGGCAATTGTTTCAAGCACATGGGGGAAGAATGATCATGTATTCCACTTAAAAATACTCAGGTCATGGCAGGATAGAAATCCTAATATAATTCCTGTGCTTAACGGTATTCAGTGACTACTGAACAAAGTTTGAACTTCTCTGTCAGTCAAGGATATCATAATCTGTTGGCAGCCCATTCTTTTAGCCCTATCTCATATTGCTCTAGCCTATATGAACTACTCTTAACCCCCAAATATATCCTACATTTTCCCACCTTGGTGCCTTTACTCATACTACTCCCTATACCTGGAATGCCCCATGTTGCCTGTTGATTACAACTAACCTTTAAATTTCAACTCAAATACCACCTCTTCTAGAGAGCCCTCTCTGATTACTCCAGTTGATAATAACCTTGTCCCTCAGACCTCAATGCTTAGTTTTACATTCCTTTAATTTACTTAGTAGAGAAATAATAGCATCCTGCAATGGAAATAACGCTAAATATAGAGTCAAGAGTTGTTGTTTTACAGTCATTTCAGTCATGTCCAACTCTTTGTGACCCCACTGGAGTTTTCTTGGTAAAGATACCAGTGTGGTTTGCCATTCCTTCTCCAGTTCATTTTATAGATGAGGAAATTGAGGCAAACAGGGTCAAGTGACTTGCCAACGGTCATACAGCTAGTAATTCCCTGAGGCCAGATTTGAAAAAGGAGGATGGCTCTCTCTGAATCAGGGCCAAACCCTCTATTCACTGTGCACATCAGTGCCCAGCATCAGAGTACCTAGATTTCAAATCGCTGCCCACTTCTCCTTTCTTATCTCTATCTCCTGGCTTCCCTTCAGTACCAAAAGTCCATCTTCAAAAGGAAACCTTTCCTAACCTTTCTTAATTCTAGTGTCTTCCCCTGGTTGATTACTCCCAACATACCCTGCACAGAGCTTAAGGTACTTATTTGTTTCCCCACACATAGCTATCCCTTGGGATGGGGGACTGCTTTTGCCTTTTTTTTGTATCTCCAGCATTTAGCATAGCACCTGGTACATTGTAGGCAATACGCAAATGTTTATTGACTGATTGAGAGTTACTTACACCTTGTTTCAGCTGGATGAGGCTGCTAGATGAGAGGGCACTGAGCCTGGAGTCAGAGATGGCCCAGAGAGCCCTGAGGAGGATGAGTTCCAATCCAGTCTCACATAGATATTAGCTTGTGAATCGTGGGGAAGTCATCTAACATATGCCTGTTTCAGTTGCTTCATATGTAAATAGGGATAATTGTTCCTAACTCCCTGGGTTTTTTCAAGGACCAAATATGAAAATATTTATAAAGTCCATGGCACACAGTAGGTGATTATTATTTATTTGTTTCCTTCCCATGAGAGTCAGAGTTTTGCTTTGTATTTTTGTTTGTTTTAAATCTCAGAGATGAAATTTAATCTCAGAGATGAATTTAAATCTCAGAGATGAAATTAGAGTAGGTAACCCCTGAGTTAGGGGTTATCTTCTAGGCTGAAATCTCAGGTCACTGAGACTATATTAAGTCCACTAGATTGTGAGCCCTTCTAGGGCGGGGACTAGTGTTTGCTTTTCTTTATATTTTCAGAGGTAAGTTCAGTGCCTGGTCTATATTGGTCACTTAATAAACACAAACTGACTGACTGATACACTATAATTGTAATATTTCACATCTTTCTTTGTGCCTTGTCATCCTGTTAGATAAGCTCAATAGGCATAAAGGCTTTGTCTAATCTAAACTTTGTATATTTCCTAGCAAATCAATAGAGCACAGGGCTGCAGGATAAAATTCCAGGCCTGGAATTGGGAAGACCTGAATTAAAATCTTATCTCAGACACCAGCTGTGTGACCCTAGACAAATCACTTAACCTTTATCTACCTCAGGTTCCTGATTGGTAAAATGAGAATAACAAAAGTATCTAGCTCCCAGGGTGATTGTGAGAATTAATTGAGATAGTATTTTCAAAGTGTTTAACATAGCACCTGGAACATAATAGTAGCTTAATAAATATTTTCTTCTTTCCTTCCTTCCTTCCTTCCTTCCTTCCTTCCTTCCTTCCTTCTTTCCTTCCTTCCTTCCTTCCTTCCTTCCTTCCTTCCTTCCTTCCTTCCTTCCTTCTTTCCTTCTTTCCTTCCTTCCTTCCTTCCTTCCTTCCTTCCTTCCTTCCTTCCTTCCTTCCTTCCTTCCTTCCTTCCTTCCTTCCAACATAATAGGCATTAATATTGCCAGAGAAACTTCATCTTTGATAGGGCAATGGACTAGAGGTTGAGGAAAGTGATATGTTAGTAAGGTATTTTATTTTAAACTACATAGAAACCTTGGAGATCTCTTTTCTGCCCCTCCCCCTAGACCCCTACAGTTGGGAAGGTTAACAGCTCTAAATTTGGTTTCCCTGAATCAGCACCACTCTAAGTTCACTATTAAAAGTGGGTGATGATAGTCCAAAAATAAAAACCCATAACCTTTAGCTACATAAAGAAGATCATGTGATCACAGTATTTCAGATGTAGAACTAAAAGGGACCCCCTCACTTCATGGTTCAGGAAACTAAGGCCCAGGGAACATACATGGCCTACCCAAGGTCACACAAGAAGAAAACAATATTAAGGAGCTAGAGACAATGGCATAAAAGGATCATTTGAAGAAACTAGACATACTCAGCCTGGAGAAGAGATGATTCAGGGAAGACTTGCTGACAATGTTCAAGGATATGAGTGGTTGTCAGGAGGAAGACAGATGATACTTGTTCAACATGTCCCCCCAAGGGCAGAAACAAGAGCAAACAGTGGAAGTAGAGATGCAATGTAGTACAGCAGAAAGCATCTTGGATTTGGAGCCTGCTGTAACCTGAATTCTGTTCTGGGATGGTTTGCTCTGATCCTTATGACCTTGGACAAGTCATTTCTCTTCACTGGGTATCAGTTTCCTCATTCCTAAGAGGAATGAGTTGAACTAGATCAATGTTTCTTAATAGGTAATCTTGAAAAATTTGTCAACAGTAAAAGGCTTCTGAATGCTCAATGACCAAAAATTATTCAAAAATCAAACATGTAAAGAATTCAAGGTGTTTTTGGCAGTGCTTGTGCTTAGGTGTTACACTGTGCAACTTCACAGCAGCCTTGGTTCAGAACACAAAGCAGGCATATTTTAAACTGTATATGCCCTATGGCCACACAAGACCAACTAACATCACCAAAACCGGAAAAGGGTCAGGAGAAGAAAAAGTTTAAGAAGCCCTGAACCTGATCCCCATAGTCTCAAGGTCCCAAGCTCAAAAGAGAAAGATATTTGTTCAATGTCAGGAAAATCTTCTCTTTTACATTAGAGCACTCCAAAGGGAGAACAGGCTGCTCAGGGACATAGCATTTCCCTATAATTGAGGTGTTCAAGCAGAAACTGAATATCTACTCTTCAAGGATTTGGGAAAAGGATGGTACTTACTCACATAGAGGCTAAACAATGTGTCCTCTCTTCCAAACGTGAGGTTCTATGATTCTTTAGGGAGAACAATGAAATATGTCCTGGGAAGGGCTAGTCCTAGTAGTCTCTAATTTACACAGTATCATTAAATAACTAGTTTATACAACATCTCAATTTTTTTAAATGACCATATTGTGAAAGTATTTGCAGATCCTATACTTGATTGCATGCTGCCATGGGTGGGGGCAGGGGAGAGGGAGGGGAGAAAATTTGAAATGCAAGGGATTCTGGAACTGAATCTTGTAAACTAAAAGTAAATAAACAAATCAATTTAACAAAAGAAAAAAGAAGGATAATCCTAGCTTCAGCATAAGGCATTCCATTTTGGGGACATCCCCACCATTTCTGGTAAATAAAGAAGCCTATATTAAAACAAACAAAGAAACAAAACAAAACAAAACAAAAAAAGCAAAGAAGAGAGTTTAAATGGAGACTGAAGGAAACAACATGCTCTCTTTCTTTTCCACGTTTGGTTTTGTTTCCTTTCCCATTGTCTATTTCATCAGTTACAACCCTTCTTTACAACCAGACTAATGTCCAATGTATTTGTAGATCCTGTGCTTGATTGCAAGCTGCCATGGGGGTGAGGGGGAGGGAGGGAAGAAAATTTGAAACTCAAGGGATTGTGGAACTGAATGTTGTAAACTAAACATAAATAAACAAATTAATTTTTTTAAATGACCATATTGAATGGAAAAGGGTGATAGACATTGGAATTTTTTTTTTTGCTTTTTGAAGGGGGGAAGGCAAGGTAGTTGGGGTTAAATGACTTGTCTAAGGTCACACATCTGAAACTGGATTTGAACTCAGGTCTTCCTGATTCCAGGGCCGGTGCTCTATTCACTGTGCCACCTAGCCACCCCTAGACATTTCCTTATGGGACTTATTTGGGGGGAGATTTGGGAAAGGCATATATTGTCATTAAATTTTTAAGCACCATTAATCTGTATCAAGTTCCTTTGCTGGACTGGACTTTGTAAACAGTAGCTCTTTATTTATTGAGATGATTTTACAGGCTGATTGGCAAAGGCAGTAGGTGTAAAGTCATGCTCTCCTCTTCACTCTCTTTCCTCTCTCATTGCTATATCCAATTACCAAGTCTTACAGATGCCACTTTCACATTATATCTCTCATGAATCGCCTTTTCTTCTATTATTCTGTTCCATGCCTGGTCATTTTTGGACTATGAAAGTGGCCTTCTAGGGGTTATTCTTGTCTCCCATATCGTCCCTCCATTGTATCCTCTATATAGCTGCGAACTGATATTCCTAAAGTGCAGCTCTGACCATATCATAACCTTACTTTAGAAGCTTCAATGGCTCCCTATTACTTCTAGAATAAAATGAAAATTACTCTGACATGGTAGCCCTTTCACAATATGATTCGACTCTATCATCCTAGGCAAATCACCTAATACTGCCCCTCAAACATTTCTGAGTAAAAGGTTTCTGAATGCTCAATGACCAAAAATTAATTAAAAATGAAACATGTAATGAGTCCCAGTTGTTTCTGGCAATGCATTAGGTATTGCATTGTGCAACTTTACTGCAGCCTTGGTTCAGAACACAAAGCAGGCACCTTCAGTCAAACTTGATGATTTACATGTAAAGCATTCCATCTTCCTCTTACTGGTCTTTGCCTAGGTTAACCCCCATATCTGGAATTCTCTCCCTGTTCTCCTCCAAATCCTAAAAACTCTACCTTTTTTTTTCAAAGAAAGCTTAAATGATACCTCCTACGAGAGGCCTTTCCCAGTCCCCTTCCCCTGCTCCCCAATATATTAGTGCTCTGATAACTTGGCTTTTAAAATGATGCTTGCCATCCCTCTCCTTCCCCAGCAGAATACAATCTCCTTGTGTTCATAGACTTGATAAATATTTGTTGAATTGAATTGAATCAGTGGACTGAAGCTGCCAGCTTCAGGTACAGGGATGCAATCTCCCCTTTATAAGAAGACAAGTGAAATCTGCTATTGCTCCTTTAGGTTCAAGCCCATGGTGTGTTTCATTTATTGTTGATGTTTTTCCTCCTACAACTCTTTTAGAAAGGCAAAAACCTAATACACTCAGCTATTAGATTGGAGGGGAGAAAAAAAATCTTCCCCTCTTATTTCTTCAGAGTGTTCTTTCTGTTTCTCAGAGATTGGTCTGTATTTGATTCTACTCCCCAGCAGCCAAGTTTTCTGCCCCACAGAACAGAGCCTGGCCTTCTACTTAGCTAGTGGCTTAATTCTGTTTGTTTGTTTGATTTTTGTTGTTTGTTATTGGTTTTTTTGTTTTGTTTTGTTTTTTCTTGTACACTGAAGTCTCTGCCAGACACTGTTCTCTAGCCTGGGACTAAAAAGTTAATTTGGCTCCCAGTTTAATTTCTGGCACCTGAACTCCATCAGGCCATTATCTACCTTTGGGCTCCTGGGTTACTCTCTGATGTCAATATCAAAACCCTTTTTCTTTGGTGTGTCAGTGTGTGAGGGGGGCAGGAGGGAGGTCTAAAACAAAGCTCCCAGGCCTTGTCTCATTTCTCCTTTTATCATATATGTTGGCTTCTCAAGACCTTTTCAGTCTTTGAGCTTGCCTTCCATTTACTGTGGGCCACATCTGTTGCTAGGTTCTGACAGAGATGCACAAATAAAAATAGAAAAATATACAGTGTATGCCTGCAAGGGAATCACATAAAAGAATGATAAGAAAAACACAAGAATAAGTGGAATATAATTGAGACTGACAAGTAAGGTCTGGTTCTGATACCACCTGACCAAGAAAAGTTGTTTTGTTTCCCTTTTCAGAGCTCAGTTTCCTCATCTGTCGAGTGGGGATAAAAACACTTACAGTTTACACTTCATGGGCTTCTCCAGGGAAGTGCTTTCTAAAATGTAAGACACTGCCTGAATGTGATCAGTTGTTTTAAGTAAGTAAGGTAAGTACAAAATGTATGGCATGTCAGAGCTAGAAGGGACACTCGACACCATTTAACTCAACTTTTTCATTTTATACACATGAAAACAGATCTAAAGAGGGAAAATGATTTGCCTAAAGTCAAACAAGTAGCAAAACTAGGATTCTGTTGCAGATTTTCTGCCTAAAAATTCAGTTTGCTTTTCACTTTCCCATGGTGTGACTTAAGATCAGAAAAAAATGCATCATTTCTGACTGGAAAAAATCAGAAGAGGTTTCATGGTGGATGTATTTGATCTTGCTCCCCATCGATGCGTATCAGCATTCAGAACCGGGGGTAGGGGCTACCAGGGAGCTTATTTCAGGCACAGGAAAGGCTGTGTAAAAAAGTCATGGAATTGGGAAGGTGGTCAGCAGATGTGTGTGGTATATCTGAGGATTATCCAGGAAATAGGTTTATTTGCAACTTGCCTACTCCTAGGACCATATATTGTTATTCAATCATTTCAGCCATGTATGACTTTTTGTGACCCCATTTTGAGTTTTCTAGGCTGAGACACTGGAGTGGTTTTCCATTTCCTTCTCCAGATCATTTTACAAATGAGGAAACTGAGACAAACAAGGTTAAGTGACTTGCCCAGGGTCATACAGCTAATAAGTGTCTGAGGTCATATTTAAACTCATGTCTTGGGGCAGCTAGGTGGCACAGTGAATATAGAACAGCAGCCTTGGAGTCAGGAGGACTTGAGTTCAAATCCAGCATCAGACACTTAGCACAAAAACTAGCATTTGTGGCTTTGTGCAAGTCACTTAACTGAAATTGTCCTACCTTCCCCCATCAAAAAAGCTATATGTATACACACACACACACACACACACACACACACACACACACATATATATTAAACTCATGTCTTCTTGATTCCAGGCCCACTCCTCTATCCGCTGAAGCACCTAGGTATCTAGGACCATGTATTAGTTCAAGGCAAAAATATAACTTCTTATATAGGATCACTGTAATGAGACTGGTACCTGTCTACAAGGATAGGGAACTTTAGTTTATTCCAGAGTCACCTAAGGATAAGAATTGAGGGTGCGATTAGCACAGTCAAATGCTTCCACTTAATCAAAACTCACATTATAAATCAGTTATTGCATCTTTTCCCTGTCCCAATAATGGCCTAACGTAGCTGGAATTATTAGCTTCAGTTCTCCCTCAAAGTGCACAATTTGCTCCATTGTAATTAGTCTGGCCCTGGAGCGAGTGGATGATTAAGGGGTGTTTTTGTCAAGATTTTATCATCTGAGATTTAAAAGACAACAAGGCCTTAATATTTTGTCTGGGCTGGCATAAAATGTTCAATAGACAATCTAGCTGAAGAAGACACCAAGGCAGTTATTTTAAATACGAACAATTATTCAGGACTCTGAAAGACTTTACAATAACAATCATCATTATGAAAAAGTCTAAAACATGAATAAAAATGATTCTGTATCTCCTGAAAGCCAAATCAGAAATTAGTGAGGACATGAGAGCTTCTTGCATGAAGTCTTCTTGGACTACATTGTGCCGTAGGAATGTCTCTGACTTCATCGTTTCTATCACTGTCTGGGCACTTAATCTCAGTACTACAAGATTTTAACTTGTGTAAAGCCAAGCAGCTGCTATGAATATGCATACCTATTCCCAGGGTTTGTTTGCAAAATATAGTAAACCCTCCTCCTCCAAGAAAAAAAAAATTATTTTGGACATTGCTATTAGGATACCAAAATGTAAGGTTTAGTAAGGTACTCATCACTAATCCAGGGGACCCCCCTCCCCACATCACAAGCTTTCTTTAGGTTGCCTCTCCCCACAATCAAGTTCTTCCCTCTGCCCACTTCTCTCTCAGCCCCTGTCTCTCTCCACCCACACCTTTCCTTCCAAGCAATGCAATACATACTGTTTTTAATCAAAGACTCAGAGCTTGATTGGCTTGGTACTGAGAAGCTTGGAAATCAGGGCTTAATTGGAAAGGTGTGTGGATCCCTGTGACCCAGAACCTATTTGGCTCTGGGCCAGGGCTCCATGTGAGGCCTATTAATGGGTTGGGAAAATCCCATTAACTTTACAACCTGGAAGACGGGCAACTAGTTTCCTGCCCCATTTTACAGATGAGAAAACTGAGACCTAGAGAGATTAGGTAATTTGTGCAATTTCATGTATGTATTAAGTTGCCAAGTCCAAATTGGAATATTATTCTTCTGAGAGTGTTCTGAACCAGCTAAGGGTCCCAGTGGATAAATACTAGGACTGCAATCAGGAAGATCTGAGTTCCAATCCAGCCTCAGAAACATTCTAGCTGTGAGACCCTAGGCAAGTAATTTAACTGCTATCTGCCTCAGTTTCCTCCACTGTAAAATGAGATTAATAATATAACCTAATATTTGTACAGTGCTGAACATTGTTCCTGACACAGAGAAGGTATTATATAGATATTAGCTAGTCTAATTATTACATTCCACAGTAGTGTGAGAATTAAATCAGATAAATTTTTATAAAGCACTTACCACAGAGTTTGACACATACTAGATCCTTAACAGATTGTTCCATCCTTCCTTCTTATCTCAAAACCAGTGATTTTTCTATTATACCATATACTGTATTTTGTCTCATAAAAAAATAAAAATTCTCCTGACCTGTCATTTCCGTGTGGGGTGGAAATTTATCTTATGCAGATCTGGAACACATTGGTAATTTTGTAGTCTTAGAGGGTTTCTGGAGTTTACTTGCCTGTTGTCTTATAGCTAGGATGTGTCCAGAAATAGGACTTTAACTCATGTCTTGCCATATCTAAGACTGACTCCCCATATACTATAACAAGCTGCTTCTTCTGCTTCATATAATGCCTTGCAATGTCAACTAACTTTTCAGCAGTATTTAGTCCCTCCATTTGAGGTAGGAGCTCTTGTGTATGGGCCATGTCTTTTTCTTTCCTGAATATCCCAGAACACTGAGAATTATGTTACCTATGTAAAAGATGCTGAATTAATACATGATACATTGAATTGGGTAAAATAAAGAGCAAACTCAGGGGGGGAAAGATTAAATAAAAGATACACTTCCTTCCAATTAGTGAAAAGACTCAAGTGTGTCTAAGAAGAGGCAAAAATGTCACAGTACAGATAGAGAGGAAGATGGGGGAAATATGTGTTGCTGGTGGTTCTGCATGGATCCTGCTTCCCTGATACAGTGTGGACAGAAAACTGAGAAATCTGCATTCCCCGCCCAGTCTTATTTCTATTCCTTGCATGACCAAGACAAGTCACTTCCCCTCTGGAGAACTTAGTTTTCTCATTTGTAAAATTAGAGGATTGGAAGCTTCTTCCAGCTCCATGGTTCTATGAAATTCAAAGACACTGTTGTTTTCCATGTGGCTGCATCTCTGAGAACCTTTTGCCAGAGTTAACATAATCAAAGTCCTTTTGATGTAATGCTGCAGAGGTAATCTTGAGCTGCTGGAGAAAGAACGAGAGAAAGAAAGGTAAATGCAGGCAGATAAAAGAATCCATGACCCACATAAAAGCAGAAATGATAAACAGATAGACAAGGAGTCATGGCAGACAGACACAAAAGAGGAGACATTCCAGACAGATATACAAAAGAAGACACATTTTAAAAAAAATCATAACATTCAAACAAGCTAAACCATAACCAACAAAGAAATAATAAAATGTAACGAGAGAAGAGGCCATAATGTATAGATGAATAAGCAAGTAAAGGTATAACAAAGAGAAGAAAGAAGCCAGAGCACACAGACCAAGGCAATAACGACAGATTTGGCAAGACAAGACAAGGCCAATAGACAAAACAAATCATGACTATCCTCTAGAGGTATCATTTAAGTATTACAATATAATGTGTGTATGTAGGTGTGTGTGTGTACACATAGTGCACATAGCACACACACATGTGCCTAGTTATATATGTATCTATACATACATGCAAAAACATACATGTTAAATATCATGTAGCTAAACATATGAATTCTGTAATTGACAGGTATGTGGCTCAGTGCATAGAGTTCAGGACCTTAGGTCAGGAAAAATCTTGGCTCAAATTTTACCTCCTAGACTTAACTTTTGTAGCTCGGGGCCAGTCACTTAAACTCTGCCTCAGTTTCCTCAACTATACAATGAGGATAATGGCATGTACTTAATGAGGATATTGTAAGGATCGAATGAGATAATCATTGTAACACACTTAGCATTGTGCCTTGGCACGTAGTTGTAGTAGTAGTAGTAGTGGTAGTGGTAGTAGTAGTAGTAGACATAGTAGCAGTAGTAGTAGTAGTAGCAGTAGTAGCAGTAGTAGCAGTAGTAGCAGTAGTAGTAGCAGTAGTAGCAGTAGTAGCAGTAGCAGCAGTAGCAGTAATAGTAGCAGTAGTAGCAGTAGTAGCAGTAGCAGCAGTAGCAGCAGTAGCAGCAGTAGCTGTAATACTAGCAGTAATAGTAGCAGTAGCAGCAGTAGCAGCAGTAGCAGTAATAATAGCAGTAATAGTAGCAGTAGTAGCAGTAGCAGCAGTAGCAGCAGTAGCAGCAGTAGCAGTAATAGTAGCAGTAGTAGCAGTAGTAGCAGTAGTAGCAGTAATAGTAGCAGTAGTAGCAGTAGCAGCAGTAGCAGCAGTAGCAGCAGTAGCAGTAATAGTAGCAGTAGTAGCAGTAGCAGCAGTAGAAGCAGTAGTAGCAGTAGCAGTAATAGTAGCAGTAGTAGCAGTAGCAGCAGTAATAGTAGCAGTAGTAGCAGTAGCAGCAGTAGCAGCAGTAGCAGCAGTAGCAGTAATA
>CM053595.1:70657515-70670100 GCA_028646575.1 Pseudocheirus occidentalis | reverse complement strand
GCAGTAGTAGCAGTAATAGTAGCAGTAGTAGCAGTAGCAGCAGTAGCAGCAGTAGCAGTAATAGTAGCAGTAATAGTAACAGTAGTAGCAGTAGCAGTAATAGTAGCAATAGTAGCAGTAATAGTAGCAGTAGTAGCAGTAGCAGCAGTAGCAGTAATAGTAGCAGTAGTAGCAGTAGCAGCAGTAGCAGTAATAGTAGCAGTAATAGTAGCAGTAGCAGTAATAGTAGTAGTAGTAGTAGTAGTAGTAGTAGTAGTAGTAGTAGTAGTAGTAGTAGTAGTAGCAGTAGTAGTAGAACCAGTTTTATACAGCTCTTATGGTGAGCCAGGGAGTAAGCTAAGTGTTTTATAATGATTATCTCATTAATCCCTGAAACAATCCTAAAAGCTAGGTGCTGTTATTATCACTATTTTTATAGATGAGGAAAGACAAGCAAACAGAGATGAAGTGATTTACCCAGGGTTACATAACTAATAAGTGTCTGAGGCCTGATTTGAACTCAGTTCTCCCCAATTCCAGACCCAGTACTCTATCAATTGTCCAACAAATGCTTGTTCTCTTTTCCCTCTGACGTACAGATTTTCAAGTCAGGATTAATAGACAGATGAACATCAGAAAGATAGCCTCCTCCCTGCCTCTGCCTCCCCTCTCCCCCTCTTAATGTTTTAGATTTGATTAAATAACAGGAGTCATCTTATGGACCTGAAAGAAGGTTTCATTTGGGGCCAATCATCATCTCCTCAGTGTTAATTAACCTCTATCACCCTGACACTGCTACAGACACATGCAGTTCTCATTCTTGTGTCAAGGGCGTAATTAGCTTAGGCTGAATAAATCCAAATTCTTCTGAAAAAAGTACACACTTTGAATGTTGGACATGATCTAGAGCCCAGCACTGTTTGTTACCTGACTGCTCAGAGGGCAGTGAGTGGGAGACTTTGCAGAGCCATTGGAGAGGATTATTTACTTTCACCCAGGTCTCTTCAGTCAACAAGGGAGCAAATCTGTGGGGGCAGGGAGGCTTTTGGAACCACGTGGCAAAAACTCAAGATGATTCCAGCAACCCCAGGAAACCCAAAATTCAAAAGGGACCTGTGAAGACTTATCTACATATCATGACTTTGGAACTGCCTGTCAGGAGCCCAGCTGAGAAACAAGACTGCTGATCTGGGATAGAGCCAGGGAAAGCACAGATGGTCCTTGAAGCCAGGTTGTGTACAGTTTGGGGCAGCCTAGGGATGACCAAGGGACAGGTGGCTGATATAGCATTTTGTTTTAGTCAGATAGAACATGGATGGGAGGTTGGGCAGTTAGTATCAAGAATATCTAAAGATCTTAGGACAGATTAAAGGCAGCAGGGACAAATGGTTACTCCTGTGTAACATACTGTCAGACATAAACATTTTAGTACCATAAATAGCTCCCTGGAAGCAAAATTTCTTCAGGAGTATTTGAAACATAGCTTGAATCCTCAGAATCATAATCTCAGTCAAATGGCTCTACCCTGTTTCCTAAGTTGTTAAAGTTCTTTATTCTTCATCTGCCCTGTGATAATCAGTCTCTAAATAGGGTGAAAGGGCTGGGATTTGGTACAAGAGAGGCAACATGGCTTAATATATAGAGAACAGGAAGCCAGGAAGATCTGGATTCAGGATCTCACTTTGCAAGATACTGGTTGTGAGACCTTAGGCAAGGCATTTGACTTCTTAATGATCAAGGAACCTCTTTAATACTGTAAGTGTCATCCTAAAAGTTGCCATACTACAAAGGTTGAGGGAGTTTCCTCAAGCAAAAATTCTGTATATCAAGGCAATCATAGGTTCAGTCCCTAGCTTTATTATATTGTGTATATGTTTGTAGAAGTAGTAGTAGAAGCAGCAGCAGCAGCAGCAACAACAGTAGTGGTAGTAGTAGTTGTTGTTATTCAGATAATGGGAAAAAGCAACCAGCCGACTTTTTAGAAAGGATTGTTGGGAGAGGTAGTAGTAGTTATATTATCAGTAGGAGCAGTAGCAGTAGTGAATATCATCATCATTTTGTTCTCTTTCTAGATTGATAAAATTCATAGGGAAATGGCCGTGGTATGGGTCATGGACCAGCTATTATTCTTTTGTTTAATGTTCTACAGACTATTATGTATTGCACAAGTGGATAAAATGAATTTTTTTCTCCTTAGCAGAATTTTTAAAAAATGTTTCTAAGCTCATCTCTAGGTTCACTGAAAGCATCCTTGGGACAAGTAGTAGAAGACAGAATAATGGGGATGACAACTGGGTGAAAAAAATAAATTAATTTGTTCTTACTATGTCCACGGCACCATGCTAACCCCTACAGATACATATAAGAGCAAGAAAGATAGTCTTTAATGACAACGATTTAGGAGAAGAAAATTAATATAGTGGAGAGATAACAGGAAAGAATTATTTTGAGAGAGAGAGAGAGAGAGAAAGAGAGAAAGAGAGAGTCAGAGAAAATGGTGATGAGAATCACATGAAAAATGAAATGTGTTTATTAAGTACCCACTATGTGCCAGGTAATCTGATAAGCACTGTCTAATTATCTCATTTGATCTTGATAACAGTCCTGGGAAATAGACGGTATTATTGCATCCACCTGATATGATACATGTAGAGGATGTATGAATGAAAGAATGACTTTATTAGTATAGGGAATGTATGGTTAAGAGAAGTCCTTCTACTACTGCAGTTGGGCACTGCTACTTAGAGATTCCTAGAACATGGAAAGGTTAAGTGATTTAACTAAGATTATAAAACCAGTATGTGTCCAAGATACAACTTGAACCTAAGTCTTTCTGGTTTCAAGCCAGTTCTCAAACCTCTGTGCCATGCTGCACTGCACTGATCCATAGCTAATACATTTATGCTCTAAATGCCCAGTCTTATTCTTACATGTCTATCAAAAACTCTTATTTATTATTCCACCTTGTTTCATAATGGTCACACCTTTCCCTCCAGAATATCATAGGCCTTCATTCTTTTTCAGGGTTTGTAAATCCTAGGGAAGATGAATATGAGCAGTGAGGCTCCTTTAGCACATAAGAAAAATAATAGAGCAAACAATTATCAGTGGAAGAAGGAAGAGAAAGGTTGGGCTGATCATATTTAGCTTCCTCCTTACCATTATGTCACATTTTAAAATTGCATTAAGATTTGCAAAGCAATTTCATCAACACTGCCATGTGAGTTAGGTATGATAATACCTAATAATATAACAATAATAATAATAATACCTAATAATATAATAATAAGTATGATAATCCCCATTTCATAAATGATGAAATACAGATTCAACGACTTTATATGACTTGTCCATAGTCAAATAACTGGTAAGGTGAACACAAGATTCAAGCTCATATGTCTTCTCCCTCCCTGTCCAGAGCTCTTTTTGCTGAAACAACAATAACGATATCAGAAAGATCATTTAGTAAGCACCTACTCTATGAAAAGCAATGGGCTAACTTTGTCATCCTCTAAGGTAAGAGTGGTACAGGGGAATGAGCACTAGATTCAGAATGAAAAGACCTGCCTTCAAATGCTGCCCTT
The DNA here is from genome assembly GCA_028646575.1 of Pseudocheirus occidentalis. NCBI lineage: Eukaryota > Metazoa > Chordata > Mammalia > Diprotodontia > Pseudocheiridae > Pseudocheirus > Pseudocheirus occidentalis. Next base: position 70,666,537 of record CM053595.1, on the reverse strand, counting down.
ACTCCTCAATATCCTTTGCTTTTAGCCTTTTTTTTTCTTTCTGTCCTGAAGACCTTTTGGCAGTCTCATGGAGTCTATAGATCTCTTTTGAGAATAATGGTTTTTTATAAGGTACAAATATGTAAGGATTACAGAAAAGTCTTATATTAAAATATAGTGCATATATGTACAATACACACATGTGTGTGTATGTACGTGTATTTCACAGACCTTAGGTCAACAATTTTTACAAAGATTACCCACATATGCCTAAGGAAGGCTATACAAGTAACACATTTATCAGGCTATATAAAATGTACTTGGAAATACATTGTGTATAAATCCTGAGGTTATTGTCCTTATATTTGTTATAGAGAAATACCTAGGTAACGGAGACTCTCTCAGCTCTGAAGAGAAATATGTTTATGTTGTTTTTATAGAGGAATGAAGTCATATCTAAAAACACTGCATGCATTCATGATTTTGAAATAAAGGAATGAGTTTTTGAAAGTGGGGTGGGTGAATGGAATAGAGATTCAAAAATCTGTAAAATGTTAGAGCTAAAAGGAATGATAGAACATAGTATGTGTTAGTAGAGCCTTCAATTTGAAGTATCTGTATTTAAGTACTATCTGTGTCACATAATATTAATATGATTTGAAAAGCTCACTTTGCTTTTCTGAAATTCGTTTTTCTCATTTGTAAAACTGGGGTGGGAAGAAAAGGCAGCAGACTGGTATCTATGACATTCTACCACCTATTGAAAAGTAGGTGAAGGTATGGAGAGCGGAGTCAAGAAGGTGGTGTAGAAGCAGGACAACTCCATGGCTTCCACCATAACCACCTCAAATACCTACAAAATATGACTCTAAACACATTTTAAAGCTCCAGAACTCATAAAGTGACAGAGAAACAAGGCTCCCACCGAAGGCAGCCTGGCAAATGGACAGAAAGGGCTCATCGCAGAATGTTGGGAGCAGAGCTTAGCCCCATGAGGTTTTACCCCAGGCTGTCTAGGAGAAGCCCCAGCTGGAGGTTTCAGGAGAGTGGATTACTGGTAGCTGTGGGGGTTTCAAGGATTACCAAACCATAAGAGCCAAGGACAAAGGAGAAGTGGAACTCTGCTAAATTTGGGGGAGAGGGTCCAGCTAACTCTCTCCAGAGACAGAAACAATGTGAAATGGTGACCCTGCACCTGCCTCTAAATGGCAGGGACTGAAGGGCCTGGAATACGATACTCCAGAGATTAAGGGAGCTAGGATTAAAACCAAGTATCGCCTACCCATCAAAAGTGAGTATGTTTCAGGAGAAAATATGGTCATTCAGTGAGGTGGAGGCCTTTCAAGCATTCTTGAATGAAAAACAAGAATTAAATATAAAATTAGACATTCAAACACAAGAGGCACTAGAAGATAAACATGGAAAAGAAACCATAATGAATTTATCAAAGTTGAACTATTTACATGCCAATATGGAAAAATGAGAGTTGTAACTTATGAAACTTTTCTCAGTATGTGGATAGGTGAAGGGAATATGAATGTACACACACATATACATATATACATATATGTATATGTATACATACACATATGTCTATATAGGATTGCATGTATACATATGAATATATATGGGAGTATGGGTTTATATATGTGTACATAGACAGAGGGTACAGGATCAATTGAATAAGAAGGGATGATATTTTAAAAGGTGAAATTAAGAAGTGGAAGAGTAATAGAATGAGAGGAAACAGGGAGAGACAGAATGGGGCCAAGCATTTCATATAGAAGAGGCAAGGAATAACTGTTATAATGGAGAGGAAGAATAGGAATTCAAAAGGGGAATGGGTCAACCTTACTCTTATTGAATTTGTGTTAGGGAGCGAATGACATACACTCTAAATTAGGTATCTTGCCCTACAGGAGAGTAGAGGGGAAGGGGATGAGAGGGTGGATAATAGAGGGGAGGGGACGGTGGGGGGAAGGGTTGTTAGAAACACACACTTCTGCAAAGGGACAGGGACAAAGTATAGAATAGAACAAGGGGAGGGAGGGATAGAAAGGAGGGAAATATCAGCAGTGTTAACGCAATATGTCCATTGTGGAGATGTTCTGCGTAACTACAAATGTACAGCCTCTGTTGAATTGCTTGTCTTTTCAGTGGAGGTGGGTGACAAGAGAGGAAGGGAAAGAATCTAGAATTTAAAGTTATAAAATCATATGTTAAATATATATATATATAATCATTATTAATAATTTACATGCAACTGGGAAATAAGATATATAGGCACTGGGATAGGGAGATCATTTTGCTCTACCAGAAAGTCAGAGGGGTGATGGGAGAGGATATAGAAGAGAGCAGATTGGGCGAGAGGGTATACAGTGGGATCACTGTTTTGGGGAGGTGAGTAGGGGAAAGATGGGGAGAAAATTTGTATCTCAAAATATTGTGGAAATCAATGTTGTAAACTAAAAATAAACAAATGTTAATTTTTTAAAAAAGAAAGAAAAAAAGAAAAGGAGGTGAATCAGTGAATTTGTCAAACCTTCTAGACAGCAATCTGTCTCCAAATTATCCTGTATATACATTCTTTGTACATCTTTTGTTGTCTCCCCATTAGAAATGTAATCTCTTTGGAGCAGGGACTGTCTTCAGTCTTTAGTGCTTAGCACAGTACCTGTCAAATAGTAAGTGCTTAATAAATGTTTATTGACTGACATAAAAGCATGCTAGAAACATGATTAAATCAACCTAAGGTCCTTAATATTGGTGATATGACACAAGATAGAAAGATGGTATATATGCATAATATTTGTAGCAGTATTTTTTCTCCTTGTGCAAAAAAGAGGGGGGAAGAAGAATTCAGTGGGTGCCCACTTGTTGGGGAATAGCTGAACAAATTATAGCATAATAATATCATGGAATATAATTATATATCTGCGAGACAAAAACATGACTAAAAGGAAGAGTACAGAGAAAGTTTGGAAGATTTGTTTAGACTAATGTAAAGTGACAAAAAATTAACCGAGAGAAAAATGCACCCAATTAATTTAAAATGAGTTGTCAAAGAATACTCAAACAGATCTCTGATTCAATGATGGCTTCAATGATGGAGATTTCCTTATCTATACTTATGTATACTTTGTAACTCTTGTTTGTGGTCTCATAAGGTCACCACAATGGGTCTACCCAGTGTTTTAAGACACTTTCTTGAGTTATCTTTACGTTACAAAAAGACTGATAGAACGTCCAGTTCTGTGTCTTCCCTCTAGCTATATAACCAGTCTATATCATTTTCTGATTCTTCATTTTTATAGCATTCTTTACTCCAATTATCTCACATAGTTATTTGATTATAATGTCTTGTTTTCTCCTCATGCCAACCATGCTCTTCAAAATTGTTTGTTTTTTGCCTTTTCTTTGCCATAGTCTTTCATGATTTGCCACTTTTTCATATAACTCTGTGATATATATTAGGGGGCAGCTAAATAGTCCAGGAATAGAGTGTTGGGCCTAAAGTCAGGAAGACTCATCTATCTATCTGAGTTCTAATCTTGCCTCAGACATGTAATAGCTATGTGACCCTGAGCATGTTGCTTCATTCACCCTGTTTAACTTAGTTCCTCAACTGTAAAATTAGCTGGAGAAGACAATGGCTAACCCCTATAGTATCTGAGCCAAGAAAACCTGAAATGGAGTTATGAAACATTGGATATGTCAAGACTCAAAGAAATAAACAACAACAAAGACAAATGTTACATTGAGGTAGAAAAGAAAGATGTTTTGTTTGAGGAAGAAGCTTAGGAGTCATTAAAAGAACTTTGGAATTCCCCAAAAGCAATATAACCTCTTCCTTCTTATTTGGTTCTGGGCCTAGGTTGTTACCAATTTATAGCCTCTGTTCAAGATACTGGTTGATAAATTCTCTAGGTTGTTCATCCAACTTAATGCTGTAGTCTGGAAAAATAGAAGCTCTTCACACATTAAGTTGTTCCTGAATGGATAATTAGACTTAATTATTTTGAGAAATTTTAGATCTTAAATGAGAATCTCTGAAATATTTTCAATTTTATTACAGTAAGTCCACTGTTTTCTACAAAGGAGGATCACGAGTCTTACAATATATCGGAAATCCCTTTTAATTTTGAACTCTGTCTCTATGACCCAGTCACTAATTTGGTAGACATGCAAATCTTTGTCTTATGTATTGAGGATGCAATTACAAGGAAAAGATCATGCCCTTAAAGGAGATTACATTCTATTGGAGAAATACAATCCACAAGAGAAAGCTAAATATTATAGGAATAAATGAAAGTTCCTGAGTCTGGGGGGGGGAAGAGGAATTGGGATGAAATTTTTAAAAGTCTGAAACACCACCAAGATGAGATGAAAGTTAGCTCACCTGGGCCCTTTCCTCAAGTGGAAGTAGAGTGAGGAACTCAACTATATGAGAAGGGAGCAGGCATGCCAGAAAGATGCTACAGGATGACAACACTATGGAATCCAAAGGATTTCTCGTGGTGAGGAGGAGACTAATACTAAAGGAAGTTCTGCGTTGAGACTGCTTCTGAGTTTTGGTGCTGAAGTCTGGAAAATTAGAAGCATAACAAGGAGAGGAATGACGGTTGGCTAACTTGGCCTCTTTGCCTAATTGGAGGCATTTCCAGGAACTCATCAGTGAGAGAAGGGGCCTTTCAAGAAACTGTGCAGAATTTTATTATATGCATGTCAAACTTTGTTTGCATGATACTTTATGGAAGAAGAAGGTTTAAGGTAGTGTTTACCCTAGATGACACCCTCCAGATGTCCACCTTTGAAGATGAATTAAGAGTGACTTTTGTAAAAAAAAAAATAATAACCATGAAAGGGTTTTATAATATCCACTTATTTTAGTCTACTATGTAATGGTAAAGACAATGTCTACCATGAAATAGTGATTATGAAAAACACACTAAGAAATACAAAGATTCAGCTCAATACTATGGCTAATCTTGATTTAGAAGAACGGTTGAACGATTGCTTTATGCCTTCAGAAGAGATGAGGTAGACTATGGGTATTAAATGAGACAGATGTCTGTGTGACAGCTTTGTTTTATTTAAAACTGCTTTTCCATTACATTTGGAGTTATTATAATGTAATATGAAGTTTAAAAAACAAAGAATGACTAGATATACTTTTATAAATATGTATTATATATAAATACATATTATATATGTGTATATATATGCACACACATAATGTGTTTATATATTATACACACATATCTCAAAGGAACATGATGAAAATACAAGAAACAGGCAAATTTTTGTAAAATATTTTGATGAGTAGGCTATATATTTGTAGTTACACAGTAGATAGATTGAATAGTGAAGAGAATAAAAGGCTCAATTATGCTGATGTTTGCTGATGATAAAAAGCTTTTGACTCAGTGGCTCAAAAAACAAATTTAAGAATTTAAGAACTGGTTTCACACATATGTTGAAATGATGTGTAATTCTTTGACAAATGTTATGACTATGATAGGCACTGCAAAAGGACACTACATGAGCCCAGAACTGAATAGAGAGAAGAAAAAAAATAGATTATATTTTTAAAATATTATATTGATTTTAACGGTCACAAGTTGCTACTTAGTATAAATGATTGATCTTTTTAAACATAAATGCTCTACTGGTGAAAGTGTAGGCTTGACAGTCTTAGAATATTACACTCTCTAAAAAGTCAAAGTTGTAAATAACCCAAAGAGCTATAAAGACATGGAAGGTAGATAGCAATATACTTCAATAGCATTTTCTTTGTTTTTTAAATTGTTTATTTTTAGTTTATATCATTCATTTCCATGAGATTTTGATTTACAAATTTTCTCCCCATCTTTCCCCTACCCACCACCCCAAAATAGGGATCACATTGTATACCTCCTCCCCCAATCAGCTCTCTCCTTTGTCCTCCCCCATCACTGTTCTGACTTTCTGGTAGGGCAAGATGGAGATCCCTACCCTGGTACCTGTATATTTACCTCCTTCCTATTCTACCCCCATCTTGTTCTATTCTCTACTTTCTACCTCTACCTTTGCAAAAGTGTGTCCTTCTAATAACTCTCCCCCTCAACCTACCTACCCCTCCATCCTCCCCCCTTTCATCCCATTTTCCCTTACTCTCCTGTAGGCAAAGATACACAATTTAGAGTGTATATCATTCCTTCCCTAAGCCAATTTAAATGAGAGTAATGTTGACCCTTTCCCTTTTGCCTTCCTCTTCTTCCCCTCCATTGTAACAATTATCCCTTGCCTCTTCTATATAAGAGGATTAACACCATTCTGTCTCTCTCTGGCTCCTCTCATATTAGTCCTCTACCACCTCTTAATTTTACCTTATAAAATTATTATCCCACCCTATTCAGTATATCCTGTGCCCTTTGTCTATGTACACATAAATACACACACTCACATATGTATTCCTATGCATATATGCCCTCCCATATAGACATATGTGTATGTTTATATATATATATATATATATATATATATATACATTCCCTTCAACTATGCTCATACTGAGAAAAGTTTTATAAGTCATAATTATTGTTTTTCCATATTGTCATGTAAATAGTTCAACTTTGATAAGTTCTTCATGAATTCTTTTCCATGTTTACCTTCTCAGGTTTCTTGTATTCTAATGTCAAATACTCTATTCAGTTCTGTTTTGGTTTTTTATCAAGAATGCTTGGAAGTCCTCCACCTCACTGAATGACCATATTTTCCCCTGGAACAATATACTCATTTTTGCTGGGTAGGTGATCCTTAGTTGTAATCCTAGCTCCCTTAATCTCCAGAATATCATATTCCAGGCCCTTCAGTCCCTTAATGTAGAAGCTACCAGATCCTGGGTTATCCTTATTCTGTTTCCACAGTATTCAAATTGTTTTCTCTTGGCCGATTGTAATATTTTTTCCTTGATCTGGGAACTCTGGAACCTGGCTATAACATTCCTATGAGTTTTCTTTTGGGGATCTTTTTCAAGAGGTGATTGATGAATTCTTCCAAGTTCTATTTTGCCCTCTGGTTCTACAATATCTGGGCAATTTTCCTTGAGAATTTCTTGAAGGATGCTTTCTAGGTTTTTTTTATTGTGGCTTTCAGGTAGTCCAAAAATTTTGAAATTGTCTCTCCTCAATCTATTTTCCCAGTCAGTGGTTTTCTCAAGGAGATATTTCACATTGCCTTCAATTTTTTCATTAATTTGTGTCTGTTTAATAGTATCTTGATTTCTCATGAAGCCATTTGCTTCCATTGGCTCCACTCTAATTCTCAAGGAATTATTCTCTTCAGAAAGGTTTTGATATTCTTTTCCATCTGGCAAATCTGACTTTTTAAGGCCTTCTTCTCCTCATTGGCTTTTTGGGCTTCTTTTGCCATTTGAGTTAGTCCATTTTTAAAGTATTATTTTCTTCAGTCAGTTTGTTGGCTCTCTTTTCACGATTTTCTTGCATCATTCTCATTTTTCTTCCCTATTTTTCCTCCACTTCTCTCATTTGGTTTTCAAAATCCTTCTTAAGCTCTATGGCTTGTAACCAGTCTACATTTTTCTTGGAAGCTTTTGTTGAGGGAGTTCTTACTATGTTGTCTTGCTCCCATTCCTTGCTTTGTTCTTTTTCATCCCTGAAAAAGGAATCTAAAGTTGCATTGCTAGGCTTGCTTTGCTTCTTTTGCCTACTCATTTTGCCAGTCAATTACTTGACTTTTAGGTTCAGTAGAACTCTGCTTTCAGAAGAGAGAGCTCTGTCCCAAATTTCTGGTGTTTTTGCAGCTGCTGGAGCTTTTTGGGGGCCACCATTTCTGCAGCCCCCACCAGCTTTGGCTCACTTAAAATATACCTCAGGACCACACCCAAGACCTTGATGCCAATCTAGGCAGGTCAAGGCAAGAGCACTTAGCTGCTTAATGATCACTTGGCCACCTTGCAGTCTGCAGGTCGGGAGCTTCTGAAGCAGCAACATGGAAGCCATTGCAGGGCTGCAGCTTCAGCCACCTTTAGCCTTGGGGCAGTCAGCCAGATGCTCTCCCCCAATTTATCCGCGTTCCTCTCACCTTTCAATTAGTCCTTTTTTCTTATGGGTTAGTAAATCTGGAAAATGCCACAGCTGCGGGTTATTTGTGCTCCTGCCACTGCTTGTTCTGGCATCCCATGCTCTAGCTGTGGGTTTATGTGTTGCTTTTCTGGGATCCCAGTGTGCTATGATGAACCACTTTGTGTCTGGCCTTCAATGGAAGATGTGTTTTTTGTGTAATTTTTGTTCTGTAGCTTTAAAATTTGTTTAGAATCATATTTTCTAGGTATTTGAGGGGGAGAAAATGTTTAATTCAAAAATTTACTGAAAATGAATAATGTAAACAAGAAAACAAATAAAAATAAATTTTAAAAAAGAAAATGCTATTGAAAATGGTGGCACAGAAGCAGCAAACTTGCATCCCCATCTTGCCACTGCCCTAACCCTAAAACAGCAATCCCACTGTAAACCCCTCCCCTGCTCTGCTTTCTTATTTTCTGGTAGGGCAGGGAGGACCTCCCTATCCCAGCCCCTGTATATCTTAATTCCTAGTTGCAGGTATTGCAGAACTTTAAATTCTAGATTCTTTCAATTCCTCCCTTGTCACCCACCCCCACTGGAAAGACAATCAGTTCAATACAGGCTATGGATGTGTGATTATACAGGACATCTTCATAGTAAACATATTGTGACAGTGATCGTCTGTCTCTCCTTCCTGTCCCTCCCCGCCTTGTTCTGTTCTCTACCCTGTCCCTTTCCCTTTACTGAAGTGTGTGCTTCCAGCATCCCTCCCCCAGACCTTGCTCTCCCCTCCGCCATCCCCCCTCTCATCCCCATGCCCCCTAATTTCCTGTGTGGCATGATGCCAAGTTTAGAGTTTATGCCATTTCTTCCCTAAGCCAAATTCAATGAGAGTAATTGAAAGTAAAATTGTAATAATTCTCCCTTGCCTCTTCTCTATGGGATGATTAATCCCATTTTGTCTCTCCCTGTCTCCT
>CM053595.1:70615566-70657015 GCA_028646575.1 Pseudocheirus occidentalis | reverse complement strand
AACTGAACAGAAAATTTGACAATCAAACACAAGAAGCATGAGAAGGTAAACATGGGAATGAAAACATAAGGAACTTATCAAAGTTGAACTATTTACATGCCAATATGGAAAATCGATAATAGTAACGTATGAAACTTTTCTTAGTATGAGGGTAGGTGAAGGGAATACAAATGTATATATAAGTATACTTACACATATGTCTATATAGGGGGCAGATGTGTATGAATACATATCTGAGAATGAGTGTATATGTGTATATAGAGAGTATACGATGAATTGAATATGAAGGGATGGTACTTTAAAAAGTGAAATTCTGAGGTGGGAGGGGACTAAAATGAGAGGAGACAGGGAGAGACAAAATGGGGTTAATCATCCCATAGAGAAGAGGCAAGGGATAACTGTTACAACTTTACTTTCAGTTACTCTCATTGAATTTGGCTTAGGGAAGAAATGGCATAAATGCTAAACTGGGCATCATGCCACACAGGAGAGTAGGGGGCAGAGGGATGAAAGGAGGGATGATGGAGGGGAGGGCAGGGTCTAGAGGAGGGATGCTGGAAGCACACACTTCAGTAAAGGGACAGGGTAGAGAACAGAACAATGGGGGAAGGGATAGGAAGAAGAGACATATGATCACTGTCACAAATGTCCACTATGAAGATGTTCTGTATAATCACACATCCACAGCCTATATTGAATTAATTGTCCTTCCAGTGGGGGTGGGTGACAAGGGTGGAATCGAAAGAATCTAGAATTTAAAGTTCTGCAATACCTGCAGCTAGGAATTAAGATATAAAGGGGCTGGGGAAGGGAGACCCTCCCTGCCCTACCAGAAAGTTAGAGAGCAGAACAGGGGAGGGGCTTTACAGTGGGGTTGTTGTTTTAGGGTTGGGGCGGGGGAAAGACGGGGAGAAAATTCGTAATTCAAAAATGTCATGAAAATTAATGATGTAAACAAGAAAACAAATAAAAAATATATCATGAGAAAAAATAAAGTAAAATAAAAAAATATAATGGACAACTGAGCTAAATCCAAAATAAGCTACAACACTGGGCCAAATCTAATAAAGATGAAATTTCATATGTCAAATTTTAAAAAAAGAAATGTGTTCTGAATTAATGAATGATATATTAAATACTTCCTATTTGCAAAGTGTTGGTGATAGAAAGTTAAGACAATCCCTATTCTGAGTGAGCTTATATTCTAAGAGAAAGATAACACAAATGGAATATTTCAACAGCAGGTCAGGTAGAAAGCTTCCATGATGCTTGGGCGCTGCTGGAAAAGATATTATAATGCTTCTTCTTTAATGACATTTCCACTGAGATATATCAGTTTTTGATGCTGAATTATTTAACAGTATCAAGAAATTTGATGCCAAGAACTTTCTTTTCCAGGGTTTTCAGTATCTATGGCTATAGCAGGAACAGGGTCAATGTGTATGGAATATCCAGTTGAAATATCCAATAGTCAATTGTTGATGTAGGACTGTAGTTCAGATATCAGAGCTGGATAAATATATCTGGAAGTCATCTGTGAAGAGATGATAATTAAACTGACAGGGGCTAATGAGGTCACCAAGTGACATAGTATAAGGAGAAAAGAGAAGAGAGCCTTGGGGTACAGCCACAGTTGGGAAAGTGATATGGGTCATGAATCTGAAAAGGAACCTGAGGTGCCTTTAGGCAGATAGAGGAAGAACCAGAAGAGGACAGAGTCATGAAAACCCAGAAGAAGAGAATATCCAGGATGAAAAAGCAATGAATACTCAAAGGGAGAGAGGGCAAGAAAGATGAAGTCTGAGAAAAAGTTTCAGGCCTGCCAATTAATCAATCATTGATACCTTTGGAGACAGTAATTCCATTTGAATAATGAGGTCAAATCCAGATTGCAAAGAATTTGAAACGGGAGACATGGGAAAGTAGAGGCAATACCATGGTATAGTAAGCTTTTCTCTAGGAGTTAGTCAAAAAGTAAAAGATACATGATTTTAAAATCCAGCCTCAGACACTTAACACAAAAACTAGTCAGGTGACCTTGGGCAAGTCACTTAATCCCAATTACCCTCCAAAAAGGAAAAAAAAAAGATATATGATAGCTTACAGGGACCATAAGCTTTTTATAGTGAGCTTTTTGTTGTTTTTGTTTATTTGTTTGTAGACAGTTGGACATATATTTAAACAACACGGGGGGGGGGGGGAAGATACATTTGTCTGTGTAGGGAAGAGACAATGATTGAGGAAGTCATGAGATTAAACTATTCAAGATACTCCCTTGAGTTTCCAGCTCTTAGCATTTGGTGACATTGAAGCCTGTGACTCCTCAGGAGGCTGCCACATAGCAGGCAAGAGAAAGAAGAGTTACCTGGTCTGCACTAGAAAAGGTCATAAGGGAGCAGGAGGGAGTGAAGGTTTTGTGTTGATCTATGCTGGCATTATAGAAGGCCTGGAAGAATATGGATACTAAAAGTGAATGCACTTCACATAGTCATAACAAAGCTCATTTACTTTGAGACTCTGACTACACTAATATATGTAAAGTTGATGAATTTCTTCCCAGTAGAAGTCAAGTGAAAGAAACGTAGTGGACAAAGCTGGAAGAGAGATGTGCATATATTTCTGGTGAGTCAGAGCATATCAACTTGTAACACATCAGAACCGGGAGGATCTTAGTAATTATCCAGTCAGACTCTTAAACTTATTGAATTCATGCTTTAAAGTCAAACTTAAATTCCATCTCCTCCATGAAATCTTTTCTGGTATACTTGTTAGGGAAAAATGACTATTTCATCCTTCATATAACAATGATTTTCCACATCTCTGAAGTATATACCATGTATTCTCATTTGATAACAATGTTATATGACATATGTTGTAGTGAAATATTCTAGGGAATCATTATCCCAACCTACCTAATCTAACCTGACTAGTTGGTTAGGTTTCCAAGACTTGGAAAGATTTAATCAATCTTTGAGGTTTATGGTATTCTGAGGGAATGGGAGTGTCTTTAACTTATAATATAGCTGGCAGACTCCCATCTAGTAACTCCCTTCTCATAACAATTTCCAGTTACCATGTTTCAAATATCATTTAATCCACCAATATCTACTTAATATCAATTTACCAATGAACATAAATTAGCTTCTACAAAGGGATATTTACCAAAAATGCATATAAAGTATAGCAAGGATAGAACTACAAAATCATAGATACCCTGCCACCCCAAAGCAGGGCATAGTATCTTATACTTGTCCATGCTGCTCTCAATAGAGTGAGATCAAATTTAAAGCGGTTGAGATAAGCTCAACAAAGCTCACTTCTGGGGGTGGTAATCAATAAACTAGTCATTTCCTTGTTAGTAGCACACAATGTCTCAGCTACTACATCAGTCCACTGCTGAGCTGGGTCTAGCAGGTCACTTCTCAGGATTGGCTCAGCTGTCGTTGCTATACCAAGACTCTAATATGGTTTCCAGGTTCAAGACTTCTGTTGACTCTTTTAATCTATTGAAGTTCACAAGCTGATACCCTCATTTGATCACTCTCTAATACCCATTCACCTAAGATCATGAAAGAAGAAATAGAAGAATGGATTCAAGATAGCAGAGTGAGGAGAAAGCATTTTAGCCAGCTCACCCTGCAAGTCTCCTCCACAAGAACCAAGAAAATTTACCAGATTAAATTCTGATTAGGAACGGCAAAAAAAATTAAAGTCACAGTAATTCATTTTCCAGCCTAGAGTAGCTTAGGAAGATAAAGAGGTCTGTGGACACCGAAGTAAGGACTGGCAAGGAGTGGATCGTAGCACTAACAGTGAGGATGAGGAACATTCCAACACCTATGAATAGTAAGGGAGATATCAGAGCACCAAGAAAGGAATCAATGGGACAGAAAAAGACCTCAGGGTCCCCTGAACTAGTGTTAATACAAGAATGGGTGCCATCTAGTATCTCTATCACCCATTACCCATAAATGAAGGGCATTGAGGAGTAGAATCAAATGGAGTAGGGTGGAGTGTAACAGAGTATTGAGAAAGAAACAAGTTCCAGAAGCTTAACTGTATGGCTCTGAACTAAGGTGAAGAGCAGTGACTTAGTCTAACCTTGAGCCTAGCACATACTCCTCTTTGAGAACAAAGGGCAAACACCAATGAGGCTACAGTAGAATAAATAGCTTAGGAGATCAACACTTAAGGGAAGCCAGCAGTTAAGTTACTCTGAACCTGCAAATGGTTACAGAGCCTGCCAGCAGTCTACTGAAATTTAACCATACACAAGCCAATAGACCCAACTTGCAGAACTGAGACTAGAAGGACAGTAAACATACTTCTTCCTAGATCATACCATTTGGGGAGCAATAAAACCTTGTTGGTCCCCAGTCTGAGCTGTGAAAGCAGAAAAATGACATAAAAAGGACAGAAAAGACACATTAAAAAGACAGAAGAAACAAGGAACTCCGTGTATTCTTAGCCACCTGGTGGCCTGGTTAGAGAGACAAGGCCCCCAAAGACAGTGTCTGTTACTTCTCTTTCCTCCACCTGGAGGCTTAGAGCATTTCCTCTCTTCATGCAATTTGGATGCACACTCAATCTGATTCAGTTGTTCTGAAAGCTGCATTTCTTGTTGTTGCTGTTGCTACCATGTAGCAATTTTTGTAGGCAGTAAGTTTAGAAGAAGCAGTTATGGTATAGTTACCTATCCCTAAAGTGAGACTATAAGCAGCCTATCTTCCATCACATCCTTCTAGAAACAGTTGCACCAAAATGGGCTATCAGGTAAGAACACTAGAAAGAGAGACAGAGGCAGAGACACAAAGACAGACAGAGATTGAGACAGTGACAGAGACAGTGACAGAGAAAGACAAAAGCATTAGAGCTAAAAATGAAGAATGAGATGTAAAGTCATATTGGATAGAAAACAGTGATGAAATTGAGAAGCAGAATCAGGTAGATAGAAATACAAAGAGCTTTTCAAATGATCACACTCAGTACAGCAGAGCTTTGGAGATGAGATTTCTGGGAAGAGTGGATGCCCATGCCCTGAAGTGTCTCAGAAATTTAGTTAACTAAATTGGAGCACAGAATGCCCCTTTCTCATTCCTTCTGTCAGCTACAGTATTTTCTTTTAAATTCAAGTGTCTCTGCTCTCTTCACATGCCCTTCTAAGGAGACCTAGGGGATCTAGAGCCATCTGCTGTGGAGCCCTCCTCAGCATGATGCCCCATCAGGAGAGAGTAGGGATGGGGATGCTTTCTTAGCTTTCCCTACCTCCTGAAAAAAAAAGCCATCAAATACAGAATCTTGCACCACACGACCCTCTCCCGTCCCCAGCTAGCAGCACTGCCCCACCCCTCCGCCAGAAGCACAGCTGGCAACCTAGCAGTTTCCATGGCGATAATGAATGGTAACAGGCAGTAATCAAGAAGGGTCATTGGAATCATAAGTCATTACAGATTGTATTTAAAGGGACACAGACAAGTTTTAAATGATAGATTGCTTTTTTATAGCCTCCTTTTCCCTGTGTCTTACAATGAAAGGATGACTCATTTGTTCTAGGTGTTTGCTTTTAGAATTTCATTCCATTTGGATCATGAAACCAAGCTAGTCCACTTGTCAGATTCACTGTGTTAGTCTAGAACCCAGCTCGTCTTACACATGGTATGATAAATACAGAACTAGAAAATACCTTAGAAGTTACCTAATCAAGCCCTCTGATTTTATAAATGAGAGAATGAGATCTTAAGGTCATATTGTGTGGGATAAAGACCCCAAAGACCTATACCCAAATAAACTCAGAGGTTTCTCCAGGTAGAAACAGAAGCTCTTTATTCTAAAAACAAGTCTCACGAAAGTTGGGTGTCACCCATCCCAGAAAGACCTGGTATATGAGGCACCCAACAAGAGGCAAGCAAGCAGTTATATACCCTCATAGAAACAATTATATTAAAACCTCCAAATTTCCAGATTAACCCCAACCCCCCTCCCCTCAAAAATCCCCTAATGCTGGATCATTACCCCATTGGTTGAGTGGTATGACCTCACAGTCTACACAGGACCCTGGAAAGCCCCTACAGGAAAAAGGGAGGGGGAGTAGGGATACACTATCTGGTTACCCAAAATTAGATAACTTGCAGGAATATGAAACTTAGGCCTACAGAGCTCCTAAAACCTAGCTCAAGTTTGGTGACTGTCTCTTTCATTTTTATGAGAATGCTTTCACCTGTCCCACTTAATATGATCATAGATCTAGAGATGAAATGACTTTAGAGGCCATCCAGTCCAATCCTTCATCTTATGGATGAGGAAACTGAGGTTCAGAAAGGATATGGGCAGTACCAGTCAGTATTTGAACCCTTCTAACTCAGAATCCAGCACTCTTTCTATAATATCACACTGGAATTTAGTGAAGTTGCCCATATGATATCATCTAAAAAGCATCCAGGAAGGACCTCTACCACTTTATAATAATACCTGAAGTGTCACCATTAGAAATTCTTTGAATGTAGTAGAGTGAAAATAGCAGTTGTCTGGGAGTCACAAAATTAGCTCTAGTCTTAGTATCACTACTATTTGATGAAGGGAAGTGATTTAAAACTGAATCCTTTCTCTCAAACTCTGTTTTCTTCTCTGTAAAATAAAAAAGATTGGGAAGTATGATCTATGTTTAATCCTAGATCCTAATTCTTTATTCTGGGATCTATAATTTGGATCTTAAAGAGTTTTAATATTCAATATTCCCTTATTAAAATGTAAATAGTTCCAGGAAACAGAGTCCTTATTACCTAACACCTTAGCTAAATTACTGGAAGAGGAATAGAATAAAGGAGCTCCAAGAAAGGAGTGGGAAGGATAGACATTGAAGTCTTCTCTGTTGATTATTACAGTTAGCCCTGATATAAATCTTCACTTGGTCCAAAAGTCATAGGTTGGAAGGTACCTTCAAGATCACATACAAATACACATGTACAATACAGACTTTTAGATTATACATACATAGATGGAAACAGATGTACATATGCACATAATACATATGTGTTATGTGCATATATATGTGTTTGTGTGTATACATTCCATGTATATACCTCTCAAATCCCCTAATTTTTCAAATAAAGACACAGAAGCCCAGAGACGCAAGGTGTTTGCCCTTGTTCAGACACCCAAGTCCTTTAATATCAAACCTTGTGTCTTTCCACACCATGATTCTATTTTGTTTTTTTTAATGATCAAGGACAGAAAGCACTGTGTTTATGGTCACAGAGAACAATCTAATTTTAAAAAGGAAAAGAAAATTAATAAATATTCCCTTAGAAATGTTTCTGCTATTTTTTTCTACTTTGTTGCAAGCCTCCAATTTCAAGCCTATTCTCATTAAGGATCAATTGTCTATGAAGTTCAAAATAAATCCCTCATTTTGTCCAGTAATTTGCACTTGTAGTCTTATGAACTACATATCTGAATGAAAAGCTGGAAGTTCCTTAATGGTCTTATTGACAGCAGGAGATAGAATAAGTATGTTAATATGGAAAAGACATCTATTTGAATTGGAGAACAAGGGAATTTACTCAGGAATGGCTTTCAAATTACAGGTATTCCTCATGGTAAAACACACAATTATTTTTGAGAACTTTTCATGAGCTGAGATAGATAAACTAAATTGCACACGATTAATAAGTCTTCTTGGCACTTGGTTTCCGTTTTCTAATTAGGCAGCAACAAAGCCACAGTGTAATTTAGATACACAACCATCCATCTTCTATATTAAGAGATATTAATAATGATATTGGTGATTAATTATACATGTCGCCTTGCAGAGGTCTTTATGCAAGTACTTCTAACAATGGCTGCCCAAGAATTCAGTGTTGTTTATTATCTTCCTGGGAGGTGGGGAACCTGTGGCCTCCAGTATAACTTAATAGCATAAATCTCATCATTAAATCCTCCTTTTAAATGGCCTGACATACAGGAGCGCATGACAGAGGAAAAAAAAACTTTCAATCTCTGTGTAGCCATTACTTTGGAGAGATTTATTCTTCATATGAAAAGAGCATCTATAAAGCCCTCATCTAATGATTCCTAGTATAAATGGTGCAAGTCTCTTGGCATTTCCTGAGCTTATCATGTCCATCAGGCTCTTCACACTCACCATCCCTGTTGTCATCAGAGTTCTCATTGTATTCACAGAGCTTAGCTGGAGGATGATCAATGGATTTGCAATCAGAGGACCTAGCTCTACCACTTACTGAGTAAACCACTTAACTTTCTTGGCCTTTGAGTTTCCTTCCAGCTTTAAATCTAAGATACTATGAAGGAAAATGCATTTTTTTTAAAAAGTAGTTACTATGTGTCAAGCAGTATGCTAAGTTCTGGGTGTATAAATACAAAAGGGAAAACAGTTCCTTCCTTCAAGTAGCTTACATTCCAGTTGGAAAAGACAACTGATATAGAGCAATGGTCACCAACGAGTGACCATTTTGGAAGTCAGGGGACAGTAAAGGTTGTAATAGAAGAGTAGATTGTCACATCCTTTCTAGTAGCCATGGTAATGTTGATTTGATTATACTTCCACAACTAAGAAAGGGGTGAGAAGTTTGAAGAGAGGAGGGAATGCAAAGGATACAAACATTGGCAGCAAAGCATCTGGTGAGAAGATAACCAAAGAGTCATCTGAAGTATGGCTGAAGTGACCCTGCATATTGTGAGCCATGTGAGGTACTCACCAACTAGGACAGTGGACCCTAGGGTGAGAGTTTCAGAAATGAAAGTCATCTAAGACATATTCTCTGCTCTGGGCAGCAAGGGGGCAGGCTAGGTGATGATGGAATTGGGGCTAAAGCAGTTCTATATTGGATCTAGTACCTTACAATAAATGAATGGATGGGTAGATGAATGAATGAATAAAAAAACATTAAGTGCTTACTATTTTTCAAACATTTTATTAAAGGCTAAGGGTACAAATAAAGAAGCATAAATTTTATATTCTCATATGGAAAGAAAATGCATATAGGAGAGTGATGACCAGGGGAAAGTATTTTGGTTTGGAAAGTAATAGGGATGGTAAGTGGAGCCATAGGGAGGAAATTGACATATTCATTTTACAGAAGCTATCCATACATACATACATACATACATACATACATACGTACATACATACATACATATGTGTATAAAATGCAAGGTACAGCTGTTGTCATAGAATGGGGAAATCTAGGACAGTCAAACAGGAAAATGAAACAAAATAAAAACAGAACCATGCACTTGGAGCTACAAGATCTAGCTCTGGTTCTAATTTGATCTGTAATGCTGAGAAAGTCAGTCTACCTCCAAAGGTCTACTCCAGTCCCATATTCTAAGTACAATTCTTGCTCTACATTCAGAATGGTATTTGGCCTGGAGTCAGAAAGCCCTGGGATAGAATCAGTCCTAAAATCCTTGCTTTCTCTGTGACCCTGTCAAATCCCTTCTCCACCTTGAGCCTCAGTTTCATCATTGATGAAGTGGGGATAATAGCACCTATATCCTAAGGTTGTAAAATTCAATATAAATAAAGATATAGATAGATATAGACACACACATACATACACACACGTATGTATATATATGCATGTATGTATTCATTTGATATTCCCATGCACACATGTGTGTATGTATGTGTGCAGTTTATGGGGTGTTCAAGAGGACTAGCACCTCTCATGTGAAGACTTGCCAAGCTCTTTTTTAGGGCTGCTCATCTGATTATTATGTCCATCTGATTTGCCTCTCACCTGTGGCCAAGAAGCTGTAGCACACACAGCCATCTCAGCAGAGGATCTGGAACTCAAAGACAGGATAAAGAAGGTTGAGGGTAACTGATGGACCTCAAACCTGTTGCCTTGTGGTTCCAGTTATGTGAAGATTCTCCTCACTGGAATGAGCAGGTGAGAGCAATTTGTTCCAATGTCCATGAAGGTGAATGAAGGAGGCACTTGGGAATGATTAGAGCCTGGTCAGGCCTTGAAGATACCAAGGTCATCCACTGCATCCTGGGCCACTAGTATGCTGTCATTCTGTGTTTTAAGCCACTTTCCAACCTAATACTTCTGTGAAATTGAATGTGGTATTTGTTCTCCCTTTTGACTTTGTGTTGGCCCATACTTTATCCTGAGCACTGATCTATCTATCTTGATTTATGACCTTCAAAGACCAAGTACTTGTGGCAGAAGACCAGGTAGGTACTTACATCACTTTGAAAAAATTGCAAAAAGGGAAATGAAGGACTCCTGGCTTATCCCAAGCTTCACCCAGCCGTCTTAGATTGAAAGTCCTGGCTTTCACAGACTGCGATTCTACTTCCATTAGATGAAGTTTCCTAGGAAGTTTCCCCTTCTCACTTTGAAGAAATTGGATGATTTTTATTTCAATGCCGTTTGAAGGGTTAAATGTGAGTAAATTACAATATAACTACTATGAAAATGTTTTGTGTAACTGCACATGTAGAACCTGTGTTGAATTGTTTATCTTCCCAGTAGGGGAGGGGAAGAAGGGAAGAAGGAAAAGAATCTGGAACTCAAAGTTTTAAAAAAACAAATGTTAATAATTGGTTTTTTTAATGTGCAACCTGGAAATAAGACAAATAGACAACGATGTATAGAAATCCATCTTGCCCTGCAAGAAAGTAAGTGGGGAGGATAGTGGAGGATATAAGAGAGAACAGATTGGAGTGAAGGGATATTCAGTAGGCTTGCTATTTTGGGCTGGGGGTAGGGAAGAGATGGGGAGAAAATTTGTAACTCAAAATCTTGTGGAAATGAATGTTGAAAACTAAGAAATTAATAAATTAAAAAAATAAATGTCAGTGAATTAGAAGTATAATCAATTAATGTATCACTAACCAAATATGCGGCCCTAAACAATGCTCAGGATAAACTTTTAATGTTTGATCAAAACAAAAATGTTAAGGCAATCTGGAATTGGTTTTCCCAACATAAATTGTGACTGGTTGTCAACCAGCTCAATATTCAGCACTTCCATCAACATAGGACCTCACTGCGAAAATAAAACTTGGGAATTTGATACCCTCAAAACAAGATGGAATCTTGAAGTGTCATTTGGTCTGGGTCCCACACCTGGAAAGCCAGTGAATGAATTCAGGGATTATGTGGCATGATTTCTAAACTCTAAATATTTTTATATGCCTATTACATGAAATGTACTGTGCAGGGAGGGAATAAATAAATTAATAAATAAAGATGTCTTTGCCCTGTAAGAAGCTTACTTTCTACTGGGTAATTTATTGTGTGCACATAAATAAATGCAAGATAATTTGAGGAGAGATTACATACTAAAAATAAATCAGGGGATAGCTAGGTGGTGCAGTGAATAGAGCACCAACCCTGGAGTCAGGAGGACGTGAGTTCAAATCCGGCCTCAGACACTTGACACAAAAACTAGCTGTGTGACTTTGGGCAAGTCACTTAACCCCAATTGCCCTCCAAAAAGCAAAACAAAAAAATCAGTTCATTGATCAAACATTTGTTAAGCATCTACTGAGTGCCAGGTATTGTGCTAGGCAGTTACTGGGGATATGAAGACATAGTTAAGACTCCTTACTCTTAAGGAAGGTACAGATATCCTGGAAAGACAATATGTAAAAATCAATACACATTGTTCAGCTCAATTTTAACTTCCTACATATAGGCTTTCTTGATCCTCTTAACCTCTCATGCTTTCTTGAGCTTCAGGAAGAGGGTGAGCAATAACATGATTCTGAGGGAAACTAGGAATTCTAAGTCATAGCGAAGAGAAGAGAATATGATCTAGGCATGACTAACACTCAGTAAAAAGGGACAGAGACAGAAAATAGAGTTCTATGAACAGGAAATATTAAGAAGGTCAGTTTGATAGGACCATAGATTTTTATATGCAATAAAATTGAAAAAGCAGGTGGAATAGAAGTTGTGAAGGGTTTTGAATGTCAAACAAAATACCTTATATTTGTTCCTGGAGATAATAGGGCATTCCTAGAGTTTACCAAAAAAGAAAATGACAGAGTCAAACTTTTCCTTTAGGAAAAACATTTTGGAAGCTGTGTTGTAGATTGATTGAGTAGATTGAGTCTTGAGGCAGGGAGATCAATTAGGAGATTATTTCAATAGTCTAGTGAGAAATGATGAGAATCTGAAATAGGGTGGAGGCTGGCTCTATGGGTGATAGGAAGGGGACATATTCAAGAGATGTAGAAGGTGGAAATTAAAAGATCTGACAACCTATTATTTGTATGAGGTTATGAGTGAAGAGTCATGAATGACACCAAGACAGCGTGCCCATGTTATTGGAAGAAAGCTAGTGCCCTTGATAGAAACAGAGAATTTTGAAGAAGAGTAGGCTTTGGGGGAATAGTGAAATTTTTTTGAATATGTTAAATTTGATATGTCTAAGATATTTCACCTTGTTAATATCTCATAGGCTGTTGGTGATGGAGTAATAAAAGTCAGAAGAGAAACCAGATAATAGATGTCAGAAGATGATATCTTAAATAACTGGGAGATCAAGAAAGCATCAGTATAGGAAGAGATACTAAAACTGAATCCTGAAGGAAGCCAATCAACAAATGAAGGACACTTGGAAGCAGAGATG
Source organism: Pseudocheirus occidentalis (assembly GCA_028646575.1). Lineage (NCBI taxonomy): Eukaryota > Metazoa > Chordata > Mammalia > Diprotodontia > Pseudocheiridae > Pseudocheirus > Pseudocheirus occidentalis. Next base: position 70,644,406 of record CM053595.1, on the reverse strand, counting down.
AGTAGGGAATTTGTCCTGGGCTTGGGACAACATGTGTGTAAATAAATACGTAGAGATAAGCAATAGAATGCTGATTTCAGTGAACAGTGTGTGGTCAGTTTAGAACATAGAACATTTGAAGGAGAATCATATGATATAAGCCTGGGAAGATAGATAGGAGTTAGATTGTAAAGGTCTTTAAACCCCAAGTACAGAGTTTGTATTTACTCCACATGATGAGAAGGAAAGGATGGGGGAAAAAATTGAATCGAGTAATGAAATGGTCAGATCTATACCTTTGCCATCTTTGTGCAGGATGGATTGTAAAGAGAAGATACTAGATGCAGGGAAGTGAAATATAAGGCTATTTCAATAGTGTGGGTGAAAGTGAACTAGGGTAGTATCTTTATGAGTGAAGAGAAGGGAAAAGATACGACAAATTTAATGGATGTAGAATTTATAAAACTTGACAATTAAATGGATAGCATGAATAAAAGAAAATAAAGAGTTCAGAGTAACACTAAGGTTTGAACACTTGATTGATAGAAAAGTAGATATATCTTCAAAAGGAAGAGGGACGGGGCAGAGAAATGTACCATTGAGATATCTATGTGACACTTCGTGGGAGATGTTCAATAGGAAATTGGTGGAGTAGGAATGAAGTTAAAGAAATAAATTAAAATATTCATGTAGATTTGAGTATAATTCGCATAAATATGATAAATGAACTCAAGGGAGCTGAAGAGATGGCCAAGAAGAATACCATAGAGCAGAAGTTCTTAAACTGGGTCCATGGATAGATTTAAGGGATCTAGGAATCTTTTAAAAAATTTTGATACTTATTTCATCATAATCTGTTTACTTTATATTTACTTATTATATGAATTTATTACAGACTGCCAAAGGGATCCCTGACACAACCAAAGTGCGGTATAGGGAAAGAAGAAAAGAGGGCCTTAAAAGAGAATAAACCTGAAACCTAAGTAATGTGAAAGTTTACAAGAAAAATGAGGGTTAAACAATGGTCAAAAGACAAAGAAAAATATTAGTGAAGACTGAGAAAAGATTTCATAGTTATGAGGTCAGTGGTGAACTTGGGAAGAACAGTTTCAGTTGCATGGGGTAGTTCTAAACTAAATGACAAGGAATTGACAGCTTAGTTGGGAGTGAGAAAATGTAAAGAATTGGAGTATAGACTTGAAAAGTTTAACTGACAAAAGACATACAGAATGAGAGTTTCAAGGAATGGCAGTATGAAAGGAAAGGGATTTGATTTTGTTTTTATAGGTTTGAGGAAATCGAGACATGTTTTAAATACCAAGGAAGGATCTAGTTCATAAAGACAGATTGTAAGTAAGGGAATGATCAAAGGAAGATCCTCTTCAAGCAGATGGAAGGGGATGGAATGAAGGGTACTGGTAGAAGGGTTGACTCTGAAAAGAAAAAGTTCCTTCTGATCTTTAGAGATTGGAACTAAAGAGGCAAGAACCCAGAAGAACAATGTGGAGGAAATTTGAAGAGTAGAAGAAAAGAGGTAATTAAGGGGGGATTATCTTGATTTCCTTAGTAATGGAGAAGGAATGGCAGATATGGCTATTTTAGGGCCTGGAGAAGGTAGGTTTGAAATAAGACTTGGAAGATAGGTTTATTGTAGAGAGTGCTATAGAAATTCAAACAAAAGAGACTAAAAGGATTGTCATGAAGCTGTGAGGACCCACTTGAGATTAGATAAAATAAATCCAAAAGGGACAGTCGGCAAAATTGTGTGATTTTCTTGAACAGAATTCAGCAATATGCAAATAGCAGTAGAGGAGGCAGATAGAAGAATAACTCAAAGTTGGGATTTAACAAAATGTGACCAGTGATAGGACAGGGGAACAAAGGATTTAGGGGCTATTTGTAATTGAATTGTTTACTTTAGGGTCAATACTGTGAAAGGAGAGAAGTGAGACCAAGGTAATGGTAAAAGATTAGAAAAACAAGTATATGTGAAAGCCTGGTAGTTGTGTTAGGAATGACAAATAGGTTTAATACAGCTATGAAAGAAGCAAGTAAAATCAATGCAATTATCAATCATAATTCCAGAAGCGTGATGGTAACTCTTGCTTCCCACCTCTTCATAGAGAAATGATGGAATAATGGTGTGGAATGAGGCATACATGTTCAAACAAGACAGGTATGTAATTGTGTTTTGCCAAACTCTACTTATTTGTTACAAAGGAGGTTTTTGTTGTTGTTGGGGAGCAGGATTAATGGAGAAGAGTAAATTGGAATAACAATGATGTCTAAAAAGAAGAAAAATAATAAAGGAATGTCATCTAAACATTTTGAAAATATACTGAAGAGAACAAAAGGATGCTCAGAAGGAATGGTGGTATTAGAATGACTGGCTTAAGCTTAATATATACTAAAAAATAAGCTAAATATAAATTTCATTATAACATTTCCTCCTCTTTTCCTGTTCTCCTTTGTAGAAGGAAATGTTCATATTTGGGGGTGTTTATCAAGTCTGTAAGATTAAAAATAATTCTTAAAAACAACAGATTTAGGAGGAGGGAGGCAGTGAGATAGAAAGAGAAGAGACTATGATCTGAGAGGGATGGTGTAAATTGGGTAATGGATGGCAAGTCTGAGAGTGACAGTGGAAGTGAGGATGATATGCTCTCTTCCTAGTGGCCCAGAGCATTATGTAATATGGGAGAAGGAATATTCAGTACTGGAGATGGTAATTGAGGAGGTTCTCTCTTTTAGAGAAATTTAGGTTTAGATAGAATAAAAAGATCAAAGTGAGAGGAAGAGGTCTAGGATGAAAGGGAAGTTTATTAAAGGGATCCAAAGTATATAATGACAGGAGATGGCAAAGAAAGATGGCGGCTATAAACCATTATGGAGGAGATGGATGGGGATGAAGAACAGGGAGTGGTAACAGGGGAAGTAAGATTTAGATTATCAGATGACAATTCTGAATCACAGGGATTAGGAAAAAAGGTAGAAGTTTACTACCCACAGGATGGGGTTAATAAAGTCTAGAATTCAACAAGATGTGATCAATAATAGGTTAAGGGAGCAAGGAATTCAAAAGCCTGTAGTTAAATTGACCAACAATAGGATCAACACTATGAAAGAACCAAAGTAATATTAGTCAATATGGTTCTATGGAGGTAAGTATCACCTGCCCATATTGGAGAAGTGATCCCCTTCCCTGAGGCTCTGTGAATACTGAGGGTCACATCAACTTATTCTCTCTCAAAGACCAAGGAAGAAGAGGCTGGTCCAGCAGGAACTCAAGTCAGGGATTTTAGTGGATATCTGATGACTAGTCTTCCATAAGTCAGAATGAACCTAGTATTATTTCCTTTGTTTCATTCCAATGTGTTAGGAGATCATATGCATTGATAGAAAGATTTGGTATTGGGGAAAGGAGAACCACATTCTAGAGTCAAAACTCCTTAATTTTAATCCTGACTCCAATTATATCTGAGTGATCTTCAACAAGTCAGTTTCACTAGGATTCATTTTATTCATCTGTAAAATTAGAGCGTTGGACCAAATTCCACGCAGATACCCTTCCACCTTTATATTTATGATCCTATGATCTGAAAATATTCCAAACATGGAGTATGTGGTGGTTTATTGGCTGAGTCTCATATCTGGGGCCCTTATTCTGGATTATATCCTTGTTGCAAGATGTCTGGTGTCTGAAGGAAGTACTGGCATTGTAGGAAGTTTTAGAGAGAATGCCTCCAACATCTAGTGGCATCCTACCTATCTCGACTGATTTTAAATCACACCTCTGCACTTTCTAGGAAGCTGAGTGGTACAATGGATAGAGTACCAGTCCTGGAGTCAGGAAAACTCATCTTCTTAAATTCAAAACTGTCCTCAGACACTTACTGTATGGCCTTGGGCAAGTCATTTAATCCTATTTGACACAACTGAAAAATGACTGAACAAGAACAAAACGCACTTTCTATTCTAATCAAACTGATCAACGCTCACTTTTTTATCTGATCATGTGATTCATCTTCTACTGCTTCATGTTCTTACCCATGTTTTTTCCATAAACCTGATGTTCATTTTTGCCCTCTCTTCATCTATTGGATTCTTACTCACACTTTAAAACCCCAAACAAAATTTACCCATATAATGTATCCTTCTCTGTTACCAGAAACTTGCCATATTCCTCTTATTCCTTCAAATTTTTAAAGCACTTAACATATATTATTCCATGCATCATGTTACTGTATTACCATATTAGACTGTCATCACTTCTACAATGACAAGGACAATGTCATAGAAAAACTTGCGTCTCTCCCAATAACTAACATGTTGCTCTGAATTGTAAGACACCTAATAAATGTTTCTTGACAAGTCTTCATCCTCATCCTCATCCTCATCCTCCTCCTCCTCCTCCTCCTCCTCCTCATCATTTGTAACTTGGGAATAATCCTTACCCCAGCTGACTGACTGTATATGAGCATAAAACAAGGCCATCTATATGAAAGTAAACTAGGTAGCAATGTAACAACTATGAATTATTATAATAATTATGAATATATAATAATTCATAATAAATGCCAGGCAACTGGCATTTATTTAGCACATATTATGTGCAAGATATTGTGCTGAGCAAATAAGGAAATAAGACGATCCCTGCTGTCAAGGAGCTTACAGTCTAATGGGGGAGAAAACAGGCCAGTAGTTATGTACAAACAAAGTATATAGAGGATAAGTCTTAGATAATCAAGGGAAGAAATCCATTAGAATTAAGGAGACTTTAGGAAAAGCTTCTAGGTATAGTGAGATTTTTGCTGAGATTTAAAACCAGGGAAACCAGGAAGCAGATATGAGAGGGGAGAGAATACCAGGAATCAAGAAAAGCTAGTGAAAATGTCTGGAGTCAGGAGATGAAGGGCCTTGTTCAAAGCACAGCAAGAAGACCAGTGTCACTGGATCAAAGAATGCATGAGGTAAGGTGGAAGGATACTAGAAATGTGGAAGGAGTGAGGTTATGGATAGCTTTTTAAGACAGAGGATTTTGTATTTGATCCTAGAAGCAGTAGGAAACCATTACAGTTGATTAAATAGGTAGAAGAGTGACATAGTCTCACTTGTGACTTTAGAAACATCAATTTGATTGGAATGGTGGGAGACTTGGAGATCAGGAGATTGACCAGGCAGCCTATTGCAATAATGCAAGAGCAAAGAGATGAGGGCCTGTACTAGAGAGGTAGGAACAGGAAAGTAGAAAAGGGGACATGTAGGAGAGATAATATGAAGGTAGAAACATGTCTTGGCCATTGATCGGATGTAAGGGATAAGCAAGAATGAGGAGTCAAGGACACCTATGATGTGAATCTGAGTAATTGGGAGGATGGTGGCGCCCTCCACAGCAATAGATAATTGTAGGCAATAATAACCAGAGGTTATAGAAGGGAGGGAGGGATGTCATTAAATATCTGAAATGGGGATAGACCAAAAGGTAAGGAAAAGTATAAATAGGAGAAGAACCTGAAAGGAATTATTTCAACAGGTGGGGATTTAATAGAGCAGTTTGTTGGCCTTATTCACTGGCATTTCAATTCTGGTCTCTTGAGCTGTCTGCTTTTGAAAATGTCACGGTGTCACATTCCAGGCTCAGCAGGGCACTAACCTTTTCCAAAAGGGAACACGTTCTGATGTTCAACATTTGCCTTTCCAATAGACTGATCAGTCTGGCTCCCATCACACCAGGGCAAATTACGATTTCTGAAAACATTCTGAAGTCCCTCCCCATGGCTCAGATATCCTATAAGACACATGCCTATCCTTTTTATGACTGACTTTTCCACTCTGAGACTTCTGTGGATCAGCCCCTGGAGAAATCTCTTTTGAAACTTGCTTCTCTTTCAGGGAACTATGAAGAAACTCTCAGAATCATAAAGTATTAGAGTAAGAACAGACCTGAAAATGTTAAATGTTACAATTAGAAGAGGCTTGGGAACAAAACTATGTCAAAGCAGGAGGGCCCTGGGACTATAGAATGGTAAAGCTGGGAGGAAACATATATTACAGAATATTAGAATATGTGATGTCTGATGACATGTAATGACTTAATACATGTCTTAGACATATGGCAGAGCTGGGAGGATCCTTAGAGAAAAATCTACTTATTGAACCATAGGATATGGAGCTGGAAAGGACATTGGAAGCAGTATTTTGCAGATGCAGAAACGGAGGACCAGTGAGATGAAATCACATCACACAACGAAGGAGCACAGACCTGTAACTAAAACTTTCATCTCTTGATTGCCAATTCTTTTCTCCTCCAAACATCCCTGTAATATATGGTTTATACATATAAAGCAAAATCAGGCCAAAAACACACAAAAAAGTAAAAGTAGTCCATAAGGAAACAAATCCCAGGTCTAAGCAAAAATGTGGCCTGGGCAGATTGCAGGGCAGAATGGGAAAAAAAATCAATCAGACTGAATATAATCAGCATTTCCTAATGTGGGGGAAGGGGGATTAGAAAAAGAAAACAGGAGATTTAGTTGTAAAGTTGTTCCGAATGTTCAATTGTAACCTTGTCTGCTATCGTTATTATGTTCCAGTCATCTTCTATCCTGAGTGCTGCATTGATAGCCAAAAAATATGATAAGGATCAGAGGAAGGCCTCAAGCATAGAAAATGGGCATTTTATAGAAGGACATGGACAAGAAACCCTTCGTTACTTCCCCCTTCCACGTTGCCAGTCTTCTTATACCTTACTATACTTTACATCTCTCCAGGTGCTCCTTTGATCCAGCATTACTGGCCTTCTGGTTGTTCCTTGAACAACATACTCCATCTCTCAAGTCTGAGAATTTTCACCCATTGTCCTCCATGCCTAGAATTCTCTCCTTCTTCATTTCAGCCTTGGCTTCCTTCAAGCCCCAGCTAAAATGCTACCCACTATGGGAAGCCTCTTCTGATTTCTCCTAATTCTGATGCCTTCCTTCCATTGATTATTTCCAATTTATTTGTTTCTGTCCTTTTTTTCCCTTGTGTTTCTATTCTTAGCACCTAACACATAATAGGTGCTTAACAAATGTTTGTAGAATGACCTGTTGGTCATACTTGATTGAATTCATAGCTCCTAAATATTCAGACAAGTGGCCTGGAATGGGATGAACAATGTGAATAAAGATAGACATTTGCTAGAGGTTTTAGAGAGAACTTTTTGGCAGAAATAAATGTTTTATCACAAAATCACAACATCACAGAATGTAAGAAGTTAAAGGGACCTCAGAGGCCATCTAGATCAATCTATACTTGAAAAAATATCTTCTCTACAATATACCTAAGCAAGGTTACCTTTGGCTTGAAGATCCACTGTGAGGACAAACCCACTGCTTCCTTTCCATTCCTCTTTTGGACAGATTTAATTTTGGGGGAGTTTAGTTCTCGAGTGGGTGGGAAAGAGAGACACAGAAAGACAGAGAGAGAAATAGAGAGAGAGAGAGAGAGAGAGAGAGAGAGAGAGAGAGAGAGAAATAGACACAGACACAGACACAGAAAGAGATGGAGACAGACAGAGACAGAGAGACAGAAACAGAGAGTGATAGACACAGACACAGATGCAGACAGAGACAGAGAAGAAGAGGAAAGGCGGGTCAGCAGAGGAAGGTGAGGAGAGTCAAGGATAACTCAAGGTTACAGTATGCCACTATGCAGCCCTTCTCCCCTCCCTGTTCTTTCCTGATTTCACATAGTTATATGCTTTATTAATATTCCCTCACCTTGTATTTTAAGCTTCAATGGTCCTGTCTCTGTCCATCGCCTACACTGTCATTAGGGGGCTTATGTAAAAGGGGATGAACTTCTCCATTATCAACAAGGATATTGCAGGTTTAAATGTTCAGGGGTCACCCTCTGAGAATTCTGATTCAGTGTTCTCTCCTTTCTCTTCTACCTCCTCCAGAGTAAGATGACCCCTTGGACCTACCCTCCCTACTTCCCAGCCTGAAATTCAAGGTCCTGTGTGCTGGCTGTAAGAAATGTCATGAAGGTCTTGCAGGGGAGGGGGGGTAGGTGGTTGACTGATGGAAGAATGAGGGGGATGATGCTCTAGGACTTTGGTGGCTGCAGCAGTCCTGTAGAGGCCCCCAACGGGCCTGCCAAGCAAAAAAAAAAAAACAAGGGCAACCAAGGGGAGTCAGCCAGAAGGAGGAGGAGGGTGGGATGATGGGCAGGGCCTTGTCTGTCACCACCCCAGCCTGCTGAGTAGCTCTGCACAACTTGTAATTACCAACTGATGGCCTAGCTCTTGGAAAAATTTAAAGTAGCAAGTATATTCTGATGTACTGAATCAGACCACTATTTCGGGTTACTTAAAGTCCGGAGGATGGATATGCTTTCCACAAGAGTCAGAATAATAGGATTTAAAACTAAGTGGGGCCTTAGACATCATCTACTATGCATCACTCTCCCATTTTATAGATTAGGACAATGAGGCCCAGAAAGGGTAGAGTAATTGCCAAAGTCAGAACAGTAAAAGTGAGGTGGGACAGAGGCAAACCAAATGCCATTGCTACATAATCTACAGTTTTATGGCCTTAATGGGCCAATTAATGTCATACCTTCACATAAATAATCCTCTTAGGCTACCAACCAGTCAAGGATCCAATACATTTTCTTTTTATTAAAAGAGGCCAGAATATTGACAAGACATTCACTCATCAAGGCATGTACTTTGAATTATTTCTCTGGTAATGGGAATGAAACAATCCCTCTCTCCCACTTCTCTCATTTTAAAGATTATATTAGCTTAGGATCTGTCTGTGGAATTGGGTTTGTTTTCATCTCTCAGGGAAGAGTGCTGACCCATAAACTATATAAGAGCATCCCTTCGTCTTTTAAGGACTATATACTTGTCCTACCACCTGCTACTATGACCTGAATTCTTATTCTTCTCCTCTGCCCCATCCAAAACATCCCTGCATCTCAAAAAACACTTTGGGTTTTATTAACTCTGCAACTACACTTGTGGCTTTCTCACAAGGTAGGAAGCCCTGCCTAAGCTAGCAACCCATCAAAATCCTTCTTTTCCTTCAATGATCAACCAATATTTCCATACTTATCCTCCTCGGTTCCTTGTTTCTACACCTTTTACTTTTCCATTAAATATGATCATTCCCCAAGGCTATTTCTCACCAAATTTGTCTGGCCTATTTCTAATCCCTTGGAAAAGAATTGACTCCCCCTCCCCACTTTTTTCTGCATATCGAAATACCATCTATACTTAAAGGGCTACTAATACCAGCTCCTGCATGTAGCCTTTCCCAGGCCCTCTGTCAAAAAGTACCTCTCCTCCACTTTTTTTTTTACAATGTATGTTACCTTTTGTATATATTGATCACACTCTGCTTTTCATTATTGTTGTTTGGGCATATCTTATCCACCTCCCCTCCCCCATCTTGAATACAAAACTTTTGTGCTTTTTTTCCTCCCATGTTTTCTATGCCCTACATCATTCAGCATATGGGCTTTGTATGTTGGAGGTTGTTAATAAAAATTTTGTCAAATTGCATTGAAATTGAGTTTAAATAAATTAAGTTTAATGCATTGAATTCTGTTTTATTAATTTCATGTGTATTGAATTTGATTCAACTGACTTGAATTTGTTAGAATTTAATCAATTGATCCAAAAGCCTTTCTTAAGTACCTACTAAGCACTAATCGTTGTCCTAAGTGAGAAAAATATAAAAATGACAATGAAATCTTTATTATGCTAGAAAAGCTTATATTCTTCGGAGAAAATTATGTTCACAGAAATAAGTACACACATACATATGTAACACAGTCACACACACACATACACACACACACATATATATATACATATAAGTATATTTAAGTTCTTCATGTGGGAGTTCCCCATGCTATTAGAAAATCATCCACTTTTCCTCCTTTGTGTTGTGTGTAAAAACTTTATATATGATATATATTTATTATATATAAATATGCATTTTAAAGTATGAAAATGCATCTGTGTTGCATGTATATGTAATCTATTATAGATACACAAATAAAGAGGGATAAGATATGTCTACTTTATATAATTCTATGTATGTGTGTATATAGATACATACAGAAAGATAGATAAAGAGGATCTGTTTATCCAGTGGTATAGGGAAATCTCACATTAGGAAATATATATGCGTGAATGTGTGTATATACATGCCCACACACATATGTATACACATATATCTCTGTGAATATTATTACAGTCTCTAAAAGATCATAAACTTCTTGAGAGCAAGAAAAATTTCATTTTGATATTTGAATGTTTAGCACCTAGGACAATGACTTATACATAGTAGGTACTTACTAAATGCTTTTTGGTTAAATTCAAGTCTGGTTTATCCAATTCAATCAATGTGAATTTAATACAACAGAACTCACTGTGTTAAATTCAGAGTTTAAGTCATTTCAATTCAATTCATCAAATTTTTAAATTAGTTACATCATACATGTAAAGTCAACAGGTTGCATTATGTAGGTGTTATGGGAATCTGAAGATCTTCCCTGCCCCTAGGCCCTTTGATAGGCTTAAGTGGCTCTGAGAATCTTCCCTGATTTGAAAGTATACTCTGCCCCCAATAGGCTGAATGTGGTCACATGGAGCCTGTGGTGGAAGCTTGTTCTTCAGGAATTCCCATGCCTTATTAATTGGTGATTGGGCTGTGGGTCAAGAGGGCTGTGACATTCTCTGATCCAGGAGAAGGCTATATATACAACTTGATGGGAGGTTTGCTTTGGGGCTTACTTTGAGAAAAGTTGTGTGATTTGGCCAGACAAGGTTCTGGGAAGCCATTGAGCCCCCAGGCTTTGAAAAACCCAAATGCTGTGCTTCCCTCTCTGGTAACTGAATAGGTATGGATGTAATGGTCAGACCATTAGAAGCTCATCTGCTGATTCGTTTGTCTGTCTGCTTGTAACTTCTGTTTGCATTCTCTGAAGTTCAGGGTGCTGACTTTTTCCCCTGAACTAGGTAAATGATATACATTTAATTGATTAAAGTAAGATTGTTAACACATTTTGAGTTGCTTTCCTTTAGCAAAAACAGATCTAAGAACCTGTGCTAGCAGCCATCCTGGGTATGCTAGGGTTCTTGCTGATACAGTAGGGCATAGATAAAATGGGGGGGGCACAAAATCTCTGTTTTCAAAAGCTGATCATCTTCAAGGGAGAGATGTATAAGATGGACAGACAACAACAATGGAAAGTCAGTGTGATCAATACAAACAAGACCTCATATATACAGCCAAGGAGAGAGAAAGAGAGGGAGAGGGAGGGAGGGAGGAATAAATGGAGGGAGAGAGAGAGAGGGAGAGGGAGAGAGAGAGAGAGGGAGAGACAGAGACAGAGACAGAGACAGAGACAATGAGAGACAGACAGAGAGGGAGAACAGGAGAAGGACATGGGGAGAAAGAGAGAGAGAGAGAGAGAGAGAGAGAGAGAGAGAGAAAGTGAGAACAGGAGGGAGGGATGGAGAGAGGGAGGGAGGGAAGAAGGGAGGAAGGAAAGACAGAGACAGAGAGAGATTTACTTTCTAGCAGAGGGACTAGGGAAGTTTCCTTGAACAAATTTGCATTTGAAATGGGTCTGTAGCATGGATAGTATTTTAACATGCAGAAATATGGAGAGACTATTCTAAAGAATAAGAAACAGAATGGACAACATTGGCAAGAAGTTGGTTTGGGAAATGGATAATGGTCCTATTGTATAATATGTGTGCATGTATATAAAGTACACACATACACAACTGTAGGAGAATAAGAAGTGGGTCTGTGATTTTCATCGTATAGGGAACTACCACTTGAGGAAATTTCCTCTCTCTGTACAGGTTGGTATCTTCTCTATAACTTATAATTTTAAACAACTACTTAGATCTCTTTGAGATAAAGGCATTTGTCCAGGCTCATATATCCATTGACTGTTAAAGGCTGGACTTGACCCCAGCTCTTTGTCATTTAAAGGCCAATTTCTCTCTGTCACACCATACTTTAATAACAAAGGAAATACAAGGTAAATTTTAGGGGAAACATTAGTACTTGCTGGGATAAAGAAAGGCCTTATGTAATCAGGGTACCTTGAGAAGAACCACTAGGGATTCTGGGTAAGAGGGAGTATCTCCCAGGCATGGGGAATAGGTCTAGAGATTGAACATGGAATGTCATGAATTTAGAATAGCAAGCAAGTCAATTTGAGTGGAATGGTACTAAAGGTGATAGACTTAGATTTGATTTTCATTCACTTACATTAAATTGAGGTGTATTCATTCAAACTTATTTGAATTGCATTGAATTGAACTCATGGATATGATCTGATCTAAATGGAACCGAAGTCAAGGGGCTGGAGAACAAGAGAGGTGAGATGAAGTCTATATCTTCCCAAGCTGTTGTGGACAGATTGTTTTGTTTGTGAGCCACTTTTCTAAATGTTAGCCTCATTAACAATTGTGTCAAATGCCCTCATCTGAAAGGCCTCTCTGTGGCATCTGGCCTATGGAGTCTTAATGTTAATTGGACAGATTGTCTCCAGTTTTGAAGCACAAACTGTGATTAATGAAACAACGATTAACAAAGTTGTCACAAAGTTATTTCTTCAACTTTCTTTGCCTATTCATAGAGAAATCAACAAGACTGGGTGGTGACATTGCCCTGATTTTTACATATGAAGATTGTCAAGTCTGGCATTCTTAAAAAAGGAACGTCTTCCACACTAGTCTTCCACTCCCTCAATCTCTCTCTCTCAATCTATTTATAGAGAAAATATGCAAGTACAGAAAAGATGAAATGACTTTTTAAAGATCACAGAGCTGGTCAGTAGACCAGTAAAGGCCAGAATTAAGTTTTTCTGACTCTCAATTATGTTTTCTTTCTACCATATCACACTGTATATGTGACCTTGTGTTTTTTGCCCAGTTATTATGTGGCTTGAAGAGAGGCAAAGGACACAATTGTAATCCTTGTGTTCAGTGTCCTCTTGACTCTTGGCAGTGTGGTACAGTGGCTTTGGAATAAGAGAATCTGGGCTCAGATCCTAATTTTGCCATTTCTTACCTGTGTGACCTTGGGGAAAATCATTGAAACTTCCTGAGTCTTAGTTTCTTCATCTGTAAACTGAAGGACTGAACTCATTTGGATGACCCTGAACTTTCTGCTCTGAGAACTAACAGCAAGAAGTAATTATAGAATTTGAGACAGAAGGAACCTCAGCCACCATCTCATATGTGAAAGGCATTCCCAATGATAACATGTCCCACATGTGGTCATCCAGCCTTTACTTGAAGACCTCCAGAGAAGTGGAGGGAAGAGCATCATCCCTTCACTTTGGGACAATTCTAATTGTTCCTGAAATAGAGCCTAAATTTGTTCCCCTCCCCTCATTTTTGGACTTTCTACTCACTGCTTCTTAGTTCAGTCCTTTGGGGCCACACATAAAAATGAAGAGGAGCCCAAAGAGGGTTAGGGCTGCCTAAAACCCCAAAATACCAACATGCCGGGTTCTGCTGAAAGAATTCCACTCAAGTCTTCTCAGCCACTGAAAAAGTAAAGTTTATTGAAAGTTCAAGTTTGCCACGTGGGGTGCTAGGCCATTTAAAGGTGCTCTCACAGAGCAAGTCTATACTAAGCTATCTCATGGTGCTCTCACCGAGCAAGTCTATACCAAGCTATTCCATGGCTAATCCCTTCTTCACGTGACAACTCTTCAAATACTTGATGACAGTGATCATATTACCCTTTGGATCTCCCCCAACACACATGATAAAAACACTCCATTTCTTCAACTTCTGCTCCTATGACATAGATTCAAGGTCCTTCACCATTTTGGGTTGCCTTGTTCTGGACACTGTCTAGCTCATCATTGTCCTTCTTAAGTCAGAGATCCCAGATATGGACACAGTACTTCAAATGACATCTGATGAGGACAAAAAAGTAACAGGATGACTCAGAGAAAGGACAAACTGGAACAGGAAGAAGTCAATGAAAATGATAGGAAATTGAAGATGTGTAATATGTGGGTGTGTATTTAGCATGTAAATTGCCATCAACTTGAAATTTTTTTAATTGTTTGGTAGAATTTTATTCCAGATTCAGGAAACAATTTGAAAAATTGACCTTCCAGAGTCTAGGCAACATTCACTCACTCAAACATTTATTAAGGTAGTCAACTAACATTTAATAAGCACTATTATGTGTCAGGCATTGAGTTAAGCACAGGAGATACAAAGAAAGGTAAAAGACAATCCCTGCCCTCAAGGAAATCACTGTCTAACGAAGGACATAACATGCAAACAACTAGGCATCAACTTGAAAATTAAGCAATATTGATATGGCTAGGGGCTGGCTCCTAGGCAAAACATTCCTTGAGGCCTTTAGCTCTTCTCCCTCAGTGCCAAAATCAGCTGTTATAATCACATCCCTGAGATAATATGGTGAATGTCAGATTTAACTGTATTGAATGCATGGTGATTGGGCTGCATTCAACTCTACAGAGTAAATCTTGTGGCCATCAATGACCCCTTCATTGACCTTAAGTACATGGTTTATATGTTTAAATATTATTCTGGCCAAGGTCAAGAATGGAAAGCTTGTGAACAACTGAAAAGACATCTTCCAGAAGTAGTAATCTATCAATATTAAATGGGGAGTTGCCGGAACCAAGTATGTTTGGAGTTCAATGGTGTTTTTACCACCAGAGAAAATATGGGGGCTCACCTGAAAAAATGGAGCCAAATGGGTCATTACCTCTGCCCCTTCTGCTGATGCCCCATATGAACCATGAAAAATAAAATAAAATAAATTAAGGTTGTCAGTAATGCCTCCTATAATACCAACTACTTGGCCCCTTTGGTCAAGGTTATTCATGACAACTTTGGCATTGTAGAAGGACTCATGACCACAGTCCATGCCATTACTCTTACTCAGCAGACAATGGATAGTCCTTCTGGCAAGTTGTGGCATAACGGGTGTGATGCTGCCTAAAATACAATCCCTGTTTCAAACTGGTGATGATAAGGCTGAAAGCAAAGTCATACCTGAGCAGAATGGGAAGCTTACAGGCAGAGCCTTCCATGTTCCTTTTCCCAATGTATCTGTAGGGGATCTGACTTGCCAGCTGGAGAACCCTGCCAAATATGATGATATCAAGAGAATTGTGAAGCAAGTATCTGAGGGACCCTTGAAGGAGATGTTGGGCTGCACTGACAAACAGGTTTCATCCTGTGAGTATAGCAGCCTTTGATTCTGATGCTAGTATTGTCTTCAATGACCATTTTGTCAAGCTCATTTCCTTACAATCAGTACCATTACAGCAACCATATAATAGACCTCATGGTCTACAGGTCCTCCAAAGCATAAAATGGAAAGCCACAGATTTTATCCCCAGGCAAAAAAGGAGTACCATCACTGAGGAGCCCATACCCCTAACCTACTTCACTCAGCCAGGGATTCCATGCCCCATTCCCATTCTTTCCCGAAGGCACACCTGTAGTAGAGGGGAGAGGCATAGAGTCCTATATTGTGTACCAACACTATTAAGTCATCATATTCAGTGCAAAAAAAACAACCCTAGTCCATCCTCACATGTATACCTGGCCTTTTGTGGTATCTCCCCTTTAAAGGGGAGTGCCTTTCAGTTATTTTTACATGATTTCATCTGGATGGATTTCTAAGTATGGAGGCCCCTTCAAACATTTTAGGAACCCCAGAATACAATTCAGAGCTATAGGTAGCATAGACAGTTAAGATTTTATATCAACTACTGATACTAATGAAAGTACATTTCTGCTGCACTGAGACTGCTCTCCTCTCCTGGAGGAATCAGGTAAAAAACAGTTAATCTCTCCCCCACACCACCACCATTCTTCAATAGTCACTCAGTCCCACTTACCTTCTAGAGTATATTGTTGACCAGTCTGGGGATTTAAGGATGCCTTCAGGACACCTAGTCAATGCAGAGGGAACTATTCTCCATAGTAACCTCAATTTCAATATAGAACAGTATTGGAGAGGAAGGAAGAAGGTACTCGTGCCATGTTTTTCTCCTCTGTCATAGTAAACCCCCACCTGGCCCACTCCAGCCCCTTCCTTCTTCTGCTTGCCACCTTCTATTACACTTTCTGGTACTTTCTCCTACTATTAAACTCCTCTTAGTCTTGGAACTTGGTCTCACATTCCTTCCATCTTCTGGTATTCACTGAAAGCTATTTTCTCCTAATGATGATATTTGTCTTGGCTGCCTATCTGGACCTGGCTGTTTATTTTCTTATATCCCTTGACACTTAGTGATTCTACTTGTTCATCCTTGCTCCCCTTCAGATCCTCTGTCTTCCACCATTATTTAGCCAACACCACTTTTCCTTTATTATTCACTTCACTCTCTATAAAATTTTGTTGCGATCATCCTTCAGGACACTTTCTCTCCCTCCATATATGGTCATACCTAGATCAGAGTCTTTTTATCTACCACCCCAACACCTCCCCCTCTCAGACACCTTGGTCTTTCAATTTCTCAAGCCCCTCATTATGTCTGCCTCCATTTCAATTTGACCATGCGAAGGACTGGTCATTCCTCCCAAATTCCCCATCTCTAACTATCCTTCTACTAACTGTTGTCACATAAGTTAGAATTCCTAGTTGTGGTTCTGCCTGAGTAATAGAGGCACAGAGTTCGCCTCTCTCTCTGGCCTGTCATTTTGGATGAATGCACTCATGAGCTTTATTTTGGCAACTCTTAGAAGGCCCTAATATTTTCATTAAGAGCCATTAGGAAAAGAGTATTGAAATGAACTAATGATTATCATTTAGAGCCTTTCAAAGAGAACTATATAGAGTCCCAAGCATAATGCCTACTAAATGGTTGCAAAGTAAGTGCTCAATAAATATTTGTTAACCTATTCTTAAGTAGATAGGGCTAGGCCTTAAAAACGTGGGCAGCAGAACTATATGTCTAAATGTATAGCCCTAATGCCTGATAGCCACTGATTCCTGCACTCCAGTGTAGAACTACCTCTGATTCGCTTTCTCTTGATTTGGGGGAATGGAAAGATGGAAGGGCAGTTTTGATTGGTCTCCAATCAAGTAGAAGTTCCAATGAACATTTGCTTGACTGCTTGATAGTAATCCCTAGAAGTCAGGCTGTCAATCAAAACAATCAGTGTTCAAGACAGTTAGGAAATTGTATTTCATTCAACAGGTGTCACTATCATTCTGGCTCCAAAGAAAGTAACTCAATATTACGTGACTCTAGAGATTTGAGAACATCCCACTTTAAGCAGAGTTTCTTTCAATATCTCTTGCTTTGTTTTGCCTTTTTTCTTACTGCTCCAAAACGCACCTTTGACATTTCTTTCTTCATGCTTTTGCTGACACTTTTCCTCCCAACCAATAGTACAGCACCCTCCTCATCAAATTCCCCCAACTCCAAGTACCAACTCAAGTACTCCCTCCAAGGTGGAGCTATGCCTGACTGCTCTAGCCCAAGACAGATGGATATATTATTAAAATTCCAATGAACCATCATAACCTTGTAAGTCCAACTCTCTCCTTAATAGAAGACAAAATTGTAGCCCCCCCAAAGTCAGTGATTTCTAAAGGACCACTTAGCTATTCAGGGGAAGAGCTGGGAGTTAAAATTCTCTAGCATTTAACATTGCCTGGCACATAGCAAGCACTTAAAAATGTTGATCAAATAAATGAATTTAGCATGTTGTTTTCTTTGTTTACTACTTCATGTGTGCTGTATCCCCAGCGATAATCTCAACAAAGACAAGAATCTTAAAAATTAGCATAAAGCCAGGCAGAGTATATATCCTCAGTAGACATGTGTGGATTGATTTTACTGCTTACTTTTCAACATAGCTTCTCAGATTCCTCTTCCTTTTCCTTACTAGATCCCATTGATTGGGCAAAAGAGAAGAAAGCTCACTTCAGGACTCATTTGCAATGCTATTATTGAATATTTAAAGCTAGAATAGGCATTAGAGATCACCTAGTTTGAAATCCTCATTTGACTGCTGAAAAAGGTTCAAGAAATGAATTGACCTGTTCAAGGTCAGATGAGTAAAAAGTAGTAGAAACAGGATTTTATCCCACAATCCTGAATCTAAAGACCTTCCCACTGTGCCATTCTTGTGTTTTTAGGGCACTGTAGCGCCAATGCAATATTCACAGTACCAATGGCAACTGTAAATATGCCAGCCTAATACTGAATTGCAAGATATAACAGACTCCATATAGAAGACAGAAGCAAAACATTTATTCAGACACTAGAAAACCAAATCCCAACACAAGGAAACCAAACCCATCACAGCAACATAGAAGTTAATACACCACAAGACAGCAGAGAGCCATGCCCTCCTTTAGCCTTTCCACAAACTGACATTTACTCACAAGCCTAGCTGTATTCTTGCCTGAGCATCCTCTCCCTCTCACCATCTCTAACTGCTCTGACTCCCAGTTTCCTGTGGACTCTGCTCCAACATTCAGAAAACTCCTCCTACCACAAGCTCTATGTGATTATATTCAGCCTATTAGAGGGCAAGGAAGATCAAATTCCTGTTACCATTACAGGCACCAGGCTTTGAGCTTCCCTAGCCATAGCTATTGGATGCCACAACTGCAATTCTTTTAATGATTGTCTTTGACCTGATAAGTATTAAAGGAAGATGCTTGTCACCTAGGAAATTTATACCAGGAGATAACGCAAGATAATTATTCAAGTGAGGAAAACTCTTTAGTGCTCTTTCTGGTAATGAGATAATAAGCAGAGTAACAAAGACTTCCCAAGTCCCAGAGACTTCCCAATACAAAAGCATCACAACGACAGGAAAAGCCTTTGAGAAGGCTAACAAAAGAGTTTAGGAAGTCTGAGTGTATAGTGACGGGAGGGGGGAGGTTCCCAGGTCCAAAATTCATGGAAGTGTTATGAGGCATTGATGAAGGACTGGTGGCAGCAAAGTTGGCATAGCTCTCAAGCATAATGTAGTCCATTTTCCCTTATCTCCCACTCCCATCATTCCATGAACAATTGAGGGTAATTGGTAATTAATTATTTTAATGATCCCCAGTAAATTATATTCTCTGTTAAGATAGTGTAGCACCTTCTTGCTTTAACCTAGTTCTTCTTACTTTCCTATTTCATATTTCATCTTAGACACAGCAGGCACTCAATTAATGTTGTTTGAAATGAATTGAACATAATTGAATAATTGCCTCTTATTTGGCTTTATGTAAGGAATTCCTGGCATCTAGTAAATGCTGTGCAAAGGCTTGTTGAATAACTGTTGATTGACTGTGGTGGAGATGAGGAAAGGTTGTCTTTATTAGGGAGACTATCCTTTCCCTTTCTTGTGGGATCCTTGCTTCAGTAATCAAATCCAGTTAAAGCCACTGTATCTATTAAGGTCTGATTCTTTTGTGCCCAACTCAATGATGTGTGGTGGAATATACAATAGAGGTAGAAAAGAGAGCCTCTACTTAAAGGCGTTTCCAGTGCAGCTAGTGAATCAAGACTTGCCTATGTGTAATAACTTAAAATAATAGAATTGAGAGATTTAGGGTTGTAATGGACCTTGAAGATTACATCATTTTACATCTGGAGGAAATAGAGAGACAGAGTGATGAAATGACATGCCTGAGGTCACAGCTAGTAAGTAGTAGAACCAGACTATAAGCTCCATGAGGCCAGAGGCTGTGGCTTGCTCAACTTTCTATTCCCAAAAGTGCCCTAAAACGGTGTACTATACATTTATTTGGATATTCAAATAGTATACTGGGTTTGTGTTTAAATCAATATGACACCTTGTATCAACAAGCACCCTTGCAAACCCAGGATTGCTGCTAGCCTGGGTTCTTTGATCTGCCTGGAATCTGTGCTAGCAGCCATCATGGATATGCTCAGGTGCTTGCTGTTACACAACTCCCTTCACCACCATGGATCACAGCTCAGTCATGCTTCATCCTCCTCCTCCTCCTCCTCTTCCTCCTCCTCTTTCTCCTCCTTCTCCTCCTCTTTATACTTCTTTTTTCCCATATCTTTCCACAAATCCTTCAAATAAGATCTACCAAATAGACATAATATTTCTTTTTTTTTTTTGCTTTTTTTTTTGGAGGGCAGTTGGGGTTAAGTGACTTGCCCAAGGTCACACAGCTAAGTTTTTGTGTTAAGTGTCTGAGGCCAGATTTGAACTCAGGTACTCCTGACTCCAGGGCCAGTGCTCTATTCACTGCGCCACCTAGCCGCCCCCATAATATTTCTTTTAATGTTTCCTGAGAATCAGTGCAATATTCAGAATGGCTATCTCTTAAAAACCCACCCTTGCTGGAACAGCCTTGCCCCTTTTCTGATCACACATTTCCTTGTTGATGCATTTTATATTCTTTCTTTCATACAAGTCACCGTTACTAATACACTGAAGTCAACCATTGCCCACTACAAAGCTTTCTGATACTCTTTGCCTTACCTACAACATGATTTCTTTGGAAATCATGGTGTTCCAGGATTCACATTAGCACTGGTTTCACTAGGTGAAGGTAGCCCTGGGTTCTATGTCACTGGTTACAATATCTGACAGGTTATAACAAACTGAAAAGAGTTCTGAGTATACTTCCCAGAGCAGACTACCTTTTGTCCAAGGATTAACCTAGCCAAAACTGGAGAGCATCAGCACCTGTAAGTTAGCCCACAGGAGATAAATGCTTCAGCCCTTAAAGCTCCCCCCCCACCTCCATTCACAGTCAGTATTTGTTTAGTTTTGCTTATTTGTTTTTTTGTTTTGCTTTTTGGAGGAAGAGGGGAAAGGGCAGGGCAATTGGGGTTAAGTGACTTGCTCAAGGTCACAAAGCTAGTAAATGTGTAAAATGTCTGAGGGCAGATTTGAATTCAGGTCCTCCTGACTCCAGGGTTGGTGCTCTATTTACTGCACAACCTAGCCACCCCCACATTCAATATTTAACAGATATTGGTTTAATCAAATTCAGTTGCAGCAGGCTGAGTTCTGGATTTCTTGGATTTGACTTGACCTAATTGATTATTACCTATATGACCTTGGATGAGCTTTTTAACCCTTCTAAGCCTCAGTTTTGTCATTTACAAAATGAAAGAATTGTACTAAATGATCTTTAAGACTACTTCTACTTCTAGATTTATGATTTCGTGATCACAGACTGGAAAAGAATAAAATAGAATATATAATAAAATAGAATATATATATAATATTATATTATATATATTATATATTAGATTAGATATGTAATATATAATTTGTATATATATAATATATACATAATATCATATATAATATATATAATATAATATAATATAATATAATATAATATAATATAATATAATATAACGTAACGTAACGTAACGTAACGTAACGTAACAGAACAGAACAGAACAGAATAGAATAGAATATATAGCATGATATATTAGAAAGAGCACTAGATTAGATTGGACCAGAAATCAGGAAACTCAGATAATAATCCCAGCTCTAAAACTATCAGTGTGACTTTGGGCAAACCCTATCCATCCTGAGGGCTTCTGTTTTCTTTCTTTGTGGAAGTATTGATCTAGATTAGGAGTCAGGAAGCTACAAGCCAAAGAATAAAGCTAGTCTTTCCTGGTTTTATATATCCAGGGAACTGAGAATATATTTTACATTTCACAATGAAGTTTTGTTGTATTTTGGAATGTGAAAACAATTCTTAGCTCAGCTGCACAAAAAGAGGGGGTGGGATCTTGACACTACAGCATTGGTCTCTGGGGTAGGTGGCTGCTACAAAGCATTTACACTCCTGCCATATAAGATCCCTCTAGAATGCAGCACAGTAGGTTGCTCCTCACTGGGCTTGGTTGTTGATAGTCTCTGTTGTGGATTCCAGTTCCTGGATTGTAACAGTAATGAAATTTTAAGATCTCTTTGTATTGGAAAGCTAAGAGGTACTTAGCACCTAGTTTCAAACTAAGCCTTTGTCAAAGAAAGAGAAGGTATGAACCCCTGTTCTGCTGTAACAGGAAGAGGCTGAACAGAGAAGAGATATACCACATATAAGGAAGATCACAAGCTGAGAAAGTCAGAACTTCTTGGGATGAGCACCTGAAGGCTGGGCTGCTGCTGCAGGACTGGGACTTCCATGGAGAAAGTGATTTTGATCTTGAGAATGGAAGAAAAGTGATTTTGATTTTGAGAATGGGGCATCTGAAGACTTCAAAGGGCCAGCCAGAGCTGTAGAAGACTGAGGAAGCATGACTGTGGCGCCGGTATTTTGTACAAAGGTTGTTGTGTCTTTGTTAATGTGCATGAATGTTCTTGTGACTTTGTTAAGCCTTATCTATCCAGGAACAGAGACTGTGAAGGACTTGAGGTGGACTGGACACTGTGAGCTCCAATATGGAGCAGGAACTGCATGGAGAGTTGGATAAGGAGCTGTGAGCTGCCTGCCTTTGAACCCAGGTGACAGTTGGAGCTAGGACTATGGAAGAGGAACCATGGAAGCTGAGAGCCAGCCTCAAGTAAAGCTGGAAGAAGACTTTACTTGAATACTGTCTACTGACTAAGAAGATTATATTATATTTGTGGCCTTAAGATGATCAGTTATAATCTCTGAGTTTTGTAAAGCCTCTATTATCTAATTAATAATATTCTTTCAAGGAAAGCTCCCTATAATCCTTAAAGCATTATAGAAAATATAACTTAACATTATTGTTATAGTTACATTTCTATAGCTATAGTGACATTCCACCACTGACCTAGTGGTAGAAAACTTTGAATTTTGTATTTTGTTATTGAATTAAGGATTTTGTGATTGACTAAATTAATGTACTTTGTTGAAAACTATGTGAACACTTTGGTAAAAACTATGTGACCATTTTAGTGATAAATTGTTGAGTGGTGACATGGTGAATGCTGTATTTTGATTTTCTGTGATAAGTTGTAACATTGTCAGTGCTGTAGCTTGATTTTCTGTGAAGGTTTTGCTCTAATTTGTTACTGAATAAATAGAGTGTTCACTATACTGTGTAATCAGAATCTCAAAAGCTGTTCACAGCAGCCATACTCTGGAAAGCTACTTGTGATTGGCTTTACATGGACCCTTGGTATTGTCCAGACCTTTATAAAGAAACTTATGAAGCAGCAACCATGTCTGTTCCATCTCTAATACTAATTCTTCTAATGAAAGAAAAAACAAAAAGTAGTGATGGAAGTAAAAATTGGCTCATGTGTTTCATGCCTTGATGTTAATCTGGGTAGGGAGACTAGGATGCTATCATTCTCCCTACTTGGCGACCTACAATAGTTATTACTTTCATCCTCAAATGTAACCAGGCAAGAAAAAGACCTAGCTTTGGTCAGTGAGTACCCCATTTTTAATGTATGCAAAAGATCAAGCTCAGCAAGTAATCAAGAGGTCCTTTCTTCAGAGAAGGGGAAACAGAATACCTGCACATGTGATAAATGCTATGATGAGGATTACATGGGGCCAAACATTCTGCACATGCTCATAAGGGCAGGGATCTTAGATGGATGGATGGGTAGATGGATAGATGGATGGATGGATGGATGGATGGATAGATGGATGGATGGATAGATGGATGGATAGATAGATAGATAGATAGATAGATAGATAGATAGATAGATAGATAGATAGGTTGGTAGGTAGGTAGATAGAGACTTTTTAATTCTGTGCATTTATGTCCCTAGTGGCTAACACTGAGCTTCGAATATATTAAGTGCTTACCAAATGTCTATGGATTGATTTATTGGTTCCTAAGGACCCTTACCCCTCTGATATTCCATCATTCTGGTTTAGTATCTTGCATCCAGGAAAGAGGCTACCCCTGGGTGGATGATTGTCCCTAGATCCCTCTCCATTATAAGTCTGTACTGCTCTAAATGGCAACACTACTCCCCTTTCTTGCCAAGGATAAGTTCCGTGACTGGAGAGCCATTCACTGATGCCTGCTCCTAGCTGCTGTCACCCACTTTGGAGACGCTGTTCAGGAGAACTGCCGACAAGCCGTGACCATGCTGAGTATTGTAAGGGTTTAAACTCTGTGACTGACAAGGGCTCGACAGGGCGGGGAACAGCCCTCAGCCTTCACAACTGACAGTGTGTTTTCACCCAGAGAAACAATGTCAGCTGTTGGCAGAGCAGATTTGATTAGCCCTAGAGACAGCTTGTACAAGCTAGACATGCTTCCTATTTCCCCTTCCCTTTTCCACCCTTTCTTCTGCTCCTCTCCATCTTTTAAGTATGCAAACACCTCAATATATGTGACCATGAGCACAGGATAAGAGAAATGTCACTATAACAATAATAATAATAATGTTAAGTTACATTTTCTATAATGCTTTAAGGGTTATAGAGAGCTTTCCTTGAAAGAATATTATGAATTAGATAATAGAGGCTTTACAAAACTGAGAGATTATAACGGATCATCTTAAGGCCACAAATATAATAGATAACAGCAATGAATTGAATTCAACTGCACTGACTCCCGCCCCATGCCATTAGGGTTATCAGGATGCTATAGTAACAAGTCATCAGCTCTAGTTTGTATAATAATTAGTCAGGTCAGGCACTTTGAACCTAGCATGCTAGGACCATGAAGAGGGTGGTCTATTCTATAAGCCAGATCTTTCTTACTAATGAGGTAATATATTCTCTATGTTCCCTTAGATAGAAGGGTCAAGTTCGAAGGGTCAAACTAGAAGAGGCAAGATGCAATGAAAGCAGTGTGTGTTTGGGTACTAATGAATTTGTAGATTCACTATTTTCCATGGAACAGTTGATCATTTTACTACAATTTCTACCTTCCATGTGTAAACTGCTTTATATTTTCAAAGGATTTCCATTTTTATAATGCCATTTGAAACTTAATGACTCTGTAAGGTAGACTGGACAGACATCATTGTCTTTATTTGACAGATGAGATTAAGTAGCAAATTAGCAACAGTGCTGGAACTAGAATCTGGGTCTCAATCCTGAACTAGTAAAATGTTTTCCCTTCCTTCTTCCCTTCCTTCCTTTCTCCCTCCCTTCCTTTCTTCTTTCCTTCCTTCATTTCTTCCTTTCTCCCTCCCTTCCTCCATCCCTTCCTACCTGTCTGTCTTCCATCTTTCTTCTTCTCTCTTCTTTGCCATTCTCCTTCAATCTCCAACAGCACCTTCTTCCTTTTCTCAGTTTCTTACTGACATCATTTCTAGTCTTTGTGACTATGCAGATACAAAATATTGGACTAATTCACTGCTTATGTAACTTCTAGCAATAAAATGCTATGATTAGCTTTTCTTCCCACCTCTTCCCCTCTCCTGCCCTCCTATTCTCTTCTCTCTTCCTCCCTCCTTCCACCTCTCTATTACTGGTGCTTTTTTTTGTTTTTTAGCAACATTATGATGGGCATATTTCTTCCTCCAAAATTCTCAAGAAGAAAAGACAAGTGTTGAAGGAATTCGTTCATTATTCCTGGCTTGACAGTCCATAACACTGCACAAATGAGATATCCCTGTTTGGATGAGATTTCCATTTGGTTGAGATCCCTATTTTCTTGATTTTTTCCCCTCAAGGTCATCTTGCACCTGTTGCAGCTAATTGTGCCCAACATACCTTCTTTGAATCTTCCTTCAGCCTCCTCCAGAAGAAAAGGACCACATCTCTTCAACTTAGCTGGCCCATTAGGCAGCTGCAAAGGAAGACCGGGAGTTTTGGACCTTGACGTCTGTACATGTCAGTATGTTTGCTGGCAATCATCGTATCTCTTCCTTGGAAGCCCCTATTTTGCAGGAAAGACAAAGTCACTGCCCCAAGGTTCACAGGGCAAATAACATGGGCATACCTACCATCCATCACCTTGCATTATATGATGCTTCTCTCTTTCTACTCATCTTCAAACAGTGTCACTGCTTGGAATAAGATGGAACAAAGATTCACATTTCCATAGCAACTGACTAACACTATCTTTTAAATCTCAAAACCACTTTACAGGCAAGTATGAACCTGGGATTATTTTACCCCAGAAGGTTACAAAAGTCAGTAGTTACAGTGGCCCTTTATTTCAGTGCAAGAGGGTCCACGTACACAGGGTAGGGTGATCCTCAACAAGAGCCATCACAAGATTATAGCAAATCTGAACTTTAAAGACACTTTTATTCTGTTGGTCGGAGGAATACTAGGTGAGAAAGAATGTAGCACCTGACATATGGTGCTGAAAATGATCCAAATATTATCTACACTCATCTGATATAACTCACCTTATACAGGATTGTAGCTGACTTCCCTGTTATTTGAAGTAATCTATAGAATCATAAAATCATGGAAACCCAGAATTGGAAATTATTTCTTCATTTTCTTTTCTTTCTCTTGGCACCTAGCATAATACTTTCCATGTAGTATTTTTATAATGATAGTTTTTTTTCCTGAAATGTATAAATGAATGAATGGCCTTAGAGGTCCAACTCCAAATGATGGCAAAGACGCTCCTCCTTTCTTCACACTCCCACCAAGAATCCCTGACAGGTGGCGGCCTGGCCTCTTCTTGCATACTTTTTTAGACCCTAGTTTCCTAACCTACAGAATTAACTGATCAAACTATATGATCTTTAAAGTCTCCTACAGCTCTAAACCCTATTACTCCATTATCCTCTGATATAGAACTCACTACCTTCCAAAGTATCTAGAATTGTTAGGAAGCTATTATTTATTGTTATTAATCACCCTTATCCAGAGCCAGGGCCTGCCTGTCCATAATAAGAGGAAGTGTGTCCAATGGTTTGTTCTGTCCTCTAGAGTCACACAGAAGGCTTCTTCCTTCAGTCCAATGGTTTGTTCTGCCCTCTAGAGTCACACAGAAGGCTTCTTCCTTCAAAAGCAGCTGATTGAATTAGAGTTAGAGTGTTGGGCTTAGAGTTAAGAAGATCCGAATTCAAATCCAGCCTTAGAAATTTCCTAGATGTGTGACCCTGACCGAGTCACTTAGATGCTGTTTGCCTCGGTTTTCCCAACTGTAAAATGTGGATAATAATAGCACTATGTTATAGAATTGTCATAAGGATACAATGATATAATATTTGAAAAAAAAACAACCACTTAACACAGTGCCCAGCACATAGTAGGCACTATGTAAATATTTATTGTTCCTTTCCCTTCCTCCTTCTTTTATAAGCAAGTCATTCTGATATGAATAAGTCACTATCTCTTCATCTGCTGATCCCTAACTGGTACAGAAAGATGAATTAATAGAGGAAGGGAGAATGTAGACATAATAGTTACTCAGACCTCAGGGAAAAGCAGTTTCCACATCTGGGCTTTGTTCAGCTGATGTTCCCAAAGAAGAACATTCGCCTCATCGTTACAATTGCAGTCATTATGGTTATGACATACAATTCTGAATTGTATTGGGTACAATGCAAACTACACATATTTATTCCATTCAGGTAAACACTAAAATGGGGATGATTTTGTTCATTTGGGATTCCTAGACTAGATATGCAGGAAGATGATGTTGGAAATAAAGTGACTTTTTTTGTTTTTGTTTTTGTTTTTTTGTTTTATTATAAGAAGGAGCTCTAGGCTTTCATCCTATACTGCTCCAATGGGCAGTGGCAGCCCTTGGCAAACTTGTTAGGCAGGTATACTGTGGAATTTCAGAGACAGTACAGTCCATACAATGCTAGAAAAATAAGAAGGTACATTAGAAGCAAGACTTAGAAATGGATGCATGTTAAAGAAAGAGCTTTGTGGTTTATCCTGTAAATTCTTTAAAAGAAGCATAACATAACATGTTTTATGACTTGATATGCACTGTGTTAAAATGGATTTCTCAATGTATTTGTATGTGGATTGGAACCTGTTGTTAATTCCTTCCTCCTGATGGGGGGATGAATAATGGACAATTGACCATGGTTCCAATTTTGATTTTATACTGATACAATTTTTGTAGGAGAAAGGACATAAGAGGACAGATTTCTATGGGAAGATGATAGGAAAATGCTGAGATGCTCTGGTGAAGACGGCTGGAAAAAGTGCCAGAAGACTCCTTTGGATGATGTTCCCCCACCAGACAGCTGTATTATGAGACTTATGAATCTTAAAGAGACAATTGCTCATTCGTGTTTTCCTTTGGGTCTCTGTATCTGTGTTTTTTGTTGGGGGGGAGGGGGAAAATGGGGGGGAGTGGCTGACCTTTGATTTGTTGATGCATTGATCAGCCTCAACCCCTTCCTACATAAAGGGGAGATGGATAAGGGGAAGAATCCATATGAGAAAAAAGAGTAAGGGAGTATTGAAGATGTGGAAAAGGGGGACAACTAGGTGCCACAGTGAATAGAGCATTGGCCCTGGAGTCAGGAGGACTTGAGTTCAAGTTCTGCCTCAGACACTTGACACACTTACCAGCAATGTGACCCTGGGCAAATCACTTAACTTCAATTGTCTTGCCTTCTCCCCTCCAAAAGAAAAAAAAGGGATGTGGAAATAAAATTTGAATAAAAGAAAGGAGGAATTTGCGGGAAACAAAGGAATTCTGTTTCCACAGGATTAAAGTTCCTCCAAGCTCTAAGCAATAGCAGAATGTAAATCAGAGGTGACTAGTTCTAATCAGAGAATAGAACCAGGCTTCTGGTCAGGTAAAAGGTCAGAAGCTTGTACGCATGCTTAATGAGTTCAGGAGGTTGCATCTATGCTGTGGAGACCAAAGGGGGCAGGGATTCAAATCAGGAACAGCACAAAAAGACTGATATTTGTCTGAGCAAACACTCTCTACATTTGGGAGAGACCTATTCACTAGGAAGGTAGAATAATTGGATAAATAAAACGAGAACTTTACTGGC
>CM053595.1:70588160-70615066 GCA_028646575.1 Pseudocheirus occidentalis | reverse complement strand
TTGTCATTTTCCTGGTTTGTCATCTTACCCAATTTGACTGGTAAGATATGGTACCTCAAAGTTGTTTTGATTTGCATTTCATGAATCAATAGTGATTTAGAGCATTTTTCCATATGCTTAAAGATAGCTTTAATTTCTACCTCTGTAAATTGCCTGTTCACATCCTTTGACCACTTATCAATTGGGGAATGACTGGCATTCTTGTAAATTTTATTTAATTCCCTGTATATTTTAGAAATGACGCCTTTATCAGAGACACTGATTGTAAATATTCTTTCATAATTTCGCAGTTCCCTCTTAATCTTGGTTACATTGGCTTTGTTTGTACAGAAACTTTTCAATTTAATGTAATCAAGAGTGTCCGTTAGTTTATTTTTTAAGGTGTTATTTTCTTCCGTATTTTTTGAGTCTCCCTTAACAAGTTTTTGACTCATTTCTCGTGATTTTCTTGTATCACTCTCATTTCTCTTTCCAATTTTTCCTCTACTTCTCTTACTTGATTTTCAAAATCATTTTTGAGCTCTTCTGTGGCCTGTAACCTAATGATATTTTTTGAATGTTTTACATGTTAGAGCTTTGACTTTGATTTCTTCTGGTTGTGTGTTTTGATATTGTTTGTCACCAAAATAAGATTCCATAGTCTGAGATTTTGGGTTTTTTTATGATGTCTACTCATTTTCCCAGTCAAATATTTGACTTTCTAACTTTTTGTCAAGGTTGGACTCTTCTTCCAGTGGGGAAAGTGTTGTGTACTGTCCCAACTTCAGGGGTTTTGTGCAGCTGTTTTCAGAGATACTTTTAGGGGTCCACTAATTTTTAATTCTTCCAAGGATGGTATGATCAAATGAGATCTGTTCCCTCCTTTCCTGGCCTGTGCTCTTGTCTGTGAGTGACCACAAGCACTCTTCTTTCTTGAAACTGTGAGGGTTCTCTCTCTACTGCACCACAAACTCCACCACACCACCATTTCTCCTTACCCCAGGACTGCCACCCAGGACTGTGACCCAGATCCAAGCAGGGCAAAGCAAGAGAATCCTGCCTCAGTGCCAGCACTCAAATGGGACTGTGTTCTGCTCCCAGTCTGGTGTGATAGACCCTTCTTCTTGGCCTTTCTGGTTGCCTGAAGCAGGAGATTTGTTTCATTTTTTCATTTTGTGGGTTCTGAAACTCTAAAATTTGTTTAGAGTATTTTTTAAGGTATTGCAGGTGATTGGGGGACTACCTCAAGCAAGTTCCTGCTTTCACTCTGCCAGTGTGGCTCTCCTTTCCAAAAGACCTTTCCAAAGACCATCAATGTTTATGTTAAAATCCATAAGTATGAGTAGAGGAGAAAGAGGGGAAAGGTAGTCCATGAACAAGAAATTGAACACATGGAGAGCATGTCCTCCAGGTCAATAGATAATTCCTTGTAAGTTATGCATTGAATGATATTGGTAAGGTATAAACCTCAAAGGATAAGAAGTGGATTATTTTAAGTGGCTTTCATTTTTTGTCTTTCATTCTTGAAGAAGAGTAATGATGTCAGAAGGGTGATGTGTTGACTTGCAAGTGAGGTGGATTTAAGTGAGGCAGGGCTGTGCAAAGTCATCAGCTTCACTCTCTTTTCCATGGTCACGTGAGTCCAGTGGCAAGACATAGGTCAGAATGGCAGGAAATGACCCCAGATTCAGAGGAAGATCTCAGCCTTTTTAAGAAGGTCATTCCTAGGTCTCAGTTTATCTGAAGCAACAGCCATCCAGTGATTTAAGACTAGGTAAGAAATGAGGCAAAAGGTGGTTTAGTTGGAGTATTCCAAATAGAAATCAAACAGGGAGCTAACGACTCTTAGGGTTTTTGGGAACAACAGAGACAATTGCAATTTACACTCACTCTGAGCCATCAAAACCAAATCAATGACCAAGCGAGGCTTGGGCTGGGACCTATTATTGGCCAATCACTAAGAGCCAGAGTAATTTGGTTAAAAGGTATGGTCAAGTAGCTCCATTTGAATCCCAATGGGCTTTGTCAAAGCCTGGTTTCCAGAGTTCAGGTTCAAGAATTCGTAAATAAAACCATACAGGACAAAATACTTAACTCTCCCAGTTTTTAAAATGAATAAATAAATGGGGAAAAGAAAAAAATTAAACCTTGCCCCCAAACACCAAGATATCTTACAAGGCTTCAGCAATTAAAATTTACATTCCTTTGGGCAGAGCAATCGCATGCAAATGTATGATTCCCAACGTGGACCAAAAAAGAGAAGGGAGGGAGGGAGAGGTGTTTGGTAGAGGAAGAGTATAGCTTTGTCAATGGGGAGGAAGGAATACTCTGAATCTCTCATCAAGACCAGTAACTTAGGGGAAGGGTAGTACGGATGAAAGTACAACTAGTACTAGAAAGGATGACTGAGGAAACAATGTCATCAAGACAGAATCAGGTCTCAGTGAGGGCCCGAGAGTAGAAGAAATTAAAATGAAAGAAGTTTAACGTAAAAGGAAGTTTGTTGTTTATGAAGAAGGCATTGCAGAGGGCACAGAATGTGGAGTGGGAGCTGGAGATGGAAGGGTAAGGTTGGGGTGGGTGGGAGAAAGAGATGGGTAGCTAGTATTGGAAAGTGGGGCTTATTCTTAAAAGACATATAACAGGAAGGAAATGGTAGGATGCTAAGTATTGAAAAATTAGACTAGGGACAATATAGTAGATGAGGAGAGGTCTGATTAAGTAGCAAGGTGATTAGAAATTTCAAGGTCATTCCTTGACTCTGGTACTTTGTAGCAGATGGTACTTCTGAGGAGGAGAATGTGTATCCTGGGGAGTTTGGGAACTGATCCAGATGAGTTTGTATGTCCCAGGCCCTACCTGGTAGTAGTTTAAAGTAGGGTCTGACACTTTTGAAGGGACAGGGCCCCCAGCAGGCAGAATAGGAATTAATCCTAGCCACATCCACTTTTCCCCACTATTGCCATGTGTTTTTGTTAGAGAAAATGGCCCAAGTTTTTGAGAGAAATGTGTTACTGCTATTTTTTAATCATGCTATTACATTAAATGCCTTTGCTTTTAACTAATTGTGTTTTCTGATTGACAGTTAGCGATAAATAGATAAGTACCAGCTCAGGGAATACAGTTTTAGCTAAATCATACCCCCAGAGGACTTTTATATAGAATAGCTTTCACTAGGTGACCCATCATTTGAATGATGGGTATGCCCAGGTACTATACCTATGTACCTGACATTACTTCAATTCACCTGCAGGTTTATGATTTGCATCTGCTTCTTTTCAGGATTTGTGAGCCTCGGGTCACTCAAACAGTGTGTAAAACAGATCACATTGCAGCCAGTTTGTAATCAGTGCCCAGAGTGGACAAGCCCTGGCTCCTGCTAACTTTCTGACCTCCTGGAATCTGGACATTGACTAAACTATCATATGGATCTTTTCTACACTCTCCATGCAGGTTGAAGGCTATAGAATCAGCTGGATCCTTGAGGGTTGGGAAGGTGGGGTTAGGTAGCATCTCACAGGATGTAAGCTGCTGAGAGCTAGCATGCTTTTCAAAATTCAAACCTACTTCCTCCCCATGCCTAGTTATTTGTTGTTTTAATCTCTGCTCTCAGCAGCACCACAAGGAGAAGGGCTGATTGACAGCTTAACTATTTAAAATCAATATAAGAAGCACTTGGAGATTAAAGCAATTTGAACAAGGTGCTTACCACGGTTTGGAGCTAAAACTGCACTTAAAGAAAACAAGGGAAAAGGAATAGGAAAATAAAAAAGTGGGTCAGAAAGGAAGCACTGGGAAACTGTGTGAGTGGAGGTGAGATTACAACAATAGGCCAGTATGAGTTTTTCATCAGGGAGAGATCAACTTTTTCTATTAAAAAAAGAAACACTAATCTCAAAATTGCTTTAACCTCTTACTGATTGTCCCAATGGCTTAGATAAGCTTGTCTTATGCACCTCCCCCACCATGCTTTTTCCTTTTTCCATAAGCTGTGCTAGAACCCATTCTCTTCACTTTCTGGAAAGTGGGGATACCTACCCCCCTATGGAATCATCTTCACCTTTGAAAGCAACTCCAAATCCCTCTCTTACTGATATTTAGCTGCTGGTGGTAGAAAGGTGTGAAAATCAACTTGTCCTGATAAGACTGGACAAGTGATAGGGTAATATAACCAGTTTTCTTTTAGCCATTCTGATGAGGAAAGCAATCAACTCCTAACGGCAAAGTTTGGGGGGCCATAATGAATCCATCCGCCAGGCCAGGAACCTACAAGGCCTACTTTTCTAAGCAACCTCATCTGTCCTTGAATTTGAAATATATTTGGGTGCATCACAGCCTTCAGTATCGCGCTGTTCAAAGCATGCTGTTTCATGATGGAACTTTTCCCAGTAACAAGGCCTTGCCTCTGGAATATCTCTCCTGCAGACCCATCCCCTTCTACCACTGGTGAATTCTTCCTGGGGCCTCCTTTTTATGGAGGGGCCCAAACTAATCAACCTTCATTTCCCTCTCAGCTGTTGCTGATTTTCTGAACTTTATCTGCCACCTTCCACCTAGCACATTTACCTGTCTCTGTTTCACTGACTCCCTTCAACTCCATTTTATATATTCCCTATTAGAATGTAAGCTCCTTAAGGGTAAGGACTACTTTTTTTCTTTTATTTGTAGCTTCATCACTTAGCACAGTGGCTGGCACATAGTAAGTTCTTTCCTTCCTTCCTACTTTCCTTTCTTCTTTCATTGAATCTTACGAGGAAAAGAGGACAAGTATTTTAAGATCACAGGAGTGAAAAATGGAAGGTGGATGGGACCATAGAGATCATGACAAAAAATGTATTTAAAGTGATTTACAGACTTATATAAGAGTGTCTGTTAATATCTGATTATCTATTGCAGAGATTCAACATGAGGTCTGTGAGGCTTGATAGACAGACAGACAGACCGACAGACAGACAGACAGACAGACAGACAGACAGACAGATAGATAGATAGATAGATAGATAGATAGATAGATAGATAGATAGATATAGATATAGATAGTGTTTTACATATGGATACAGATATTGGCTTCACTAGAAGGAAAAAAGGGCTCCTCTCACAGAAAAGGCTGAGAACCTCAATCTAGCACAACTCCTTTCATTTGACACATGATGAAAGTGAATTCCATTGAGAAGTGACTTATTTAAAGTCCCAAAGTAGTAAACAAAAGATGCAAGATTCAAGTCAAGGTTCTCTGACTCCAATGCCATTTTTTCTTTTCACTCTACTGATTCATTTTATAGACAAGGAATCAAAGATTAGAAAATCTAAGTGTTTTCCTCAATATCTCATACTCTAGTGCTTAAGTAGCAGGAACTGAACCAAGGTCTTATGATCCTCTGCCCCGTATATTTTAGGGGAAATAAAAGCCAGCTAGTGTGACCAGTCATGTATGATTGGATTATTCAAATCCCCTTGCTCTTCCACAATGTCTTTTGAACATAAGACTTGGAAATTTTATCTCTCAACATGAGCAAACTCTTCTCTTTCCTATCCTCTTGTCCTTTCTTAGTGATTATTGCTTCACCTTTTAATTAAATCTCACATTTAGACCATATGGTGGCCATTAAATAGACACCACAAGGAGTCAGACATAGTGTGTTCCAGTTCTTGAAAGTTAAAACCCTGGCCAAGAACACAAAGAGAGAGCAAAGACAAAATCGATAGTCCCTAACAGAACTCATTTTCAAATGTGAATGGAGCCTGGGATTAGCACGGGATTCAGTGGTAAGGTGTTTTGGTTTGTTTTTTTGTTTTGGAGTTGTTGGGTTGGTTTGTTGTTGTTGTTGTTGTTATTGTTGTTTCTTTTATTCCCCAAGTAGCTTTTCTACACTTTAAATGTCAAACAAGTCTTCATGCTTTTAGAAGGCTTTGTCCAGAAAGTAAAGGCCTCCTGAAAAATGTCCCCATAGGTGTGATTCCACTAGTTATTCATCCCTATAAATCAAGCATGATTGGTTGTAGGAAGGATGCTAGTGTTATATTACAAATAAGCTCCCTCATACCTTGTACTGATTACCTCTCCATGACCACTGTACTTCTTTGCTCAACAATAAATTCAGTGGATTCTCCTTCCCTTTGATAGAGACTGAAAACATTTTTTCTGTTTCTTTTAGCATTTCCTTAATACCAATATAGGAATTCTGTTCAGTCTTGCCTCATGAGCACAATATTTATGGCCTCATGAATCTAACTCATTTCTTATCTGGCTTCCAACCCTACCACTCAACTGATTCTATTTTTTCACAACATTTCCAAAAATCTCTCAGCGACTAAACCATAGCATCATAAGTTCATAAACTTAAAGCTAGAATTGACTTTTATTTGTCTTATAGTTCAATTCTCCAACTTTACAAATGAGACAGCTGAGGTTTAAATGGAAAGGTAGAAAGGAAGAAAGAAGGAAGGAAGGAAAGGAGAGAGGGAGGGAGAGAGGAAAGAAGAGAAGGAAAATGGAAGAGATGATGACTTAAGTGACTTGCTCTATGGCACACATGAAGAAATCAGCGGAGCTAAGATTTGGGACCAGGTTCTCTAATTTCTATGAAAAAGATTCATCCAATGGCCCTTGCTCAGTATTAATCTAATTTCATTTCTCTGCAGTTTTTGACACTGTCAAGCTCCCCCCTTTCCACTCTTGTCTTCTAGGTCACTGTTACTTACTGTATCTCCTGTCTAAACATTCCTTCTTTTTTCTTCTTTATGGATTATCATTCTACTCCTTGCAACTAAGAATAGGTTTCCCCTAAGATTTGGTCCTGGGTCTTTTTGCCTAATTGCTCTTTCTCCTCTCATCTTTTTCCATGAGTTTATTTATTATATTGATATAGAAGGTTCCCAATTCAATATATCCAGTCCTAATCTTTGCCTTGAATCCCAGTCCTCTATCAGTAGATGCTTTCTGTTCATCACCAAATGAAGATTCTATTGACATTCCAAACTCAGCTTGTCCATAATGGAAAACCATTCTTTCCCTTAACCTTAATAAATTTATTCCATCTCTAAACTTCCCTCTTTCTGTGAGGGAATCACAATCCTTCCCAGACTCAGAACCATCCTTAATTTTTCCTTCTTCCTCATGCTAATTCCTACTCTTTTGCCAAGTTTTCTTAATTATTCTTCCATTCCATCTCACAGCTATTACACTACTTTAGACCATCATCACTAGATCCTTGTAATATCATCCTAATTGGTCTCCTTATCTAAAGTCTTCCCACTAGCATCCTTCTTACAAACATCCAAGAAAGTGATTTTCCTAAAACACATGTCTGATTCAGTCACACCATCAACACCACACACACACACACACACACACACACACACACACACACACACCTCAAAAAAATTTAGCAGCTATTACCTCTGAGATCAAATAAACTCCTCCATTTGGTATTCAAATCTCTTCACAACCTACAGCCAACTTACCTTTTACCTCTTCTTACATATCATGCTTCTTCATACCCTATACCATCGGTTCTCAACCTGTGGGTTATGTTCAATTTGTAATAATGAAAATACATCCTGCATATCAGATAGATTCATAACAGTAGCAAAAGTACAGTTACGAAATAGCAACGAAAACAATTTTATGGTTGGGGGTCACCACAACATGAGGAACTGTAATAAAGTGTTGCGGCATTAGGAAGGTTGATAACCACTGCCCTATACAGTTCACATAAACTGAACTTACTCTCCTTATTCATTCCCTCTGAAATCCCCCTGCCTTTTCACTGGTTGTCCCCCATTCCTGGAATTGACTCCTGCCTCACCTCCACCTGTTACTAATTTCCTTTAATGCACAGTTCAAATGCAACTTCCATGTAAGGCCTTTCCTGATCAGCTATTTCTGCTTCATCTCCTCCTCCACCTGGCCCAAATCACCTTGCATAGACTTTTATATATTTTGTACATATCTATATCTATATATACATTTTTGCTTCCTCCCAGTAAAATGTATTGCATTTTTGTCTGTGTATTTTCAATGCTAGCACAGTGACTGGAATATAGTATGTACTTTATACTGTTTATTGACTGACTGATTAATGACTTACTCCACTTGCTGCTGCCTCAATATCTGGCCTGCCATAATCTCTTTCAATTGGCTGGAAGAGTTTACCTCTTCAAGTTCAAGGACTGAAGAAGAAGTCATCAGATCAAGTCTAAAAGTAAAACCTCCTCATCACCTGATAATCCAAAATTGGCACAACAAGGACAATGCCTCAGTGTCTCTTGGGTCTAGAGGCATGCCCCTCTTCTTGTAGAAACCCTATCTTTTTCAAGGATCAGATTAGACAGCAAAGCCTACCTGAGCCCTTTATTTCCTTCAGCTGTCAGTTCTCTTTCCTCCCTCAAATTATTTTACATTTACTTGTCCCACGTGTATTGTTGGTATCTTTCTATTTCCTAATACAATACTTGGCATATAGGAGGCATTTGTTGAATTGTGTTGAATCAGCAGCTCAGTCCTTTTTGGGGTCATACATACTATTGTAACAAGATTTTTTTTTGATCACTCATCCTGCAAAAGTTAATTAGGGAAATAATCTGGAATAATAATAATATCGTAATTATAAATCTGCACAGAAATTTAAGATTTGAAAGGCACTTTCCTTACAACAACATCCTCATAAACACTTCTTTGAATTTCAAACTGTATTTAAGGTTGAGTTCAAATGCTACCTACTCAAAGCCAACAAGGTCTTTATTAATTCTGCTTGTCGTTAGCATGTAACACTCCAAATTATTTTATATTACATTATTACATTGGATATTACACATATTACAATATAAACATATATTCACATGCAGATGCACACATATGTGTATATGTGTATGCATGTTATATATACAAATATTAAAATAATAATAATAAAAGGAATTATCATTTGCATTTTATATAGTATGAAGATACATAAACACATATGAATGATCTATGTACATATTAGTTTCCATTCAGTAAAATATAAGCTCCTTGAGGTCATGAATTTGTCTCATTTTTATCATTTTATTTCCACTGCTAAACATAATGTCTGGAAGATAGAAGGTGTGTTTAAAAAAAGATTGTTGAATTAAATACACACATTGTATACACTGCCACATAAAGTTTCTTCATCAAATGTTTTTGTTTAATTATTTTTCTTCAGTCTGGTCATGTGGGAGATAACTTCATGCAAAGACAAAAGGTATCCATAAAACATGCATGTGTGTCTATGTGTCTCTGTGTGAAAGTGTGTGTGTGTGTATCTGTGTGTGTGTACAAGTGTTTTACTACCCCCGGGAGAAGTTGAAATCTATACTTTTCCAGTCCTTGACCCTTCAATGCTAAGGAGTTCTTCACTGACAAGACAGTTCTCAGCCAGTAGTGTAAATGGTGCAAAATGAACACAATAGGGACATGTAGGGGAGAGAAGAAAAATCAAAATCAGAACAAAGGAAAACAAAATTATAAAAAAACCAAAACATTAACCCAGTCAACTTCTTGATTTAACCTCTTGCCATCCCTGACCTCAGTAAAAGAAGGAAGACGCTGAAAAAAATATATACTTTCAAAGAGTATAGATTATTTGGCCAGAAAACAGTACATGAGATTCAAGGCACAGATAATTCGGAGATTCATGGGATTTAGTGCTGAAAGGAATCTTGAAATAACGAAGTTCAAAATATAGTTTGTAGTTGAGAAACCAATGGAAGTCTTTGAGTCATCTTTCACCTGCCCATAGAATAAATGACAATTTTTCTTAAGATCTTACTGTGTAAGACACTATACTAAGCACAGGAGATAAGGGTAGGGGAAAAAATAAAACAAAACAAAACCCAAGACTGCCTGAGCTCTTAAGGAGCTCACATTATTATAGAATGTCATTTAAGGTTTCATCTACAAGTCAGATTGACAAGTCCCATGCTTCTTAGCGTGCAGCAGTCAAGAATAATGAATCAACAAGAGTTGTGTTACATGACTCCTCTTCCAGTTTTGTTAACTTGTCATTTAACAACTTTCCCTTGAAGAAAACAGGGTGGGGAAACATTTGACAAGTGTGGGTCTGGAAAAGGATAATCACTCACATTTACATGACACTTTAAAGTTTACAAAGTAATTGCCACCCAAAAACCCTGTGAGGTATGTAATGTAATGATTATTGTTATTTTAACATTCACCTTTTTCAGATGAGGAAACTGAGACCCAGAAAGACAGAGTGATTTGCCCATATCGGCACAACTCTGTTTAAGCTCAAGTCTCCTAAATATAGGCCCGGTGGTCTTTGTGTGCTCTCTGTGGTTCCTGGGATGGTTTCTCTTCCCCAGACCCTGATCATGACTCCACTTCCCAGTACGTCATTTAGTCTGGATATTTAAGGAGAGGGTGAGCTGTGAGATTTTACTGGCAGAGAAAGGACACGAACCCATGGTTCCAAATCACCCCTCTTGTGTTTTTTCTAGTATACTTTGCTGCTTCTCAGCAAAATTGCTCACCAGTAAGGTGAGGGAATACTTTCCCCTATTGCTGTTTTTTTTTCATTTTCCCAAGAAGCTAACATAGACATTAGTTCTATTAACTGCCTTTGGGGCACAGAAATCTTTAAAAGCATAGTGGGACAAATCAATGATTGTGAAGTTAAAAGACTCAAGTTCAAGTCCCAACTCAGATATTCACTGACTATAATACAAGCTAGACCTTTCACCTCTCTGAAACTCAATTTCCTTGTCTATAAAATGGAATTGTAACCCTAATACTACCTAGCCCCCTAGGATTTCTAAAAGAGAAGGAACTAAACTATGATATACTGTAAGATGTGTTGGCTATTAGTTCTGTGATTTCCACTGGAGCTGAGCTATTAGAAAAATCCAATTGTGGGTTTAGGCCCTGCCTACTGTTGTTTTGGTTGGGGTAGAGGCCAGAGAGGGAGAGTTTTAGAACTTCTATATGTGTACTATAGACTAAAAAGAGAAGACACAGGAACTCAGATAAGTCCACCTCCTTATCCATCTTCTGAACTATAAATACATCTCATATTTATTCCTCTAGTAGTGAGGCCCTTTTTCTATGGTAGCAGTAAGGAAATTTCCCCAGGAAGGGAAGCAGACTTTGGGGGTAAAGAGGATGCAGATGAAAGGAGAGACTTGAAGATGTATCATTGGACTATATTCAAAACCTCATTTTTTTAAATGAATCACAGTATAGGAGGTACAGTGGTTGGAGCTCTGGTCCTGGAATCAGGAATACCTGAATCTAAATCCAGCCTCAAATATTTATTAGCTGTATAACCACACACAATTCAGTTACCATATGTTTACTTAAGTTTTCTCATCTGTAAAATGGGGATAAAATAGCATCTACCTCCTGGAGTTATGAGATCAAATGAGATAATAATTATAAGGCACTTAGCTCAATGCCTGACACCTAGCAAGCGCTGTGTGTTAGAACTAAAAGAATTTTAGTTTTTTTAAAAAGACTTTTAGCTAAAGAATCTAGTTCAACTCCATCCTTTTACTGAATGGACTGATTCTCAGAGGACAGGAATGATAGCAAAAATCATGTCACAAATTAGGTTTAGAGATGGAAAGAGCCCAGGTCTCTTGACATTAATCCTATACTCCAT
Source organism: Pseudocheirus occidentalis (assembly GCA_028646575.1). Taxonomy (NCBI): domain Eukaryota; kingdom Metazoa; phylum Chordata; class Mammalia; order Diprotodontia; family Pseudocheiridae; genus Pseudocheirus; species Pseudocheirus occidentalis. Next base: position 70,603,451 of record CM053595.1, on the reverse strand, counting down.
CATCTAGACAAACAGTCTTCAAAATAGGGGGCCCTGGCCCCCTGGAGGCATGGGATATACCCCAAGAAGCAAGTAAGTAATAAACTAATTAAAGTATGAAAAGATGGATTGTTTCTCTTCCATCTCTTGAAATTACTGAAGGGCTTATCTCCAACACAATGGTACTTCCCAACTCTGTCTCACCAAACTACAGTTGGACAAACTCTGAATCTTTCCTTTTTTGTTCCTTTATGATCTTCTCAGTGTTGTTAAAACTGAATCTCATTCCTATTTCCTATCTCTAAACCCCCTGCTTGACTCTGCACTCCAGAGGAGTAAAGTTCTTTGCACACCTAACCCCCTTTCATTTTCTTCCTTGGTGACTTGCACACGATAGGCAGGTACCAATGGATTGCAATCTCCATCACAAATATCACTTTATCATCTTTCTCCACATTCCATATCTTCTTTTCCGAACTTTCCAGCTACTCTCAAGGGAATGAAAATATTTCTAATCACTCAAGTTTGAAACTGAGTTGGCGTAGTCAAGTCCTCACTTTCCTTCACTTCACACATTCAGTTGCCGAATGTTTTTATTCTACCCAAGTCCTTCTACAAACATAGCCACCACCTGTATTCATCACCTCTCACCTGGACTGTTGCAATAGCCATCTGGTTGGTCTCCCTGCCTTTCCTCCCTATCCTTTCCAAAGTGTATTCCCCAAAACTGTCCAGATGATTTTCCTAAAATTCAGGTCTGACCACATTAATTTCCTATTCAGAAAATTCCAGAGGCTCCTTCTTAGTTGCGGGATCAAATATCATATCATCGTTTTTTTCATTCCTTTTACATGCCTATTGCTTGTGTATGTTTTAAATATATATGTAATTATTAGTATACATGTATAATTTTAAAAAAATAAATATATTTACATATATAGGGTTTTTTTTTCTTTCTAGGGATGAACAATCAAAAAGTTTGTAGATCATCACTCTAAACCATTCTATGTACTTTAAGTATTAGGCTTTTTTACATTTATGCTGGTTGGTGCTAAGACCTGTTTTACTGTTATTATCTCCCAAGCCACGTGGTGACTTAAATGCTAGCTCTCTCTAGCCAGCCAAGGGATAATAATGGTTGTGGTAATGGGGAGGCCCATGAAACTGCAAGATGAGTTTGGCATTTTCTTAACCCTGAGATAAAAGTAGGCCTGAAAAGTTCCCAGAGAGGGGTTGGAAGTGGCTGAGCCAACTGCACAGAGAGGGAGATTGCTTTGCTTTTGCACATATACTAATCCTTGACCTGCTCATCTTTCAAGCCTCACCTACTCCATGATTCCTTCCCAGACTGATGAAGCTCACACTAGGCTTTTTTGTCAACAAATTTCATAGACTGTACTGACTGGCTTGTGCCTTCTAGAATATGAATATATCCTTTAAAATAAAAATTTTTAAATTTTTGGTTTGTTTGTTTGTTTCAAGTTTGACTTCAAGTTCGACTTTATTCTGTCATTCATTAGATGGAGCAGTGAATATCAAATTGGACCTGGAATCAGAAATATCAGAGTTAACATCTAACCTTAAGGATTCATTAGTTATATGATGCTGGATATGTCACTTAATCTCTGTCTGCCTCAATTTCCTTATCTGTAAAATAGGGATAATAGATTGATACTTGCTATGTGAAAGGGTGACGCTACCTTACTACCGTAAGACTCAATTGTTTTATCTGGAAAATGAAAATAATGAGCCTTAAACTGCCTAACATGGCTTTGTAAGGATCAAATTAAATCATGGTTGTGAAAATGTTTTGTTACTGTAAAGCAAAAAATATATTTGTTCTATTATTATTGCTATCATCACCATTATAAATATTATTATTATTATTATTATTTTCATTATTAATTATTATTGTCAAGGGGCATACTGTTTTTTCCTCTTGTCCATTAAAATGTTTGTCTTTCATGGGGCTAGAATCTGGCACTCTAAAACTTGTGCCCTTTGTGCCTGTAAGGTGGATTTTAGAGTGTGTAAAGTGGATTTCGGTTATTATTTCTTAGAGTTCAGTTTCCCAGCATCCATAGCCATAACAATCTCTTGTTCCAAGGTATTAGATATGAGTTCCCACAGTCATGGTTCAAAACATCATCACCCCTCTTGTGCAGAATTATATAATGATAAATAATATAAACATCCACTGGGGTTGCGCAATGAGATACATGGGTGGGGTGATGTAAATTTGTCAAGTTAATGCTGGCAATATGCTTTCTTTGTCCGTTGCCCCTATAAAACAGGTGGTAATTGGTCAATGAATGGGGAATCTTAGGGTTGAATGTATGATTGCTTTGTGTGCCTCAATTGGCCCCCATGGAAGCTTGAGGGGATTTAGAGGAATGCATAAATTGTGCCTGTTTCAAATTGACACCATTGAGATGCAGGGGTTGTTGCCCCACACACACACTTCTCACCAGCCCCTGCAAGAAGGGTAATCAGGGAATGTTGTAGGAGTTTGTCCTCCCACTATCAGTAATCCTCTTCTGAGAAACAAGACTAGAATAAAGTGAGATTATTAACCCCTTCTGAGTGTCTTTCCTGTCTGACCAGATCATGCTAGCAACACACCTGTGTGCTGTGTGCTGTGCCTATTTGTCTTACGATGCCTAAGTCTGTTTTTGGAAGCAATATCAACTGTTTGAGCTTATATTCTGCCCTCTGGAGCTCTACACAGTGGAACAGCTTTCTCTTCTTTAGGCTAAACATTCCCAGTTCCTTGATTTTTTGTTCTTCTCAACAGTGTTATGACTACCAGCGTTTCTATGGACTACAGGACCTGGATCCATCCCTGGTCACAAAAATCACGTAGTTGGAAGGGATATTCAAGGTCAGTAATATCTGTATCTGAATAAGTGTATCTATCTACACCAATTCTGGCCAGTGGCCCTCTACTATTTTCTTAAAGATCTTAATGGAAGGAAAATCTGCTAATTTCCTCAGTTTGCAACCTCCAAACTTTTTTGATCTTGCTAACCTATGAATAAAGGAACTACGATCATGCCCTTCATCTATATGTATATTTATTTATTTATAAATTATATAAATATTATATTGTGGTGATGATTATGGATAGTATTAAAAAATCACAAATGTACATTTTAAAATGATGAAGTAAAGATGAAACAATATTGAATCCTAAAGTTAATTATAAGCCACTGAAGTATAGTATGGTTAGACCAGGGCTTTAGGGGAATAAAAATCACTTGGAGTATTAATTGAAAAGGAAAAAGACTGGAGGCAGAGAGATGAATTAGGAGTATATTTCAGCAACACAAATGAGAAGTAATGAGGAGCTAAACCAGGCCAGAGACTCTTTGAGAAATAAGAAGGCAACAGGTGTAAGAAATATGGTAAAGACAGAAAGGGTAAGATCCAACAACTGATTAGATATGTGGGATGAATGAGAGGGAAGGATCCAAGATGATTCTGAGGCACGGACCTGGGGAACTGGAAGAATGTTGGGATCCCAAGCAATCACAGGCAAGAAAGTTTGAAAGAGGAGTGAGTTTTGGGGGAAAGGTACTATGAGATCTAAAAATACAGATCACAACCTCTCCATAACTACTCATCTTGTTCAAACACTACCCAGAATGAAAAGATAGAAATTGGAGCGCATAGTCACTGCTCACTGCTCCGGAGAGAAGAGATGACATTCTGAGGTACACTGGTCTGTCAGGAGGTGATGTGGTAGACAGAGGATGAGTATGATGAGGGGTGGGGATAACCAAATACCAAATAGGGGGCCTACACCTGGCTCAGAAAGAAAGAAGTTAGAAGAGAGGTGGGGAGAGGGCTGGAGTATAAGAGGATGAGAATAGGTATGCTTTATTAAGAGAAAAAAAGTCTGAGTGACTATCAAAGAAAGGGTGGTATGCCAGTCTGTAACAACCACCCATTCCTCCTGATTCTGTGCCCTTGGGTCAAGCAGAATATGTATCTTCTACATGACAACTCTTCAAATGTATCATTTTTCCTTTATTCTTTTCTTCTTCTGGCTACAATACCTTTTTTTGTTTGTTTCAATAAACTAGGATTGAAAATCCTAGTTACCATTTTTTGTACACTTCACAATGCGCCAACGTCCTCAAAATGTGGTAGTTAGCACCAAACACGGTGTTTCAGATATGATGTTACTAAGGCTGAGTAACCTCCCATGATCTAGGCATTGCATCTGTCTTAATGAAGTCTAAAACCACATTAAGATAGATTAGATAAATCTTGTCTAGCTATACCTGCCCCATTTTCATATTTGCAATGCAGATTTGAAATCTAAGTGTAAGGCATCACATTTAAATGGATGAAATTTTGTCTTGATTGATTTGTCGCAGCTTTCAAGTCCAGGAGTCCTCAGACTTTTTAGTTTCAGGATTCCTTGATAATCCTACAAATTGAGTGCCCTACCCCAATAGCTTTTATTTATGTGGTTCATAGCTATGGACATTTACTGTTGTAGAAATTAAAATGTCTTAGTACTATTATGGAAATAGTTTTGTCCTCTTAGATTCCCCAAAAGGGTCTTAGGGATTCCAGAGGACCCTGGACCACATTTGGAGACTGAATGTTTTACAGTACTGATACAATTTTGAATCCTGACTCTCATCCATTTTGTTTAGTATCACTTCTAGTTCTGCTTTATTTATAAATCTGGTAAGCTTGCCTTTGTCTTCATGCAAATTATGTCTATAAAAGTCAAGGGAATAGCTGGTTCTGGACCTCAAGATCTTTCTTGACCAGCAGCTCTAAAGAATGACCCCAGGTCTACCTGGCTTTTATGTCTGTCACCTCTTTTCTGCCCTCATTGCCTACCTAGAGTCCCCTACCTTGCCCTTTTTCTTTTCCCCATTCCAGGTCTTCAAAGGGCAATTATTTAATACATTGCAAACTCACACTTATTTTAATGAGGTCAGGGGTCAGCAGATATAATAAATGCTGGTTTCCAAGCCAAAGCCAATGAAAAATATATGCTCTCTCCCCTCCTCATCTAGCTACCTGCAAATTATGTTTCCTAATGCACGCTGCCTCTTTTGCTCCTCCATGACTTCAGATGCTGAACTTTGAATCTTTGTCACATCAGCAGCACCAAGTAATTCCATATAGAAGTCTGACATTTCCAGTTGAAAAAAATAAATTGATTAAAATTCAACAGACATGTAGTGTTCAGCATTTAAAGGTCGAAGAATCTAGGGAACTATCAACTGTAAAATAATTCAACATTTAACAGGGGTGGGGATAACAGGGATGTGTTTCTTGCTCATGGTTCTACTTTTTTTTCCTCCTCCTTGGAACGTAATTGTGGCAAACTTAGTAATAGCCCCTCTAGTGGGCCCATCTGCTTGGGACTTTGTGGACTATCAATGAATTCTAGAGGAGAAAAGCACTAGAAAAGTCACATACTCCAAACTCTACATGTATAAGGAATCCTCTCCCCACTTAATACTTACCTGAAACATGAATTTTGAGTTAGTTGTCTCTGAAAGTGATTACAAAAGTCCTCTGCTTGAATCACTCTCATGATGAGGAATTTACTACCTGCAGAGGCAACCTATTCTGATTTTTTTTATCTCTTCAATTGTTAGGAAAGTTTTCTTTGTGCTGAGACCAAGTCCTACAACATTTCAAGGTGGCACTAACAGACACTCAAAGAACTCAAAGACACATGTTTTACATTTCCAAATTCCTTGTCATAAAATTAAGGGATGTTTTCTCTCAACTGTGCACTTCAAATAATATCATATTAGGGCTAGGAATGTTACAACATAAAGTCAAGAAAGGTCCAAAAGCTATGCTCTTCTCCATATTCAACTTGGTCCCTTAGCTCAGTGATCCAGGGACTTGGGGGTGGTGTGGTGGGGAAGAGTGTAGAAAGGGAGTTGGACTCAGCTATCTGTTAGTATCCTTGCCGTACAATGAGCTATGCTGATGTATTACTATCTCTCCTCCCTCAAGAGGGAGTTGGGCATGATATATAATCCTACTGTGACTCATACAGGACTCTGAAAGGAAAAACACTAGAAAAAACAAAGTTTCTGCAGATTAAGCAGTGGGACCCCATATTTCTCTGCTCTTCCACTAAGGGCCACTTCATATGATTCTGCTGTTACTGCACCTTATAATTGTTAGATGAATGTCCTCTCTGGAGCACCTGCACTTCTTAAGGGAAGCAAAGGTCATTGAAAAATTATTCCTTTGGACATGGGATGCTGCTAGACAGATTATCAAGCAGGGCTGCCAATTTTACAGTGGGATAATTAAATCAGTATTTATTATAATTCTCAATGATCCCTGACAGATGTGACAGGGTTGGATGGCAAATTCAGGTTTAGAACAATATATAGCAGTAAATGGGTAGGTGGGGGTCGATAGGATATTGAAGATGATTACATGGGAATTTTTCATACTCACCATCCATTACACTTAGAAACTTCAAGTGGGGGGGGGAGGAGTAGGCAAAGTCATGTTGGGGAGGCTAGGTAGAGGGTCCTGCCCCAGAATGGGAGAAACAGGGAATCCAAGGATCAGTGCCTCAGACTCCTTCTGGCTGAGGTCTGCATGTGCTACTCCTCCTCTTCCCCTCCTCACCCTTCCCCTCTTCTTTCTTCTCCTCCACTGTCAGTCCAATCCCCTCCCCACAGCTGCCTCCTTCAGGATGCCTCTTCCTGCAGCCAACACCCCACCTCCTCAGTCATCCTCATGCACCACAGGCAGCATGAGTTCCAAGATGTCCAGCTGAGTAGTCTTCTGTGAAGCCAATCAGACTTGGAGCTGGTACACAGCCTCATGTCCTCAAATGACTACACAATTAGAATTCAGGCTTTTCCAAGTACAATACACAAAAAGATCTGCTAGAGCGGGGCAGAGACAATATGGCAGCATAGAAGCAGGAAAATTCCATGACTTCCCCCATAACCACCTCAAATGCCTATAAAAAAGTGACTCTAAAGAAATTTTAGTGCTACAGAATCCACAAAGTTACAAAAATAAACAAATCTCCTGCTGAAGGCATCCCAGCAGGGAGACAGGAAGGGTCCATTGCAGCACACTGGTTGCCAAGCCTAGCACCGCATGAGCCTGGGGGTTTTGCCCCAGGGAAGCCCCAACCTGTGGCTGCAGCAGACTTCTGGAGAATGGATCACCAGCAGCAGTGGTGGTTTCCAGAATTATTGACCCATAAATGCCAAAGAAAAAGTGAGAAGTCAGTGTATAACTCTATTGGAACTGGGGGGAAGGGGTAGAGGAACAGGCCCAGGCCCTGTCCCTGAGGGTAGAAGAGGCAGAGGTGTGGCGGCCCTGCACCCACCTCCACATGGCTGTTTCAGAGGTCCTAGCCTGCAGATCATAACGTGGTCAAGCAAACATTCAGAGGGTAATTTCTCTTGCTTCAACCTGCCTGGATCTGGAACGCAGTCTTGGGTGGTGGTCCTGAGGTGTGTGACCAGTGAGTCAGAGATTGTGGGGGCTGAAGAGATGGCATACTCCTACTATCTCCAGCATCCGTGAAAACCCCAGTGATTTGTGACAAAACTATGCCCTTTGGAAGCAGAGTTCTACTGTGGCAAAGAGCTTAAAGTCCAATAAATGAGTGGAAACATGAGCAAGCAAAGGAAGCAAAGCCAGCACAGCAGTCCAACTTCAGAATCCTTTTTTATGGACAAAATTAATCAAAGCATGGAACAGGAGGAAGACAACACAGTCAGAACTCCTGCACCAAAAGCTCCAGAAGAATGCACACTAAATATGAACTAATTTCAGGCCATAAAGGACCGTAAGAAGAATTTTGAAAATCAAGTAAGAGAGGTGGAGGAAAAAATTGGAAGAGAAATGAGAATGACGTAAGAAAATCATGAAAAGAGAGTCAAAAACCTGGATGAAGAAAATAATACCTTAAAAAAAAGACCAACTCAAATGGTAAAAGAGGCCCAAAAAGTCAATGAGGAGAAGAATGCCTTAAAAAAGCCAAATTTGCCAGATGGGAAAATAATTTCAAAAGCTCATTGAAGAGAAAAATTCCTTCAGAATTAAATTGGAACAAATGGAATCTAATGACTATGAGAAATCAAGATGCTATTAAACAGATCCAAACAAATGGAAAAATAGAAGGCAAGGTGAAATACCTAATTGGAAAACCCACTGACCTGGAAAATAGATCCAGGACAGATCATTTAAAAATTATTGGACTACCTAAAAACCATGATCTAAAAAGGAACCTAGAAATCATCTTTCAAAAAATTCTCAAGGAAAATTTACCTGATGTTTTAGAACTAGAAGGCAAAATAGAAATGGAAAGAATTCACCACTCACCTCTTGAAAAAGATCCCCCAGAAAAGCTCCTAGGAATATTGTAGCCAGGTTGCATAGTTCTCAGATCAAGGAGAAAATATTATAAGCAGCCAAGAAGAAACAATTCAAATATTGTGGAAATACAATCAGGATAACAGAGGATCTAGCTGCTTCTTTAAGGGATCATAGAGCTTGGAATATGATATTCCAGAGGTCAAAGGAGGTAGGATTAAAACCAAGAATCACCTACCCAGCAAAACTGAGCATAATGTTTCAGGGGAAAATGTGGCCATTCAATGAAATAGAGGACTTTCAAGCATTCTTGATGAAAAACCAGAACTGAATAAAAAATTTGACACAAATACAAGAAGCACAAAAAGAATGAGAAGGTAAAGAGGGAAAAGAAATCATAAGGAACTTATCAAAGTTGAAGTATTTATGTGCCTATATTAAAAACAATAATTGTTTTCTCAGTATGAGGATATTTGAAGGGAATATAAATGTGTACATATACATATATATGCATATATATGTGTGTATGTATACATATATGTGCATACACATATGTCTATATAGGAGGGTATATGTGCATATAAATATATATGTGAGTATGTGTACATATGTATACATAGACAGAGGGCACATGATCAATTGAATAGGAAGGGATGATATTTAAAAAGTGAAATTGAGAGGTGAGATAGGAATACAATGAGAGGAGAGGGGGACAGATAGAATGGGGTAAATTATTTCATATAGAAGAGGCAAGGGATAACTGTTACAATGGAGTGGAAGAACAGAAAGACAAAAGAGAATGGATCAATCTTACTCTCATTGATTTTGGCTTAGGGAGGGAATGACATACACACTAAATTGGGTATCTTGCCCTACAGGAAAGTAAGGGGGAAGGACATAAGAGGGGGGATGATGGAGGGCAGGGCAGTTTGGAGGGTGAGGGTAGTTAGAAGCACACACTTTTGAAAATGGACAGAGTCAAAGTAAAGAACAGAACAAGTGGGAGTGGCATAGGATGGAGGTAAATATAATCAATCTTTCACAATATATCCACTATGGAAATATTTTGCCTAACTACACATGCAAAATTTATATTGAATTGCTTATCTTTCCAGTAAGTGTGGGAGACTCGGGAGGAAAGAAAAAAATCTGGAATTCATAGTTGTCAAATCAAATGTTTAAAAAATTATTATTATTATTATTATTAATATCATTATTATTTTACATGCAACTGGGAAATAAGATATATAGGTACTGGGATAGGGAGATCCATCTTGCCCCATCTCTTTGAGGTTTCTTCTGCTTTCTGCCATTGGGGTCAAAGGTTCCCTTACAGTTACTGTCTTGAATCCCAAGGTGAGATGTATAGATCCATTGAACATCTAGATAAAATGAGCATGAGTATTATAAAACTAGACCCTGTATCTTTTAGCAATTATTTGAAGAAATACCATAACACAGTATGTGGAAGACATCCCATGGGGATGTTACTAAATACTATCACAGAGCTCCAGAAGAATGCAATGAATATGAGCTTTTCATTTTTTGAATTATACCCTGTCAATCCAGTGTAGAAACTGGCAAGACAGTGTCTTTACACTTGGAGCACTTACAGTCCACTGAAGCTCTGAATACTCAGCAATACCACCTGAACCTAATCATTCTCTAAACAGGGTCCTAGCCTAGCTTACAAAGATATAGTTCCTGGTCTTTGTAGATACGGAAACCTCAAAGTTAATAGAACTTTCTTCTCTTCTTCTCTAGAAGATGTTGTCCTTCCTTAATTTCAACTCATTACAAAATGCTTTCTTGTTTAGGATAATGGATGGAAGGAAGGTTGGCATCAAAATATTTTATGATTTAAAAAAGTAATGATGGATATAAAGTCATGGCAGCAGATGGTCCTTCAAATACAACCTGTAAAGCATTTCCCATATTCTAAATTTGCACTCTTTGAAGACCTGTGCACATATATTCAGCTTTCAAGATAGTTTTGCAAATTGTAAACAAACAAAAAAGCTTTTTAATAATGAAAACTGCATTTATAAATGATCTGTATTACAATACAATAAATCTCCATTATAAACAACTACTACAAATGTTGTACAACAGATACCTTGTATTTTAGTTGCTAATGAATGTGGAGAAACCAAGTGAAGACTCTCCAGGACTAGGGAACTATAACTTAGTTAGAATGGATAGGAGGGGGTCTAGGCATAAGCACTGAACTTATGGAATTCTCTCTCCTTTATATACCTCATTTGTGTTTCTGCAATCTCTGCACACTACCTCACTTATGTTTCATATAATCCTTGACTGCACCTACCTCACTTGTGCCTTATATAATCCCTGATTACCTCACATGTGTTTTATATAATTCCTGAATTGCAAACTTATTTTGTTTTCTATGTTCACACTACTTCATATTTGCCTTATGTAATCTTTGAATATACTGTTACCTTTTTGTTTTTCCCCAAGACTGTGAGCCAAGCCGGGGGGGGGGGGGTAAGGACAGCCTCCCCTCTTATTCCCACTTCCTGACTACCCTCCTCTATGATTACCCTCCTCTAAGAAGCAAGGAGGGGTAGAGGAGAGAAGTTCCATCTTTGAGCCGAGCTAACAAAGAAACCAGAGCAGGAGTGGAGGGGGAAGGGAAAAGTTCCCAATGGAGCTCGGCCTCCCTTTCCTCACTCCCCTGATTAAGCACCCAATCCTGGAGCAATGGGTGGAGAGGGAACATCCCAACCAGGAGTCGGGCCCCTGGCTAAACAGAGAAACGGGGGCGGGGATGGCTGCTTACGCTCCTCACTCCCTCCCTTGTTTATGTGAGACGCCCAATCCCAGAGTTGAGGGGGGGAGGGGAAGAAGGATGTCACAATCTGGAAGAATGAATCTGAGCCACGAGGAGGGTCTCTTTGTTAGAGCTCGTGCCCAAACTGCGCCCCGCTCCCACTCCAATAGGAATTGACAGGGGAGAGATGAGGCTTGTTTGGTCCTTTGTCTCTCTCCCAGGCTGGGAGTCATGACCAACAGAAATCAAAAACACCAAGAGAACGTCATCTGATGAAACCCAGGGTATAATAGTCTGAGCCGGAGCCTCAGCTCCAGCTTTCTCCTGCACTTTTTGGAAGCGGGAGTGGCTCCAGCTCCCGGGAACTGCCAATAAAGATATTCCTGTTCACCAAAAGACTTTCTCTAAGTTTTTAATTGGGTAAGTGAATTCTCTTACCCCACACACTAATAAAGGGCTACACAATTTAAAAAAAAAGCTCATGGTCTGTTGCAACTTCAAGATCAGTTTCAAACCTAGCTCCTTGAAGACAGAATATATGGGATGTCCCAGAAATCTTGATGCAGCTTTATGGCTTGACACTGAATTAAGATCTTGAGGATACCCTGTATATACAACTGCCTGGAAAATTTTCAGTGAAATAGGATAATAACTGGGATACTCTCACCAAAAAACCTGTGATTTTGTGACTTTGCCATGAAGTGATAACTTGACACTGAAGATTTTTTTTAACAACAGAGATGACAAGGATAGAGCACCCTAGAAGAGTTGACAGAAAAGCAGATCAGATTGTGAACACAGATCAGGTCTGTGTTATTGTTCTAAATATTTAAGGAAAGAAAATAATGGCATCCAAGTTCAGTTCCCTCTCTGTGATGCCAAGTTTCAATCAATTAAGAAATGCCAAGCCAAATCTTGGCTTTGGTTTCTTTATCAGTAAAATGAGAGGTAGGTGGGTCAAACCACTTTCTAAATCTAAATCTACAATTCTATAATAGTCACTTGTAGTGTTATGAAGGCTTGAGGAAAGGAGGAGAACCAAAGGGGATGAGAAACAGGGAAACTTTTTTGGTAGTACTGTGAGGTTTTCCCCCTTTTGGAAAAAAAGACTGCTCTATTTCTGCAATTTCTCCTCAGTTTTCCGTTTTTCCTGGACTTATGACTGCAATTATACTCTAAACTTCTTAGTGTTCTTGTTGTTATTGTTATTGTTGAGTTGTTTCAGTCATGTCCGACTCTTCATGACCCCATTTGGAGTTTTCTCAGCCAAGATACTGCAGTGGTTTGCCTATTCCTTCTCTAGTTCGTTTTACACATGAGATACTTAGGCAAACAGTGACTTGCCCAGGGTGACACAAATAGTAAATGTCAGAGGCTGGATTTGAACTCATAAAGGGAAGTCTGGTTCCAAGCCCAGTGTTTTGTTTCTTGAACCACTTAGATGCCTTCATACTCTAAACTAGAGGTTTACAAATGGTAATGAAAATTAGTCAGAGGGGAATGATTAAATATGGGCAGCTACACTGCACAGTGAATAGAGTAGCAGGATTCCTGGAATCAGGAAAATGGGAGTTCAAATCAAGCCTGAGATAGTAGCTATGGAAGTGGCACTTAACCCCTATTTGCCTCAGTCTCCTCATATGTAGGTATAATAATAGCTTCTCCCTCCTAGAATAACTGGGAGGATCAAATGAGATCATTATAAAGTATTTGGCACAGTGCCTGGCACATAGTATACACCATATACATATTTGTTAACATTATTACTGTTATCATTGGATAATGGCTGTAACTAAGAGTTATGAGAATAACCATCATTATGGCTATGCTAGTGACAGTATGATGGTTATGATGAAATGGAGAGGATTGTAATGCAAAAGAAGAGTGAGTTGGTAATAGAGTAGAGCCGTTACAGGAATATTTGGGTTTCTTCAGGAAAAGGGAGGTAGCAAGCGATGAAAATAAACCTGCACAAGGCTAAGTGGGAAGGATGCCTAGTGTGGATTCCATCTGCTTCCTGCCTGCACCTGTTATTTATTTACTTTCCAGCTTCATCAACTGAGCCTAATTGTTATTTTTTAAACCCCAAAACATAAGGATAGAGAGTGAGGGAGGCAGGGAAAAGAAGGGGGCCAAGGGAAAAGCAACAAATGAAAGAATAAAGATGGAATTAGAGAAAAGGATCATAGGAAACTTTACAAGGACTGAGTCTTATCTTTATGTTCTACTACAACATCTTAGTTTTCATGACATTAGGGCATAAACAGCTGCCATAAGTGATCCAGTAATGCACCTCAAAAAGGGCACTGTCTATAGGAGATTTGGATCCTATGGCAAATCATGTGGTGGGCTGTTTTAACTTCATGCTTATCAGAATACTTGGAGGTGCCTGGCATGATACTGGATAGAGAACTGGACATCGAACTGTAAGATATGGGTTTAGCACTGAATATGCTAATAAATTACATAACTTTTGGCAAGTTACTTGACCTTTAAAATCTCAGATTCCCCAACTATAAGCTACAGATAGCAATTCTTGAATTACTTAGGTGACTTATAGGATATTAAAATTATAAGGAATACAAAAAAGAATTGAATGTTATAAGTCTGATCTGGAAAGGAAGTGAGAAATCATATTCCCACCAAAAAAAAGGTTTCCCTGTTTCTCATCCCTTTATTTTTGTTGAAATCTTAGAAATTTGGCATGTGATTTGTGTGATTTGTGGCATAGTCAGGTTTAGTCACATCAATTAATGAGCAAACATTTATTTAGCAATCATTACTTGATTAACATTTTAGTAACTACTGGGGATAAGGAGACAAAAGTGAAATAGTCTCTGTCCTTAAGGAGCTTATATTTTTTCTTTTGATTTCTTCATTATTTTAAACATTTTTAATATTTAAGTTCCATATACTATCCCTCCCTTCCACCTTGCATCTACCCTATGAGAAGTCAAGTAATATGACATCAATTAAACATGTGAAATCTTGTAAACCATATTTTCATATTAGATGTATCATAAAAAGCAAGAAAAATAAAGTGAGGAAATTATATTATAGTTCATACTTAGAATTTACCAATTCTTTCTCAGAGATGAATAGCATTTTTTTATCATCAGTCCTTTGGAATTGTCTTAGACCACTGTATTGATTAGAGTAGCTAAGTCTTTCACAGCCGACAGTCATTATAATATTGTCATTCCTATTTGCCATGATCTGGTTCTTCTCACTTCATTTTGCATCAATTCATATATGTCTTCCCATGTTTTTTTTCTGAAACCATTCTGCTTATCATTTCTTATATCACAATAGTAATTCATTATAATCATATGCCACAACTTGTTCAACCATTTCCCAACTGATGGGCATCACCTCAATTTTAAATTGTCACCACAAAAATATGTATTATAAATATATGTACTTATGTATGTGTGTAGCTATCTATATCTATGTCTATGTTACATATAGGTTCTTTTCCTTTAATCTTTTCTGATATAGGCCTAGTAATGGTATGCACAGTTTTATAGTCCTTTGAGCATAGTTGCATAGTTGTTTTCCAGAATTTGGACAGGTTCACAGCACCACTAACAGTTATTTCATGTACCTAATTTTCCTTCATTACCTCCAGAATTTGTAGTTTCTGATAGATGTTTGGTGGCACCTCAGAATTTTTTAAATTTACCTTTCTCTAATCAATAGTGATTTGGAGTATTGTTTTAAAATATGACTATAGATAGCTTTGATTTATTCTTGTGAAAACTGCCTGTTCAAAGCATTTGACCATTTCTTAATTAGGATATGGCTCTTAATTTTTAAAAATTTGACTCAGTTCCCTAAAGATTTGAGAAATAAGTTTTTCTATAAGAAAGAATTTGCTGTATTTGTTTTTTTTTTTGCTTTATTGTCTATGATGCCTTTAAGCAAAAAGTAGTTTCCCTGATTATCTCTTTTAATTGGGTCTTTTTGTGTGTAGTTAATAATAATAATAATGTTTTATATATATATATATATATATATATATATATATATATATATATGTTTAAAATTTGATTGTAGAACTTTAAATTCTAGATTCTTTTGTTTCCTGCCTTGTCACCCACCCCCACTGGAAGTAAAAGCAATTCCATACAGGCAGTACATGGGTAATTACGCAGAACATCTCCACAGTGGACATATTG
>CM053595.1:70570195-70587660 GCA_028646575.1 Pseudocheirus occidentalis | reverse complement strand
CTCCATCATACCACCTTTGATCCCCACTTCCAGTGGGGGTGGGTAACAAGGGAGAAAACAAAAGAATCTAGAATTTAAAGTTCTACAATCAAATTTTAAATATATATAATTATTAATTAATTTTATTATTATTATTATTATTAACTACACGCAACTGGGAATTAAGATATACTGGCACTGGGGTAGGGAGACCCATCCTGCCCTACAAGAAAGTTAGAGGGGCTATGGGGGAGGACATATGAGAGAGCAGATTCAGGGATGGTCTTTACAGCGTGATCACTGTTTTGGGATTGTGGGTAAGGGAAAGATAGGGAGAAAAATTGTAACTCAAAATCTCATAGAAATGAATGTTGTAAACAAGAAAATAAATAAAGTAATTCAATAAATAAATAAATAATTTTCATTCATAGCTCTCATTCTATTTCTCAATTTTTCTTCTGCCACTCTTATCTTTCTTTTACTTTCCAGGTATTTTGGCTTGTATCTAACTTGTATCCAACTTAAATTTTCCTTTGAGGCTTTGCTAGTAACTGTTTTCACATTGTTGTCTCCTTTTGAGCTTGTATTTCATCTTCCCTGTTACCATAATAGCTTTTGATGGTCAAGTTCTTTTTTGTGTTTTCTTTGCTCAGTTATCCAGCCTATATCTTGATTTTGAACATTAAGTAAAAGTTGCACTTTGCTCACCAGGTGGTAAGGAGACACTGCCCCAACCTTCAAGTTTTTTATGCTGTTGTTTACAGAGCAAATTCTGAGGTTGTGAAAGTTTTCAATACTTTCAAGATGATGTGATCTTGGGAGAGATGTAGTCACTCTTCTAGTCTGTGCTCTCACTTTCACCTAGGAGGGTAAAGCTCCCCTGTATCTACAACTGTTAGCACCCCTCTTGGCCCTGGAACTGTAACCAGATCCCTTGCTCTCCTACAGCTTCAAGCAATAGTGCCCATCTCTGTCTTGGAACTGCAAACAGAGCCCATTTTCCCTTATAGTTAATCATAATGCTCCTCCCTACTCTGGAACTTTAGGATAGAAATGTGTTTGTATAATAAGGTTGCCAGTCAGTGCCAGATGAACCCACTGTCAGTAAAGAGAACACTGTAATGTCTTTCTGACCAGTTATCTGACCACTTTATCATGTCTGGGCTGAGAGCTTCTGATGGTCCCATTGCTGTCACTGCTGCCTTCAAGGACCACTGCTGGTGCTGCCACCCCAGGCTGGCTTCCACCCTGGCATCATATGACTCTCTTGCTAACCTCCTAAGTTGTCATAGTCTCAAGAAATATTTCACCCTGACCTTTTGTGGGCTTTGTCACTCCAGCACTTAATTTGTGGTCATTTTAAAGTTATTTTGAGGGCAATGTTGGCCTCTTTTGACTGGATTGCTGTTTCTCCTCTTCTATATTAGCTTCCCATGGAGCTTATATTCTAAAGATGTAGAATAGAGAATATGTGCATATACCATAAGAATATGTGTTGATTATATATGTACATATATACACATATATACATACTTATATATAACAGCATATATATTCTGTATTTATGTTTGTATACTTAGATATATATACACACATTTATATATGTATCTATTTTATATTTCATTCTAGATTGTGACATAATATATATTTTCTTTCATATGTATTCTCTTTGTGACATGTTGTTTCTCTATATATTATGTTTATATATGTACATATAATATACATAAACATGAAATAAAGGGTAGTATTTATATATAAGGCTCTAACCACTGTGGGCAGGAGGGGTAAGGAAAGACTTCATGAAGAAAATAGTGCTTGAGCCATGTCTTATTAGAAACTCAGTAGGCCAATATGATTGGACTCTACAGTGCATGGAGGGAAATAGTGTTTAAGAGTACTGAAAAGGCAGGATAGGACCAGTTTGTGAAGAGTTTTATATGTCAAACAGAAGACTTTACATTTTAATGTAGAATTAATAGGAGGTCACTGGAATTTGTTGAGTAAGGGACTGACATGGTCACAATATCACTTTAGGAAAATCACTTGGGCAACTGTTTGAAAGACTGATCTAAGTTGTGAGGGACTTGTATCTGAGAGACTAATTAGGAAATTATTGCAATACCCCAGGTGAGAATTAATAAGGGCTAAGCTAGAGTGATGGCAAAAGATGTTGCAGAGTTAGAAATGATAACATTTGTCAGCTAGTTGGATCGTGAACTGAGTAAGACTGAGGAAGCAAGGATTACACTGAGCTTGAACTTGGGTGACTAGACATGTAGTGATACCTTCTGCAGTACTAAGAAAGTTTAAAAATGGAGTATATTTCGAAGGAAAGATGAATTCCATTTTGAACTTGTTTGATATCAAATTCCTATGGGACATCTAGTTTGAGAGAACAGTGTCATGAAAACCTAGAGAAGAGTGTCTAGGAGGAGATGATTTTCAACAGTGTCAATGCTACAAAGGGGTCCAGAACAATGAAGACTGATGAGGACTGACCAGATATGGTAATTAAAGTATTATTGGTAACTGATCTCTTTTAGCATGTGATTAAAAATAGAGGTGACAGATAGTGGAAGTAATGTATGGTTGGGTTTTTTGCAAGATATGATCCGTGATGTTATAGCAAAGTAATGGATTTGAAATTATATAACTAAACAGAAATTAAGAGAAGAGGAATACAAAGCTAGAATAAGGATAAGAAGCTGGTAAAGTAATGAGGCATAGAAGGATTAGAGATCATAATGAGGCTGGAGAATAGGTTAGAAGTGAGGTAAAGGGAAAAATGAATGATAGAAGGTTGTAACTGGATAAATGAATTTTAGTGTTCTTGATCATGGAAATAGAACATATGTAGGTGATAGTAAGATCAGTGGTGTGACCATTCCTGGGTCTAGATAGGTGAAGTGAATGAATAGGTCATGGGAATTAAACAAATTAAGGAATTCAGAATTTAGAGTGTGTGAAAAAACCATTAGAATTAGATAGATTCTGATGTTGTCTCAAAAAACCTAACTTCCAAATTTCTTAATTTGTTCGGATCTTTTTACCTGTTCTTCCATTTCGTGATATGCATGCAAATAAACATATATTTACATACATATATACAAATATGGTGAGATTGGAGTACATGCATAGACATAAATAGATGTAGATTGATAAAGATATAGATATAGATCCCCAAGTATAAGGACAGAAGATGGAGGAAGAATAATATTGTCATCCTGGTATTGAACTCCTTGACAAAGGAGGGAGGCATATTACATTAGTTCTAATAGATAACTGACTTTAGGATTGGGATTGAATGAAATATTTGAATAGAGTGAATCTTGAGAGAAGTTGCTGAGCAATGATGGCAGAAAGAGTCTGGAATTGATGACAATGAGAAAAAAAGTATGCAGACTTCTGATTCAACACTATTGAGAGTAATGAGAAAAATAGCAATTAGTACTGAAAATAATAGCCATGCATCCAACATCACCTACTGGAGGTAGAGAAAAAGTGTTAATTAGAATGAAACTATATCTTTGTTGCTGTAAGAAAATGGAAGGAGCCTGAAAGAAAGCTCTAGAATTAGATGCATTGATTAATTATGGAGTGGAAAATTCCAGAAGGTAGTAGAAGATGTGAGCAGGGCTTGTGTAGATCTTGGAATACAGGAATTAAGAAGTCCAAGTTGAGACTGAGGAACCCATGTTCACTAATGTCATATACAGAGTTCTTTATGCTTCCCACTCTGCTTCCCCTACTATTTGGACTGCTCATTTTACAGACAAGAGAAAACAAAATTATGGCTCAGTGAGGTTACATATCCTTTAGCTATTTAGTGATGGAATCTACACTTGGAGATTAATTGTCCCCATTTGGTAAAATTAGAATGGCACATGGACCATAAACTCGGCAAGGTGTCATCATTGTCATCATTGATGGCATCATCATGGTTGCTATCATCGTATGAGATTAGTGAAAAGTACTCTGGATCTGGATACTTAGTATCCACATGGCCGTGGTCAATCATTTCCCTACATCTGAATCAGATTTTATCAACTATAAGATGAAGATAATAATACCACTGCCTATTTCACAGGGTTGTCCTAAAGAAACTATTTCTGTGAGTTATTGTTATGGTTCAATGTGTTGCCAAAGATCACACAGGTAGTCAGTAGCAGAACTACAATTTAAAGCCAGGTTCTGTAAATCATAATTCAGTGCTCTTTCCAATAAAGCACACCTTTATAAGGAAGAGTGAAGTTCCTGCATATGGTGTAGCACAGTAACCACAACTTATGCCCTTTGAAGTAGAAGAAAAGGAAGAACAGACATCTGGTGTAGAAGTAGAGGGCTCTATTTTGAGCCCTGGAATGCCTAGGAATGCCTAATCTTGCCTTTCCTACCCATCTCCCACCTCCAGATCACCTTTCTGGATGTTTCTTTTAGCATCTGTAGCATCCAGGCAAGAATGGACCATGAGGAGGGGTAGGAAGGAGGGGAGACAAGAAAAAAAAAGGAGATGCAGCCCAATAAACTAGTATTTAAAGGACAAAGAGGTATGTGCCAATCTGACACTCATTTACCAAGGCAAGTAGAGAGCATATGGGAGAGGACACATCATGGGAATGTGGTTACAATTCAAGGTAAAAGTCAAGATGGCTCCACAAAAGCTAACTTAAACTTCAGGTGTGCTGGCATCACTAGTAAAAAAAAAAATCATAGATCACCAGAAATGGAAAAGACTTTAGCACTCACTTAATCCAACCTACTTATTTTATAGATGAGAAAACTGAGGCCTAGAGAGAAGTGACAGCAAATACCACAGGATAGTAAATGTCAAAGGCAATGCTGCGGTGTTCTTTCCATTACACTGAAATATAGCAATAATAACAAAAAAATATTAGGGTGGGAGGGACTGATTGTCATTTAACCTCCCAGACACCAAGGTCAGTAATCACTCACAATTTCAGCCTTGCTACCAATTGGCACAGAAATTTTGACCTGCACCATTTCTGATTCAGGCCACTTTTCTCATACATACCTTATTGAATTTAGCCCTACTTCAGCTCAGATATCTGGACCGCAAGAGATCCACAAGTCTCGGTCTGCTCAGTAGCAGACACTCTAGGCATCTCCCATCACAATGTGAATACTGTTACCATCCTCCTCCTACTCATCCTCAACAACCACAACAAAAACAGCTGCCTGGGATCCCTGTATCCTTCTATCGCTATCATCCCGAGAAGCTTAAATCTCTGTTCCCTATGCCACAAGCTATGTAGTATAATATTAGGCAAATTACTTTCCCTCTCTTGGTATCAATTTTTTTATCACTAAAATATTAGAAGTGTGTGGAAACTGAAATGAATTAAAGTATAATTGGGAAGTGCTGAACAAGATAATTAAAAACACAATAAAACATAGATAATATTAAATTGTGTTTTTTTTAGTCAAAGAGTGATCCACAGAAATTTCTTCATATTTGAGTTTGTCACTACTGGACTATATAATATGTAACTAATACAATGATACATAAACATCTTTTATTACAGCTTTAAACATGGAAAATAATTCTATATCTAGAAAATCTAGCTATAAAGAATTCTAGAGTAGTAGCTCAATGCCCTAACATAAATCCATCCTTTTTAATGGTCCTCTTATGACCTCTTGGCCTATATCTATTTATTGGTATTTTTCTTTTTTCCCATGACCAAATCTGTCCCTACCTTGCATTATCTTTCTTACAAACACCTGATTCTGCCCTTCACCAAGCCTAAACAAAACATATGTGACCAGCAAATCCTGTATCTACCTCTGCACCTGGAGCTGGCATCAATCTGCCAAGGATAGGGCCAAATCTAGGGAGAGTCTGTACTGTTCCAAACTGCAGGGGAGTGATGAAGCCATTTGGCTTTGCTGGGGTCTGCCTGCTGATCTCTGGAGTTAATCTTCTATGTCCAGCAGGAGAGGTACTTGTGAGGCAGACCAGCCACTCAGTGCCTTGCATGTTTATAACAATGTTTTCTTGACTATTCTGTTAACTTTCTGCCTGCCACCCTCTAAAAACTGGAGCTATTAGCACAAAACTTCCCATTTACCAGGGTCAAAGTAGCCTGGTGAGTTGTCATGGCAACACTGACTTCTCCCCATGAGGAACCAAGGCTAGAACCCTTCTCTCCCTAATGCCCTGATCCTTGTCTGCTTGGAAAATGAGTAGCCACCCTGTACACATACCTTCCTCTGGAAGATTTGGTCTACTGTATTTATCTTTGAATACAGGATCTGGGATACTGAGATCATAGTATTCACATCTAGAAGAGAGATTAGGGAACAAGTCCAAACCTCTCATTTTAGAGAAAACAGAAGCAAGGTCCAGAAAGTGTCTCCTGACCTCTTTCTTGCTGCTCTGAAACATTGGAACATCTCAGTTAAAGTCCCCCTGCAGGAACCTTGCTCATGTCTCCTAAATCTCCCAGTTGTGTCTTCTCCAGGTGTCTTCCTTCCTATATACTATTATATATTATATACTATATATTTAATCTCTCTCTCTCTCTAATTCCCCCTCTCTATCTCCTGCAAACACCACACACACACACACACACACACTTAACACACATATACACAGAAAGAGAAAGAGAAAGGGGGTTGTCTCAACGGATGGGATGAGGTGGCACTGTTCAATGTACTGAAATATTCTATATTGCATCTATATCTTTGAGTTGGGGAAGTATATGCATCCTTCATACTCAAGCACAAGTTGTACCATTACAGGGTTCCATGTAATCAACATCAATAATCTCCATCACCTCCTAAGTGATATTCCAAAAGTATGGGTCTCACTTTTCACTTCCCATCTCAACAAATAGTAGTGATTCCATATCAACTCCAAGATCAAACAAAACTGTTTTGTTTGGCATTGAAGCCATTTAAACTATATTTTCAAGCTTATTATATATCATTCCTCTTTATAATTCTGACTTGGTCACACCAGATTTTTTTTTCATATCACAGTCCATCTCCTACCTCCATGCTTTTATATAGGCTGTCTTTCATGCCTAGAATGAACTCCTTTCTTATCTCCACCCACTAAACTCTCTTATTTCCTACAAAGCTAAGCTTATTTGCCACCTCCTCTATGGTCTCTCCTGATTCCCCATCCCAACCCTAGTTACCAGTGTCTTCCTCCTCAACATAACCATGTTTTTATTTTTCATTATTAATGAGGATATCTCCATGGAAGTATCATTGTATCTCAAACACAGAGTAGACATCTCTAGACTTCTCTCCCCTCATCCTTCTCCAAGGTAGACTTTATTTCTTATAAAGTGGGAAAGCAAGAGCTTGGAGGTAGAAGATTGGCCATTCTGCTCTCTTCAGAGATATAGTGTGCCAAAATAGAATTATATCTGTCTGATATTTTAAATGTTATTGGTCTAGGAGATATTTTAAATTCAAGCTAAACTTATTTTTTTACACTTCACTAAAAGGAAAAGGAGAATACCAAACAATAGATAGATGGATTAAGAGATAAATAGATGGATGGATGGATATGTTAAAGTTTTGACTTCCTTCAAATACCATTTCCACAATGAACATACACATAACAGATACACTTATCTATCAATAGCAAAATAGAAATAAGAGAAAGTAACTATAGGAGAATATATTCCAGACAATACAGCAAAGAGGCACTATCATTGGAAATAAGGTAATACTGCTTAACAAAGGGATTCCCAGAACTCACTCAAAAGAAAATTTCACAAAACTTTAACATAGAAATCTGGGGACAGGAACATAATGGTGACTGCCAGTTCTCATGGCAGCCTCTTCTCTGAACCTTCTCCCTTCAGTAACTCAAAGTGGCATTGGTGTTGTCTATCTTCTCCCTTGAAGCTAAAAGTCAGTAGCACCCAAAGTGACTGCAGTGTCTGAAGAGACACAAAGAACCTGAAGAGGCACTCCTCTCTTCTCTCCAACTTCACTTCACCCCTCATACAAATGTGAGTTGTTGATCCCACCAATAAGTACATATTGTGTGCATGCTTGTAAGTATGCATGCTGTCTTCTCTATAAAAATGTAAGGTACTTGAGAGCAGGGACTGTTTCATTTTTGTCTTTGTATCACCAGAACCTAAAAGTACCTACCACACTCTACTTGCAACATAAATGCTTCTTTGCTATTTTATCTCTCTTCATATTTCTATCTCTTTGTCTTCACTTTTCTGCCATAATCAAACATACACAAGTTCTAAGTAGCAGACCTGGAATCTAGGTCCCAAGACCGTATTCTTTGCCAGCAGTTCTCAACCTGTGGGTTGAGACTCCTTTGGGGGTTGCCTAAGACCATCGGAAAATGCATATTTTCCCATGGTTTTAGGAACCCAAACACCGTTTCTCTATCTGTCTCCAGCTGGGTCCACCCACATGCAGATATGCCCACATACGAGTATTAAAGGGACATGGCATTAGGAAGGTTGAGAACCACTGCTATATGCAATGCACTTTCCACTTTATCATCCATCAAGCTCCATGACAATTTCCACTTTTACTGTCAATTCTTCTCTGACCAAGTTCACCCACAGGGATCTCTCCTCTTTCTTGTCCTCAGCATGGTTTCCTTATGGGAAAAAAGAAATTTTCAGACTAGATCACCTCTAAAGACTTTTATTTATTTATTTTCATTTTGGTATGGTAAGTGGCATTTAGACAGGTGGAAGAGAACAATCCAGATGAATGAAAGAATCAAGGAATATTCATAAAATGCAAGTTGGTCATGTTGGTCAAAATAGATAGTTTTTGCAAATGATGCTGGGAAATAGGACAACTTGCGGAGGGCCTTGAGACCCAGGCTTTGGGATTTGGATTTTACCCTATTGGCAATGAGGATGAATTTAATGTGTTTGAAGTGATAGGAGAGTGGTGATGAGGGTAAACTTGTTCAGCAAATGGAGTTCATTAATTCTCTCAGATGTTTACACTGTATAGGATTCAGAATGTAATAGACTGGAATAGCTCCAAAGAGACTCTTCAATACTATTGTGTGTGTAATCCCCTCTCCAAAATGCCTAGTCCTATCTGATTAAGTACTTAGGTGAGAGGCTGGACCAGAGCCAATGTTATCCTAACAAGCATGAAAAATGCTGCTTTACAAAGGGGGACGGGAGATAAAAAAAGTTGCCTCTTTCCCTTGAACAAAACCCATCTTAGAAAACAAAGGAATTTTAAATAACATTCAGGTCACAACTTCAAAGCACAGTAAAGCCAGTGCATGGAATAGCCTGGGGCTACAGTTCAACCCCTTAGAAGCACATCTGTGACCACATCCTCCTACCTGGGATGCTCATGTTACCAAAGAAAGAAAATTTGGAAATTTAGTCTGATAGGAGGTTTGTATGTTAGAAGTAGCAATGAGAGCAATTCCCATTGAAAGATATAGTGGCAGTAGAAACCAACTTCAGAGAATCACTACCAATGAAGGTAAAAATTGAATTCAGTCAGATTAATGATAGATGTTGGATAGCAAAAACCCTCAATGGATTCCTACCCTAGGGCCCCTACTTGGCAAATGAGGACTGTGAGGCCAGGGGAGGTTGAACGGCCTGCCCATATGCCCAGAGGTCATAAGTGGCAGAGATGGGTTTTGAATGCAGATCCTCTGACTCCAGAGTCAGAATTTTCCCAACTATACTGGGCTAGCTCTAGAAAATAACCATTCATTCATTTGACAAGCATTTTTTAAACTGTACAGCATATGGGATTAATACAAGGTCAGGAACTGGGAATGCTTCCTGGTCCAACTTACAGACAGCATGAAAGAAAGTAAAATGAAATCAAGCTGAAAAATTAGCTTAGAATAAAATAACAGAAGACCTTAAGTATCAGGCTGAGTTCCCTTCACATACTATAAACAATGTTGCATCAAAGATTCTTCCTGAGTAGGAAAGCAGCATGATTTGACTGAAACATATGAAAATTAACTATCAGTTTACTGAATAATCAACATGATAATAAGAAATTTTGTTGTTTCATTAAAGAAAGCAATGCTAAAAAAACCACCCAAGATACAGCAAACCTAATGACTACTACACCATTTCTAATGATTCATTTGAAAACAAATTTTACTGCCAAAAGTAATCTGGAAAGCATTATTAAGGTTTATCAAGTCTTAGGCAAGACATGGTAGATGTTAAGTTCACAGATGTTGTCAGTACAGTACCCCATTGAAATGAAGGGTTTCAAAAGACAAAGGCAGATGATTCTTTCTGCAAGAAGGCTTTTCCAGTCCTTAAATTTAGTGCCTTCCTGCTGGAATTATGTCCAAATTATCCTGTATATATCTTGTTTGCACAGGGTTGTTTCCATGTTGTCTCCCTGATAGATTTTGATCTCCTTGAGAGCAGGAACTGCTTTTTATCTTTCTCTCTATCTCTAGTTCTTAGCACAATTGTTGGCACATAGTAGCTTAATAAAGGCTTGTTGGTTGACTTGGGAAAAAGTTAAGAAAATGGCATCTGGTGGTATGATTATATAAAAATATAAAATTAAGGGATGAGAAAGAAGAATGCACTGGGAGAAGGAGAAAGGGAGAAGTAGAATGGGACAAATTATTTGACATAAAAAAGGCCTGAAGTAGGTTTTAACAATGCAGGGGAAAATAGGGGAAGAGGAGAGGGGAGCACATGAACCTTAATCTCATTAACATTGCCTCAAAGAGGAAATACCACACACACTCATTTGGGTATAGAAATCTATCTAACCATACATGAAAGTAGGAAGGGAAGGGACTAAAAGAAATGGGAAAAGCTGGTAGAAGGAAGAGCAGTTTGAAGGAAGTCAAAGTCAGAAACCAAACACTTTTGAGAATGGATGGGTTGAAAGGAGAGAGAGTAGGATAAACAGAGGGGAAATAGGAGAGAGGGAAATACATAGTTGGTATACATAGTTGGTAATCATTACTATGAAAAAAATTATAGTGATTTTCTCTGATAAAGACTTCATTTCTCAAAGATAAAGAAAACTGAATCAAATTTATAGAAATAAGAGCCATTCCTCAAATGATAAATGGTCAAAAGATATGAACAAGCACTTTTCAGATGAAGCAATCAAAGCTACCTATAGTCACTCAAAAAAATATTCTAAATCATTATTGATAAGAGAAATGCAAATTAAAACAACTTTGACCTGCTACCTCACCCTTGTCAGATTGAGAGAAAAGGCAAATAACAAATGTTGGAGGGAATTGGTGAAGTTGTATACTGATTCATCCATTCTGGAGAGTAATTTGGAACTATGCCCCAAAGGTAACCAAACTGTGCATACCCTTTCAGCAAGCAAGACCACTAATAGGTCTGTATCCCAAAGACAGAAAAAACAAAAAGGAAAAGGACCTATTGTAGCAACAATTTTACAGCAGCTCTTTTAGTTGTGACAAAGAATTGGAAATTGAGGTGATATACATCATTTGGAGAAATAGCTGAACAAAATGTTGTAGATGAGCATGATAGAGTATAATTTGGGCTTTAAGAAATGATGAACAGTATGCTCTCAGGAGAAAAACATGGAAAGAGTTACATGAACTCATGCAAAGTGAAATGAGCAAAACCAGGAGAATATTGTACACAGTGACAGCAATATTGTACAATAACTTACTATTAATAACAGCTATTTTCAGCAATATAATGACGTAAGACAATTCTGTAAGACTTATGATGAAAGGTGCTGTCCATACTCAGAGAAAGAACTGATAAAGCATGAAAGCAGATTGTGAAGTGGCCAGAAACTAGTTAAGCAGAAACTTTATGAACTCGAGATGAACTCAAGATAGAAGTCAGTGAACCAGCCTGGGAGCCAGCCTGGGGTAATTTGTTTTTTCTTCATTTTTCTTCTCATACTTGCTCAGGTTGTCATGCCCCTCCCTCTATCCATCAACTCCTGCCTACAAACTCCCCTTGCTTTAGTAATAGATAGGTCACACTTGCATAATAATTAGCTAAGTGACAAATTATACTAGTTAGCCAAACAAATGCTGTACTGTATAAAAGATTCACCAGCCCTGAGCTATGGGATGCTCTCCTTTCAAATTGGCATGGAGGTAGCCCCAGCTGGTAAATTAAAGCTCCTAAAACTTTCTATTCGGACTCTGTGGTCAGTCTGTTAAAACTTGTCATTTCAATTGAAGATACTTTTTCATCACTTTTTTTTTAAATTTTTTGTCTATATAACTTACATGGGAATGTGTTTTTCATGACTACACATATATCAAATTGCTTGCTTTCCAATGTGGGGAAGGTGAGGAAGGGAGAGAATTTGAAACAAAATTTGAAAAAAAGAAAAGAATATTGAAATTATTTTTATAGGTAATTGGGAAAAAATAAAATATTAAATAAGAAAAAAAATGGCATCTGACAATGGAATTTTAATTTTTGGTCCATGGTTTACCAAATAAGAATGAGAAAGCTTCTAACTGATGAGGTACAGGCTCTGAGAACCCCCTTGAACTCTGATTGAATCTTCCCATTTGATGAGTCATTTGCATGAGGCCACAAGCCTTTCATTGTGGTTTTGCCCAAACCTTTGTTACTAGCTTGGACCTCCATTATCCAGCTAGCTCCCACTCTTGATCCTCCCAAAATATCTGTACCCAAATCTGTTACACCCTTGAACTGGCCTAGCCCACCATTGTCTGTCTCTCCAGGTAGTCACCAGCAACTTCCCACCCTTAATCACTCATTTACTGAATTCTGACCTCATTAACTCCTCCTGAAGACCCTCCCCAAACTCATTACTGGAATCTGATCTCATCTGACTCCTCCTGAAGACTCTCCCCAAACTCTTTCTCTGGACCACCCCTAGATTCCTCCCCAAAATTTTCTGTATATAAGACCCCATCTTGCCTCCATGTGGTATGAGAGCACCATCGAATTTTTCTAGCAGACTTGTTCTGTGCATAATACAAGCCACTTGTCCAATACAAGCCTTACAGATACTGAGGCTCCTTAAGAGTCTACCCAATATGGCGAATTTTGGGGTGCTACAGGCTTAGGGCCTGGAAGTCCCTTCCTCCATAAAGGAAAGTTTGGGGATAAGCCTCAAAAAACAAACAAAACAAGACAAAAAACCCCACAAAAAAGTACCTGAAGTTTTCCCAGTTCCCTAGCACCAAGAGAAGTGAAAGAATCTGGCTTACACTTTCAGACCGGGTGTCTGTCCTTGTCCTCCATTCTTCAGAAGTTGCATCCAGGTCCATGTTCTCCAACATAACCAAACGGGACCCTCAAAAAAAACAAGACACCTCAGAGACAAGGAAATAGGGAGAGAGAGAAGCTTATGTATCTTCCAGTCCCCATTGGAGGAGAGCTTGATTAGCAGTGTTTCCCGCTATCAGGGAACCATAAAGATGAAGACTTTAGGGGTGTGTGAGACTCCAAAATACCAGCATACCAGGTACTGCTGAATGAATTCAACTCAAGTTTTCTCTCAGCCAAAGAAAAGCAAAGTTTATTAAAAGTTTGCCATATTGGGTAGACTCTTAAGGAGCCTCAATATCTGCAAGGTTTATATTGGACAAGTGGGCATGTACTGGGCACAGAGTAAGTTTGTGCTAGAAAATTCTACGGTGCTCTCACACCACATGGAGGCAAGATGGGATCTTATATACAAAAAGGTTGTGGGAGGAATCTAGGAGTGGTCTAGAGTAGGAGTTTGGGGAGGGTCTTGGGGAGGAGTCAGATGAGGTCAGACTTCAGTAAATGAGTAATTAAAGGTAGGAAGTTGCTGGAGGCAATCTGGAGAGACAGACAATGGTGGGCTAGGCCAGTTCAAGGGTGTAACAGATTTGGCTACAGATGTTTTGGGAGGATCAGGAGTGGGAGCTAGCTGGATAATGGAGGGCCAAGCTAGTAACAAAGATTTGGGCTGAGCCACAATGAAAGGTTTCATGCAAATGCCTCATCAAATGGGAAGATTCAACCAGAATTCAAGGGGGTTCCCAGAGCCTGTACCTCATCACTAACCAGTGATGGAATTTCCCTAATAAACCTCGAAAGAATGTTTTTGTCCAAAGTGTTTACAAAATTACTAAAAATATTTTTGTTAAATATTAAAATGTTAAGTTAAAAATTAAGATGGGGACAATTGTTAGTAGATACCTCACAAGATAAATATCATAGAGAATTATTACATTGTAGTAAAAAAAAAACCATTAGAAATTCCAAAAGATAAAAATCCAAGAAAAGGTGATAATAAATCAATTGTCTAAAATTATCTATGCACAAATCCATACATTCATTATTCTATAACAGTATTTTGGAATGCCTCTTGGCTTACCATAACATAATTGATAATCAAAAGAAACTAGAGATTCTAATGTAAAAGATAAGTATTTCAGCCTATTTATTTGTAGCCTTTATTATCCAGCTCCTAGCTCTTTCTGGGACCAAGAAGAACAATCTAATCCTTTGTCTACATAATAACCTTTCAAGTATTTGAAGAAAAACACTTGATTACATCCTCTTTTTGTTTGTTTTGTTTTCTTTCTCCAGACTAAATATTTCCAGTTGCTTCTACTGAACCTCCTGTGGCATAAGGTCTTTTCACCCTCCTGGATACCTTTCTTTGAACTCTCTTTATTTCGTTAATATCTCTCCTAAACTATAGTTCACAAAACAGAACAGGATAACCCAGAAACAGTCTTAACAATATAGAGTATATTAGCATAATCATTTCTTATTCCTGAAAGTTCTTTCTTTTAATTTGGTGCAAGATCACATTAGCTATTTCGGTTCTTTTATCACATTGTTGACTCCTATTATGATATGAATTAAGACTAAAATCCTCAGATGTTTTTCAGACAAAATACTATCTAAATCTTTTCCCAGTCTTGTATTTGTGAAGTCAGTTTTTTACTCTAATAATAGTATCTTTTATTTATGTCCATTAAATTGCATTTTATTTGATCAAGTCCAAATTATTACCCATTATTGAAATATTTGGGGATCCTTTAATGACATCTAATATTTTAACTATCCCTTTCAACTCTGTGCAACCTCCAGATTTTGATATATTTTTTCCCCAATTGATCAATTAAAATGCAAAATAGCAATAGGGCCAAGAATAGTGAAATGGGACTTTCCATTGAAGGCCTACTTCCTAGGTGGCATTGATCTATTAATGACTGGTCTTTGAGTCCAGCCATTCAGCCTCTTCTGAATGCACCTGATTATATTATTGTCTAGCCAATACCTCTCTATCATTTCTATATGAATAGCATGAAATATATTGAAAACTTTGTTGCTAAAACCTAGGTGTATGTATGCTATATGAATAGCATTCTTCATATGTTTCAGTATAGAAACCCCATTAATGAGGTGAGATAAGTCTGGAACAACCTATTCTAAGTGCAACCTTGCAGAATCTTTGTTATCCCTGTTTCCTTTTTTTAATGTTCACTAAATATCTCTTTGTTAATGCATTCTAGAATTTTAACAGGAATAAAAATTTTATTTCCTACCCTATACTTGCAAATTCCATTTCCTTTAATTCCTAGAAAAGTTGTAATAATTGCTGTCCTTCTTTAGTCTTGTACACTTCTCATTCTCCAAAATCTTCCCATGATCATTGAAAATTTCTCACCAATCATATCTGCCAGTTCTTCCTGTTCTTGGGTTTCAACTCTTACTAACATTTTCCTGTCATTCCACCCCAAAACTCATTCTTCTTGGGAAAAAATGAACCCCCAAAAAGAATTGAACAACTCCATCTTCTTTGTGGCACAAGTTATCATTATTCATTATACCCTAAAAAGTGTCTGGTTTTAATCTTCATTCTTCTTTCCACCCCTCCACCTCCCACACACAAGACCTTTTTTTTCTTACAACTTTTTGTTGATTTTTTTTCAGAGCATTTGCAGCTTTAAGTCTCTTTCTAATACTGTATCTTGTCATGCTTTTTATTTCCTCGTCTGTTGACTTTACTTCCATCTTCTGCATGTGACATTTTAAAATCTAAGATGGTTAGTGAATTCACTGTGCCTTCACATTGATGTCTTTAGAAGACTTCTATATTTCCTTCACCTTTAAACTATTTCTCTTCGTATCTGTAGCATTTCATTCCTCAGATGTTCCCATCCCTGTGAGAGTGACCTCCTCTGTAGAATTTCATTATACCTTGTCCTCTTTTCCTATCCTCTTTTCTACCCTATTAATTCTTTGAAATCATTTCTCAAGCTATACCTAGCTGTCCTTTCCTCTATCACCACTAGGAAGCGCTGGCCCTCATTTCCCTTCAGGAATCAGGTCTTCTTTTTTGCCAGGGGGTGGGGTGGTAGGGAGGAGATACGGAGAGAGAGAGATCCAGAGATCCTCGTTAATATTATTTACATGGTATGCTGAAATGACAAAACTTATCTCTATTGATACTGTCTATGTAGTATGACCAGATAACAAAAATTGCACTACTTCTCCTTCTACTTATTTTCACTTGCATGTTTTACACCCCGTTCTCTTATAGTCCTGTTTATCCTCACATGAAAACAACTTCTTCAGTATTTTATACTTGTGAAGGTATTCCTCTGTATCTTTTATGCTTTCATTTTTCTTAGCAAATCACTCTGCATAACATATTTTGCTTACTCTTTTATTCTGGTTTTGCTCTGATTTCACCTTTTTGATTTGCTATTTTATTGATTTTATTTTCTGCATTCTTTTTATTTAAGATTAGTTATGTTATTAATCTTTTCAAAGTTATTGATCTTGTCAAAGCGGTAGACTTTAGTTTTACTGATTATTACTTTATTTTCTTGTTTCCAATTTGTTTCCCCTATAATTTTAATATCTCCACTTTTGTGCTTATTTTAAGTTTATTTACTTGCTGAATTTGGAATATCATAAATGCATACCCAGTTTATTAATCTCCTATTTTCTATTTTGTTGATGTATGATCATAAGGTTTTGATTTTCCCTCTAAGGATTGCTTTAGCTAGATATCAGAAATAATAATATGCTGTTTAATCATTAACATGTTCTTTTATATAGTTATTAGTTGTTTCTATGATTTGTTCTTTTGACCCATTCATTATAAAAGATTTCATTGTTTTGCTTTTTTCTTTTAGACATTTACTAAAACAAATACATAATAAAAAAAGAAAAAAGAAACAAATTTAAATGTAAAATAAGAAAAAAACAAAATATGACATGTGCATAACAGAAAAAAGAAGAGGATTCAAAATATGTAGCAATAACATATCACTTCAAGACAGCCTATGTGTAAAATGTTGTCCATTTAATTGAAAGCTGTCGGGGGCGGAGCCAAGATGGCGGCTTAGAAGCAGCAAAGGACCACAGCTCCCACACAAACACGCTGAAAAACTCATAAAATGGGACGCTAAACAGATTTTCAAGCTCCAAAACTCTCCACAAGACAGAAAGCACATCTGTTGCTACAGGCAGCGCAGCAGGCGGGGCTCTTCGCAGCAGTCTGGGACCCGCCGCTGAAACCCC
>CM053595.1:70546236-70569695 GCA_028646575.1 Pseudocheirus occidentalis | reverse complement strand
AGTCGAATTTGCCAGATGGAGAAAGAGTCTCAAAAGCATTCTGAAGAGAATAATTCCTTCAGAATTAGAGTGGAGCAAGTGGAAGCTAATGACTTTATGAGAAACCAAGATACTTTTAAACTGTTACAAAAAAACGAAAAAAAAAAAAACCAAGGGTCAGCTCTTCCGGTTTGCCACCATGTCGCAAGATCAGGGCAAAAAGGAAAACCCCACGCGGGAATTGTGCATCCGTAAGCTCTGCCTCAACATCTGTGTTGGGGAGAGTGGAGATCAACTGACCCTGGCGGCCAAAGTGTTGGAGCAGCTCACCGGCCAAACCCCAGCATTCTCCAAAGCTCGCTATACTGTCCGGTCTTTTGGAATCAGGAGAAACGAAAAGATCACCGTTCACTGTATTGTTCGTGGCGCCAAAGCTGAAGAGATTCTGGAGAAGGGGCTGAAGGTGCAAGAATATGAGTTGAGGAAAAATAACTTCTCAGACACTGGCAACTTTGGCTTCGGGATCCAAGTGCATATCGATCTGGGGATTACATATGACCCAAGCATTGGCATCTACGGCTTGGTCTTCTATGTGGTGCTGGGCAGGCCTGGGTTCAGCATTGCAGACAAGAAACGTAGGACAGGCTGCATCAGGGCCAAACACAGAATTGGCAAAGAGGAAGACATGCACTGGTTCCAGCAGAAGTATGACAGCATCATCCTTCCTGGCAAATAAAGTCTTATTTTATTTTAAAAGGTCAATAAAATGATCCCTGAAATGTAAAAAAAAGAAAAAGAAAAAAGAAAGAAAGAAAGAAAGAAAGAAAGAAAGAAAGAAAGAAAGAAAGAAAAACAAGGGGCATCTCTACCATTCTGAAGTCTCAGAAGACTCTTTTTGGCATTTTTTAAACTTGAAAAAATTATCAAGAATTTTTTTAACTTTAATCTTACCTTTCTCTCTCTTGGGGGAGGGGAAGATCTTATACTGCAAATATATAATCAGTCAAATGAAATTCTTACATTGGCTGTGTTGAAAATTAGTCTCATTCTATATATTTAGGCCATTACTTCTCTGTTAAGAGATAAATAGGATTCTTCATCATTGGTCTTCTGAAATCAAGACTAGCTATTGCACAGATCAGAATTCTTAAGTCTTTCAAAGTTTTTTTTTTTTTTTTGCTTTTTGGAGGACAATTGGGGGTTAAGTAACTTGCCCAGGGTCACACAGCTGGTTTTTGTGTTAAGTGTCTGAGTCTGGATTTGAACTCAGGACCTCCTGACTCCAGGGCCAGTGCTCTATTCACTGCACCACCTAGTCGCCCCTGTTTATTTTTATAATGTTGATTTTATAGTATAAATTATTTTGATTCTGCTCACTTCTTTTTATTCAGAGGACTTTAGAGAAGAGATAATCTTAGAAAAGTAAAACGGATTGCTTCAAAATGTTTCCCAATGCTAGAGGTCTCAAAGAAGAGTTTGGATGGGCCCTTGTTGGAATTGTATAGAGAGATTTCCTCTTTAAGTTCAGGTCTAACTAGGTGACCTTTGAAATTGCCTTCCAACTATGAGAACTGATAATTCCCTATGACACTGTGAAGTAAAAATCTTCTGCAGCAGTCAATGGAAGGTCATTGTATATTCTTTGAAGGTCAGTCATGATAGAAAGTAATAGAATCATAGACTTTTAGAGCTAGAAGGTGTTTTGGCAGAATCTTATAGATGGAAAATCCTTGAAGATCATCTAATCAGGAGTAACTAGAAGGCACAGTGGATAGAGTACCAGCCCTGGAGTCAGGAGTTCAAATGTGGCCTCAGAAATTTGACACTCAATAAATGGATGATTCTCAGCAAGTCAGTTAACCCCAAATCTCACACACACACACACACACACACACACAATCATCTAATTCAAGTGTTTATAATTGTTTTTTGTGTCATATAATTGTGTTTTGTGTTTTGGGTGTCTGGTGATTTCTATCAATCCCTTTTTCACAATATTTTTTTAAACATAAAATAAGAAAGATAAAATAATTAATTAGATGAAAATTCAGCTATCAAAAATATTTACAAAAACAACACACAGGTTCACAGAGATGAGAGTAGTGGCATGCAACTCTAATCCTTGCAACCAGAAAGGCTCAGGTTGGTGGATCACTTGAACTCAGGAAATCTTAGCTGCATGAGGATAACCTGACCTGGTCTGTACTATTTAAGTCACTAAAATGGTGAGTCCCCTAGGATATCTTTTGTTTCACTTTCTTTTTTTGTGGAATGGTGGTGGGGAAGTGGGAAGGACTAAGCTGCCTAAAGAGGGATAAATCAGCTCGGGTCAAAAATAGATAAGGAAAGTAGGAAATTAGTGGTACAATTGGCATTAAAACTCAAACCATCTGGCAGTAGAGTCCTATAATAAGTCAAGGAGTTAGTTGGCATGATGTGAGGGAACTTTGCTCTATTCCTGTGAAATGCCATTCTCAAATGCATGGTACTAGGGTGTAAGGATTAGCAGGGATCTAGTTATCACCCATATGGTTTGCCTGGCTGAAGGCTGAGGTCTGAGAGGGTTGAGAGAAAAAATGGAAGGAGTGTGTGTGTTTGAAGCCACTGATAAATGAGAGCTTGAGAAGTGATGAGGGTGTGTGGGCAGAAAGTGCCAAGTCTGGGAGGAAAATTTCTCTTCTTTTCCCTCAAGTGGAATGATTAACACTAGATGGTTATCTTTGCTTAAAAATATGATGGGAAACCTATGTGGCAGAGGAATACAGGGAATCAGATGTCCAGCACCAGAATAAATAGGAAATGATGCAAGAGAAGAATTTTTTAAAAAGTAGGAAGAGATTAGA
Organism: Pseudocheirus occidentalis; assembly: GCA_028646575.1. Classification (NCBI taxonomy): domain Eukaryota; kingdom Metazoa; phylum Chordata; class Mammalia; order Diprotodontia; family Pseudocheiridae; genus Pseudocheirus; species Pseudocheirus occidentalis. The sequence goes on along the minus strand of CM053595.1, from coordinate 70,566,873 downwards.
AATGAGAGATTCTAGATATTTAGTATGTATATATGTATTTCTGATAAGAGTTTGGAGACAGGAGAAAAGAAAATCCCCAAGGATCAGAGAAAGAAGATTATCAATGAGAATAGGCTTGCCCTCGGGAAGCTGGCAAGAGAAATCCTAGTCAAATGAAATCACCAGTAAGAACTATCCCCATATCTGTGTTTACTAAATTAGAGTTAGAAAACGCCCAACCCTGAACAATCTTAGAACATAAAACATTAGAGTTAGTATGAATCTTACAACACCACATTATAGAGTGTCAACCTCCAGAGTCTGGCCTAAGAAAGATAAACAGAATTAGATTGTATGAGTTTATTTTCTCTCAAATCAGTGGGCAAACATTCAGAGCTGCAGTTGGAAAAGAGCTCTCTGTAAAGTTAGGTTGCATAGATTATAAAGACAAAAAGAAACTGCGAAGCTGGGTGGAAAAGGCCATGCTGTGGCCTAATCAGATACTGCCACAATAGGTTTGATTTTCCCTGCCCTACAGTGGCCCAATGAGGTACTGCCATAGTTCCTTTAGTTTCTGTTTCTGGGAGGGTAGGGGGCAGCATTTCACAGAGATCATGAGATGCATACAATGAACAAGGAAGAGAGTCAGGCTGGAAAATCCCTAAGGTCCCAGAACTAGGGTGCTTGTGCTCATGCTGTCTGTTTGAGATGTCATAAACCAGCTTAAGTCAGTTCTGTGGTCACTAGCACAGCAGAGGGATTCCCAGGTTCAGCAAACAAACACTGCAAAGGATCTCTGGTATGTCAAACTCAAGGGATGCTCAGTCTGCCCTTTGACTGGCTGATTCCCAGGTCAGTCCAGCCTCCTCTAAACAGTAAGGAAGCTCAAGCAGATCAAGGCCATTAGTAAAGTCATTTTTCATAAAAGGAAAGGAACTTTAAAACATATAATGGTAAAACTATAGGGGATTTTAGATTTTAGCTAATCCAGTCCTCTTGCTATACAAATGAGGAAATTGAGAGACTTGACTTACAAGAAAATTAGTGACCTCAGTAGTCCTAGACATCATGTTTCCTCTCCATAAAACCCTCTATCACATCACACTATGAGGAACAACAAAATATAATATGGTGGCCAAAACAAATCTCTGGTCAGGAGGCCTGGGTTTATATTCCAGCTCTGCTACTCACGTTCTGTAGGATGCTGGACAAGTAGATTTACATCTCATAGTAAGGGTCTTCTATTAGATAAGAGCTTTGAACAATATACATACATACATGCATGTATGTATGTATATATACACATACACACACATAATGCTGAATCCTGCATCAAGCACTTACCAGATATATGACCCTAGGTGAGTCACTTAATTTCCCCATGCCTCAGTTTCCCCATATATAAAATGATGAGGAAGTTGAATTCCATGACCTTTAAGGTTCCTTTCCAACTATAAATTTGTAATCCTATGGCTAGATGATTTCTAGGATTCCTTCCAATTCTAAACGCCATGCATGATCCTCTGATACACCATTAAATTGAACCTGGATTTTCCAGTTTAATTGTCTTCTCTGTATAATTCATAGGATCAAAGATCTAGAACAGGCAGAGGTCTCAGGACCCATCTAGTCTTCTTATAATTTTTTGTGTGAGAAAACTGAAGCCCAAGAAGTTTAGGTAACCTGAGGAAGGTCACATAGATTATAAACATCAGGCATTATGACTCTAGACTAAGTGTTCTCCTAACCTCTGCTGATCTGAGCCCAGTTCCCCATCATTCACCTGTTCCTCACCCAGAACCATGACAAGCTTGCTTCCTAGGCTGGGATGGAAGTGGCTTTGTTTCAGATAAACTAGCTTCTCCTCAGTACAGGAGCTATCAGAGGCCTGTTTGGAATGCATACCAACTCCTGACTGCAGCTACTACGGGGAACAAAGCCATTAAAGTTTAGAGAGTAGTGTTTTTATTTTTAACCAAATGACTCACTGTCCCCTCTGGCTGCAAGCTAAAGAAGAAGAAGAGAGGAAGATTCCACAAGGGCAAGTTTGGGACAATTTTGCCTCCATGGGATTCCCCTGAAGGGGATGCTCCACTAGCCTGTTTGGAATAATTGGTGTTGGAAAAAAAATAAACAAAAGCTGTTGTTGTGGATATGCTACTACAGTAGGAAAAATCTTGGGGGTTTGCATTTTATGGACATGTAATCCCAGAGCGTTGCCAGGGACTTTACCATCTAGTTCAACTCATTCATTTTACAACAGAAAGGGAAATGACTTGTTCAAGGAGATACCTTGAATTGGAGCCACAGCCAGGACCAGAATAAGGTCTCCTTACATCCAGCCCCAGTGTAATGATTGTCTCTTCCTTTTCTCCTCCCCAAGTCTTTTTACTTGTTTTCCTCTGCCAGAAGGATGGAGACAAGACTTAAAATGGAGGCATCTCAAATCCCAGAAAAGTTTGATATCTGGGGGATATAAAAATCTAAGGTAACAGAAATACCAGTGCCTGGAAACTAGGGGGCTCGAATTCTGGTTCCACTTCTTTTCTTTTTAATTTTCTCTGAAATATACCACCTTTAAAATTATGAGGGCCAGGGAAGGACTGGACTGCAGGAACTTGCAATGTCTTTGCCAGTTCTGATTGTCTATATCCTAATATTCTGATATGTATTTTTCTATGATCTGAGATCCTGTATTGACAATTTTTTTTTCAGAACACAGAAAAGGATTAGTACCCGCAACAGTGGGATGGGAAGATCTGAGGACAGCATGGAAGCATCAGGGAAACCAAACTCCTCAGTGGTACTAGAAAACATTCTCTGAAACATAGGAATGTGCAGAGCTGACCAGTCCATCATACACTCCTTCCATTAATACCACAAACTTCTCAAATGATCAGTTGACCCTCAGGAAATATGTATGACCAGAAACTAGAGATATGAAGCCTTTCTTTAATAGTTTCATGGGCCTTAAAGCGTAGGAGTGAGGAAGTGAGACAGATTTATTAAAGAATCATGATGCCTGGTAGATAGAGAATAGTCCTCAAAGCCAGGTAGACAGACATTCAAGTCCAGCCTCAGACGCATATTATCTGTGACCTTTGGCAAGTCACTTAATTTCTCAGTGCTCTGGAGAAATCTCCAGAATATAAATTGTAGAAAAAGAGTCTAATTGTATTGATAGTGAGAAAATCCTCACCTGGAAGTTCCCTATACTAGTAAATTCACAAGTCTCAAATCTACATATCCTTAAGTTTGAAAGGCTCCTCACAATGGAAAGTACTGTGAAATATTGGAGGGATGCAATATTGCTGACATAATAACCCCACAGTACTTCTCACTTTCTGAAGCACTTCAAAGTTCAGAACCAGTTCAAACACCCACTAAGCAAGGTAAATACCACCATCCCCATTTTACCAATAAGAAAGTTGACTGACTTGCCAAATTTCTAACAGCTAACTAGTAGTAGATCTGGGATTCCAACCAAAGTCCCGTGACTCAAAGAGGAAGCATGATCTCCACTACAGAATTCAAGAAAGCACTGCCTCTCACAGGCTAGGGGACAGCAGATCAGTAAAGATAATAAAAAGGAGTAGAGGAATACCCAATGTCAAAAGAACTCAGTAGAGCCAGGTGTACTGAGGCATTTTCAGAGTTATGAAATAGTTCAACAAATATTGAGATTTGGAATAAGAGAAGAAAATGTAACAAGTTATGATAGGATTATAGATTCATTGCTGAAAAGAGCTATAGTGGTGACCTAGTCCACATTTTTCATTTCATAAAAGAAACTAAGGCCCAGAGAGGTTGAGGCTTGCTAAGGTCACACAGATAGAACTAGCAGAAACAAGATTTGAACTCAGGCTGCCTACAAAATCAGCACTTTAGGGGCAGCTAGGTGGCGCAGTGAATAGAGCACCAGCCCTGGAGTCAGGAGTACCTGAGTTCAAATCCGGCCTCAGACACTTAATACAAAAAACTAGCCGTGTGACCTTGGGCAAGTCACTTAACCCCAACTGCCCTCCAAAAAAAAAAAGCAAAAAAAAAAAAGCAAAATCAGCACTTTCTCCAAATGTACAATACTGTCTTTATTTTTAAAAAATTATTTCAGTTTCACATTTTCTCCTCTCCACTAATCCCACACCCATTAAGAAGGCAAGAAATAAATACTCATTATATGTATATGTCTATATATGCATACATACAACACACATATTTATGTGTATGTACATATACATGCATGTGTATACATACAAATTACCACATTAACTATGATCTTTTATGTTTCTCTTGAGTCTTGTGTTTGAATATCAAATTTTCTATTCAGCTCTGGTCTTTTCTTCAGGAATACTTTAAATGTTTTCTGTTTCATTAAATGTTCATTTTTCTATTATAATATTATACTTAGTTTTACTATGTATGTTATTCTTGGTTGTAATCCTACTTCCTTTGCCTTTCAGAATATCATATTCCACGCCCTCTGCTCCTTTATTGTAATAGCTGCTAAGTCCCTGGGATCCTAAATGTCCTATACTGTTTGAATGATTTCTTTCTGAATGCTTTTTAGTATTTTCTCCTTGACCTAGGAGTTCTAGAATTTGGCTATAATATCCTTGGGAGATTTCATTTTGGTATCTCAGGAGGCATTAAATCAATTCTTTCCATTTCTATTTTTTTCTGTAGTTCTAATATATTTAGGCAGTTATCCTTAGGTGTGTGAATATACACACACACGCGTATATAATTGTGTGTATGTGTATGTATGTGTATACACATGTTTGTGTATGTATGTATGCATGCATGCATATAATGATATGTGATGTATAGGCCCTTTTTATCTTAATTTTCTGATAGTTCCATAATTCTTAAACGATTTCTTTTCCATTTTATTTTTAAATTTTTAAATTTATTTTTAGTTTTCAAAATTGATTTCCAGAAGATTTTGAGTTACAATTTTTTCTCTCCCCATCTTTCCCCTACTCCCCCTCCCAAAACAACAAGCCTACTGAATACCCCTTCTTCCAATCTGTTCTCTCTTATATCCTCCCATTTCACCCCTCTAACTTTCTAGTAGGGAAAGATGGGTTTCTATACCCCAGTATCTGTATATCTTATTTCCCAGTTGCATGTAAAAAAACAATTTTTAAACATGTGTTTTTAAAACTTTGAGTTCCAGATTCTTTTCCCCTCCTCCCTCCTCACCCACCCCCACTAGGAAGATAAGCAATTCAATATAGATTGTACATGTGTAGTTGCCCAAATCATTTGCATATTAGTTATATTGTGAAAGACTAACTATATTTCCCTCCATCCTAGCCTACCCCCCCACTTATTCTATTTTTCCCCTTTGATCTTATCCCTTTTCAAAAAGGTTTGCTTCTAATTACCCTCTCCCCCAATCTGCCCTCCTTTCTATCCTCCCCCCTCTTATCCCCTACCCTGCTATTTTCCTGTAGGGTAAGATACCCAACTGAGTGTGTATGTTACTCCCTCCTTGGGCCAAATTCAATGAGAATTAAGTTGTTTCACTCCCTTTCACCTTCCTGCTCTTCCCCTCCATTGTATTAGTTTTCTCTCGCTTCTTTTATATGAGATAATTTACCTTAATCTATCATCCCTTGCTTCTTCTCCTAATAAATTCCTCTCTCATCTCTTAATTTTATTTTTTAGATATCATCACTTCATATTCAACTCATCTTGTGATCTCTATGTATACATGAACATACAAATGCCTGCACTCATATATACATATATATACACATACATCCTCCTATACATATATATGTATGTACACACACATACATACACACATATATGTTCCCTTTAGCTATCCTCTTACTGAGAAAAGTCTTATGAGTTAAAATGATCAAAAAATTCCAAGTAGGAATGTAAATTTTTCAACTTTAATAAGTTCCTTATGATAGTATGTGAAAATCAAATTTTCTGTTCAGCTCAGGTTTTTCCATCAAGAATGCTTGAAAGTCCTCTATTTCATTGAATGACCATATTTTTCCAGGGAGCATTATACACAGTTTTACTGGGTAGGGGATTCTTGGTTTCAGTCCTATCTCCTTTGACTTTAGGAATATCATATTCCAAGCCCTTTGCTCCTTTAATGTAGAACCTGCTAGGTCTTGTGTTATGCTGATTGTGTTTCCACAATACTTAAATTGTTTCTTCCTGACTGCTTGCAATATTTTCTCCCTGACCTGGGAACTCTGGAATTTGGTTATAATATTTCTAGGAGTTTGCTTTTTGGGATCTTTTTCAAGAGGTGATAGGTGAATTCTTTCAATTTCTTTTTGCCCTTTGGTTCTAGAATAGCAGTTCTCAACCTGTGGGTCGTGACCCCTTGGAGGTCAAATGACCCTTTCACAGGGGTCACAGGGGTCACCTAAGACCATCGGGAAAAAAATATTTCTAATGCTCTTAGGAACTGAGACACTACTCTATCTGTCTCCAGGCGGGTCCGACCACATGCAGATACACCCACCTACAAGTATTAAAGTATCGCAGCATTAGGAAGGTTGAGAACCACTTCTCTAGAATATCAGGGTAATTTTGCTTGATAATTTCTTGAAAGATAGTGTCCAGACTCTTTTTTTTTTGATCATGGCTTTCAAGTAATCAATCCCAGGCTGCAGGGGCCACTTCCTCTGCTTCTGGCTCTGTGCCGCCCAAATTCAGCCAAGTTCCACTGACCTTTCACTTTGTATCTGGCATTTATAGGTTGATAATTCTGGAAACTGCCACAGCTGCCAGTGATGCACTCTCTGGAATGCTCCAGTCACAGCTTGTCCTGGCTGCCCTGGGGCTAAAACCGCTTCTCACACAGGGCTGGTCTTGGCTCTCAGGGAGCTGCAATGAACCCTTCCTGTACATCTGCCAGGCTGCTTCAGCAGGAGATTTGTTTCTCTGTCCCTTTGTGGGTTCTGGATGTCTAAAATTTGTTTATAGTCATGTTTTCTAGGTACTTGAAGTGGTTATGGGGGGAGCTAAAGGAGTTTTCCTGCTTCTACATGGCCGTCTTGACTCTGCCCTCTCCCCATTTTTCTCTACTGTTCTTTTTTGATTTTTAAATTAATTATTATTTTGTTTTTTACCACTTGATATCTTCTAGGAATTCTTATCGAGTTTATCTCCAATTCACATTTTTTTTGAGAGTTTGCTTATAAATGATTTCAAGTCATTGTTTTCTTCTCAGTTTGTGTTGGGAGATTCTGTGTCACCAAAGGAGATTTTTATGGTTAGTTTCCTTTGTTGTTGTTGTTTGTTTCTTCTTTTAATCAGTCTATTTCTTGACTTTGTACTTTGTGATAAGAATTGTTCTCTGCTTACCTCTAGGCAGAGGGTTGAATGCCCTGAGCTTCAGGCTTTTACATCCTTCTGTTTTCATTGTTAGGTCTGGGATCCTGTAAGCATTCATTGTTTCCTAAGTGTAGGGCTCATGCTGCCTTGGAACTGCAACTGACTCATATTTAAGTAGGGCCTCAATTCCCTTTGTTTCTACAATCATGCCTCTTGGCCCTGGAACTGTTCCATGGAGCTGGCACTTGGTGATGAAGCTGACAAATAGCACCTGACCATGTGGCCGCTGCTAGCACTGGGGTTTGCTTTGAATCTTGCTCTGACCCAGTATCCCTCCTTCTTACTGACTTTGGGCATTGGGCACTCCTGGTGCTGCCTCCAAGGTGCACAGCTGGTACCACTTATGCTGTGCTGTACGCTGACCCAGCTCCCTCCCTATTTTACAAAGATGTTTCTATCCTCCTAAGCCGCCCTGAACTGGAGGAAAAACTCACTATAACTTTTTATTAGTTATACTACACAGAATTCAGTGTGGTGTACTTTTCAAAGGTTGTTTAGAAGGAGTTTGAGTTCAGCAAAATTGCTCACTTCACTCCGCTATCTTGGCTTCATACAAAGAAACAAAGTTCAAGATATAAGAGCACAGTGAAATAGTGGATAGAGTGCCCTGCCTGGAAGCAGGAAAACCTAAGTTTAAATATGGCCTCAGAAACTTAGTAGCCAGGTGATCCTAGGCAAGTCACTTAATTGATATTTGCCTCAGTTTCCTTATCTGTAAAATAGGGTAATAACAGTCCAAATGTCCCAGGGTTGTGTGAGGATCACGTGAAATGATAATTGTAAAGTGCTTAGCAAAATGCCTGGTGCATAGCAAGTGTTATGGAAATATTAGTTATTATTCCTACTAAAAATATTAGCATCAGGACTATCTGAAGTAGCAAAGAATTGGAAATAAAGTGTTGTCCACTGATCAGGGAATGGCTAAAACAGTAAGGCACATAGATATACTGGAATATCATTTTGTAGTAATAAATGGCAATCATGAGAAATTACATCATGGTAAGATTTGCATTAACAGATGCAGAACAAAATAATCGGTGCCAAGAACAGAATATACAAAATGACTAGACAACGTAAATAAAAAGATCCCTAAAATGTAGCTGAATGATACTCCTACAAAATCCAGAGAAAATTGTAGAGAGAAGAGACATTGAGACATTCTCCTTTATGTCAGAGAGTTGGGCACAAGCAGAATTGAATATTGTATAAATTGTCAGATACTGTTTCTACGTTGGATGTTTTTGTTTGCTTTTCTTTGTCATGAGGGATAGTTCAATTAGTTTAGTGAATGAGAATTAAATGAAATATAAAAAAAAGATGTGTGTGTGTGTGTGTGTGTGTGTATTTTAAAAAGGGGCAGGTAGGTGGTACAGTGAATAGAGCACTGGCCCTGGAGTCAGGAAGGCCTGAGTTCAAATCTGGCCTTAGACACTTGACACTTAACTAGCTGTGTGACCTTGGGCAAGTCACTTAATCCCAATCGCCTTGCCTTCCCCCCCTCAAAAAAATTCTAGGTTAAAAAGAAAAGTGGGGGACAAGGGCATAGAATGATGAAACTCAATTGGGCTGTTTTGCTTCATTCAGAATATTTCCAAGAATTGGCCCTGCTTCTGGTCTTCAATTCTATCCTAAAGCTCTTGAGAAAAGAAGGAACACATACTCCTTTGCCACAAGTCATGTTAGGGAGGTTTGGGGTTGAAGGAAGGAGATAGGCTTTGGAATGACTAAGTCAGGAAAAAAAATACTTTCTATAATATCTGCACTTATTTTGGCCACCAAACACATGCAAATTTATGTAAATGGACTTGCAGATCAGCTGCTACCCTGGGACTTTTGGCAACTTCCCACCAGGGCCCTTGATGCTGCAAAATTTGGCCACTACCACGGTTCTATGATCACACAGTTATAGAAATGTCATTAATCCCCCAACAATCAGGCTTATGAAAAATAAATGTGTTTATACATATATATATATACATATTTTATATATTTATGTATATCTTTATATAGCCTTTCACAGTTTCTTTCTCTTTTGCTTCTTTAGTAGTTTCCAGCTGCAGATACTTAGAGTCCACTGAAAATATCATCATGCTTTAGATTTATTAAATACTACATGCTTCCCTTCAAATATCTCACCTCATTAGGTCCTTCCTATTTGTGGATGGGGAAACTGAGGCCTATGCAAGCATGCTCAAGGTCACTGTGGCAACAACCAGGGTCAAGCTAATTTCATTTTTGTTCTGTAGCTCCATTTCTAATTTCAGTGCAGGAGGGGGAAAATGTTCCCATTTTGTACCATGGAAATCTAGGAATCCTATCTGGAAAGAACCATTGAATGAATGTACAATATTAGAACTATGAAAAAACAGAATATTAGAAATCTATTGAGAGATCTTAAAATACTCCCTTTCCTTGCTTATTTCTCCTCCTCCTCCTTCTTTTTGTTCTTCTTCCTCCTCCTTCTCTTCCTCCTCCTTTTCTTCCCCCCTTTGTCTTCCTCCCCTCCTCTTCCTGTCTTTCTCTGTCTCTCTCCCTCTGCTTCTGTTTGTCCCCCTGCTATGTCTGTCTGTTGAACTGACATCCTTGAAATCACAGGACACCTTCATTTCAGTGGTGAGGTTTGATATCAATATCTGACGTCTGTAGAAATGTTAAGTGTGTTTTTAGACCTAGCATGCAAACCACAGGAAAAGAGAAGAAGCTTAGGAGAGAAGTGTTATAGAAAAGAGAGGGAATCAAATATCTTTTAATCATTTATTTTGACAAACATAATTTTAAGATATCTTGGTAAGACTCCCTATATCAAAAGCCCTGGCCATAGACTTCAGAGATGCCATGACTTCTAAGATGTTCTTCAATTGTTCTTCAGTCATGTTTGACTCTTCATGACCCCATTTGAGGTTTTCTTGGCAAAGATCCTGGAATGGTTTGCCATTTCCTTCTCCAGTTCATTTTTACAAATGAGGAACTGAGGCAAATGGGGTTTAATGATTTACCCAGGGTTATACAGCTAGTAAGAGACTGTGTTTGAACTCACAAAGATGAGTCTTCTTGACTTCAGTCCTGACACTTTACCAACTGTATCACCTCATTTTCCTGACTTCTAATTGGGGGAAGAAAGTCTCATAGTCAAATAGTCAAGAATACAACTTTCGCTGAACTTATATTTACCCACACCCATGTCTTTGATGTATTATATGTCTAATGGCTCATGCAGCTTGCATTGTAGCTCAACCCAGGAAATTCACACAACCAAAAGGATTACAAACACCTGCACACGGGAAAGGCATTCATCTAACCAGACTCCCTAGAGCCAAACTGTTCTGCGACAGAAAAGTCTCACCTGGCTTCCTTGTTTTCCTACCTAGCAACACATCTAGTCAGAGTCCAAGAGACAATTGGGGGATATCAGCCCAAAGGTCTGCTTTATCTGTCCTTTTATGAACAGCCTTGTAGGTAACCTGAGAAAGGGAAGAGGCCCATTCCATTGTTAGGACTATAGGCAGCAACTGCTGTCTTCCTGATATCACAGATCCATCTGCCAGGGGTTTTGACTTACAAATGTAATCTCCACCACCAGGAAGGCTGGGGCTGATGGATCACTGGATTTGGGGACTCAGAGCTGTGTTACAGCTAAAGGAGACACACCCAGACTGGAACCAATAGGGTGAGCTTCTAGGAGAGGGGTACCAGCAGGCTGTCAAAGAAGGAAAAAACTCTCCCAGGATGGAATCTGCACATGTTTAAGCTCCCATGCCAGCAGTAGAATAAGGACATGAATGACCACTGTACTTCCTGCATGTTCAAGGCATGGAGCCCTAGCCTCAAAAAAGACAGAAAAAAAGCAGAAACAAACGAACAAAATATAAATGAGTGGTTCTGCCTTTCAGATAAAGGTAGAACTCTGTAATGCAGAAGGGTTCCCAGACATTACCTTTTATTCATCCATCTTGTCTTTTCTTCTTGCCTGGCTCCATTTTATCGTCTTTGCTAAGTTTGGAGTGGAAGAGGAATGTGATATTAATTCGGCCCCAGCAGAGGGCAATATTGCTATGCCTGGGAAAATGGAGGGAAACAGGAAACAGGAAGTTACCTTGAATCCGGCAGACTAGTGGTATTTGCAGCATCCCTAGACTGGGAGGCTGCCCTGCTCTGTGTTTCCAAACCATCTGCTTCCTAATCCCTGTTCCCTTAATCCCATTTGTAGATAAACCTGGTGGAACTCTATCTCCCCCCCACCTCCCCACTGTAGGTTGGCTCCCATGATGCAACACCTGACTTAATCCAGGAATAAGGAAACATCTCATGGGACTGGAGAATTTCCAGCTTGGTAGCAGAAACTGTTACCACTTTCTTATTTTCTCAGAATGATTTGGGACCTAGGAGTGCTGTTGCTGCACGTTATCACTTAATCATTCAGAAGGAACCATTTTCACTGGAAGAATTAAGGGTGGCCCACTGCCAGCTTGGATAATTGCATTGATTCATCTGGGGAGATCTCTCAGAACTTTGATTCTGAGAAGGCACGCCTGTTTTATTTGCATCAAGGAGTGTGTGTGCATGTGTGTGTGTGTGTTATATATGTGTGCATGCGTGTGAGTGTGTGTGTGTGTGTTGGTGGGGTAGGTCAGGTACAGAGGAATTAATAGGTGTCAGAATAAACCATAGGAAGAAGAGACAGGGTGTAGGAAAGGGGCAAATCTTGTCAGATAACTGTATTTCCCCATTCTTGACCTTCCTCAATGGGAATTCGTTTACGGTATGTGTCTATAACTAGGAAATCGGTTTCTGTGTTTAAAAGAAATAACCAAATGCAAACTGATTTATAGGGGAATGTGAAATAAGGCAGAAAGTGATAAAAGAAAAAAAAACTTCAAATGGAAAAGGCAAAAAGAGCCCTTTCAACAGCTTCTTTTTGCCTTTAGTTCCTGGGATGATGGGTTTTCTTCAGTAGGTTTGGTATTTTGCAGGGGTGGGCAAGAAGGAATATGGAAATGCCTCCCAATCCCTGTGCTTAGAAAAGCTTGTTATTTTATACCCTCCTGCCAGCTCCGATCTTAATCAACCAGAAAAACTCAAAATGACAAAACAAACAAAAGACAGCTTTGCTCTCTGAGGTTCATTAGCTCAGGCCAACCTTTGGAAGCGTCAAGAAAAGGCAAGGAGATGTGCCGGCAACAAGAGCTTTCTGGAAGTCACTTGGCGGGCATCTTAATTTCTTCTCTCCCTGGTAATGAGTGGCATCTCTTGATTGTTTTCCGGAACTTGTAGTTATGCAAAGCAGTTTGGAGAAAAAAATGGGGTCCTCAGGGCTTAGGAGTGGAGAGGAGGCCAGCAGGGAGCCAGGGAAAGGAACCTATGCTGCAGTGATGCCATATAACTCCCAAGGTTGTTTGCTTGGCTTCCTCAAGGGTATCAGCCAGCTTAGATTCTGAGAATTGAAGCACATCTTAGACCAGGGTTTCTCCTTCCTTTTAACTAGAATATTAATTTGGGGTGAGGGTGAAGACAAGTAAGGCCCTGAAGTAGCTTATTCTCCTGAAATTTCTTCATACCAGAGACTGTTGTTTCCAAGCACAGGGAACATCTCATAATTTCAATAGCTCCCTACCATTTCTCTGGGAAATAGAGACACTGTACTGGAATGGCTAACATTAATTTTCTTTATGATGGTGTCTGAGGATTTAGAATTGGATAGAACTTAAGAGATTGTCTAGCCCAGTTCTCTCATTTGATAGATGAGAAAAGTTGAAACCCCAAAAAAGAAAATCAATTTCCCAAGGGCAGAGAAGTAGTGAGAGATCCAGGATTTGAATCCTGTGCTCTTCTAATTATACCATATAGAGCTATCTTCGATGCAAATGGAGGCCTAAAAAAGGACTGTGACTTCAGAGAAGCATCAGATCTGGAGAGTAGTCATTGCTTTCAACCTATACCTATGCAGGACTTTCCTTTCAATACGGAGGACAAGGACTCTTCCAACCCTTTACTTAGGTGTCTACCAATCAAAGGGAGCCCCTTCCCTCCCAAAGAGGCTCATTCAATTTTTGAATTGTTAAGAAATATTTCCTCATGCTGACAACCTCTTTACACTCTCCTCATTTCTTGTTTTGCCCTCAGTAGAATGTAGCTATAGACTGAATCTTACCCTGCATCCCCATGTCATCCCTGAATATTTGAGTATCAGTATTCTCCTAACCTGACTCTTCCCCCTTCCCCTCAATATTCTTTTGTAAATATTAAACATCTTATGACTCTGACTAGGCTAATAATGGAGCCCCCATATCTTCTAACAGCAGTTATGTATTTCTTTCATCTTTATCTATTCAATGAATAAACATTTTGTGTGTGTGTTTTTTGTGTTTTTTGTTTTTTTGCTTTTTGGAGGGCAGTTGGGGTTAAGTGACTTGCCCAAGGTCACACGGCTAGTTTTTTGTGTTAAGTGTCTGAGGCCGGATTTGAACTCAGGTACTCCTGACTCCAGGGCTGGATTTGAACTCAGGTACTCCTGACTCTAGGACTGCGCCACCTAGCCGCCCCTGAATAAACATTTTTAAGTGCCTACTATGTGCTTAAACACTGTGCTAAGTGCTGGGCATATGGTATATAAAGAAAGGCAGAGGACAGTCCCTGCTCTCAAAGAACTTATAGTTTAATGGGGGAAATATAGTTTAATGGGGGAAAAACGTGCAAAGAACTCTTTACCGAGAACTATATACAAGGATAAATTAGGAAAAAAAAATCAACAGAGGGAAGGAGGTAGAACTGAACATGGTAAGAAAAGCTGTTCTCCCTGTAGAAGGAGACCTTTTAGCTGGGACTTGAGAGAAGCCAGAGGGTAGAGATAAGGCAGTGAATTCCAGGTACAGGGGATAGCCATCCTAACACAGAAGGATTTATTACAGTGAGTTAAAAAGGATGTATACTTTAGGCACTTAAACCCTAATCCTATCCCTCCTTTGAGGCCTACCTTTTACACGATGTCTTTATAATAATTTAAAATATAACACAGGTCTAGACAACACAGACTCTCTTCTTTCTGACTTCCCATAACACTTAGTATCTGTGGAATACACTCTACTAATTGGTTATATATTTAACACTTTATCTTCTGTTGTCATGTGTTGTTCTTCATGTGTTATGAGTGTAAATATTGCCTTTCCCACTAGACCATGAGTGTTTTGAAGGCTGAGCCCATGTACAACGATTCCAAAGTGGAGAAAATGAGTATCTCTTTTCGTTATCTCAGAATCCACTGCCTAGTATTTAGGAGATATTACTTTTATGCCTTTCATATACTACAAATGGGAACATTTATAATATTCTTATTTCTATAAAATAGAAATCTTAGTGCAGTTCCAAACTTTAATAGTTTTTTTCCTCAGTAAGCCTTCCTTGACCACCATTGTTCCATAGTAATCTTCCTTGCTATAACAATATAGTAGCTGTATCAATGTCTGTAGCAGTATTTTGACCTTTATTCTACTATGCTCTCTACCATTAGTAAATTGTTCCCTAATTAAGAAAATGATTTCCTGATTGGTGATCAACTATGCATAGGTAGTATGACATAATGAAAAAAAAAAGAAACAAGCAAACAACTGGAATTGGAGTCAAAAAACCTGGGTACATATCACGGCCGTCACACTCATCAACTGTGAGTCTATGAGCAAAATTCACAATTTTGACCCATAGTTTCTTCACCTGTATCATAATAATATAAAGTAATGACGATATTTGCACTCCTTCCTCATAGAAATGTAATGACATATACAAAACTCTCTTCCCCTACTAATTTTAACAATACAATGTCATAAAGGGTCTCTTAAAAGTAACATAGTTCTAATCACTGAGAAAGCAAGACAGATCACCATGGACTATGGTGGTTAAGGAAGATTTTAGGAAGGAAGTGACAATCAATCTTGACCTTGAAAGATTTATAAAGTGCTTTAAGATTTACACAGCACTCTGAAAAATCAGATTCCTAAGAGTATCTCAACTTCTGCCTTCAGGGAGCTCCAGTAGTTTTCTGATACTATCACAAACCTCCATGTTCAGTGAATATCAGTTACTAGCTGATATCTTCCTAGCAACATTTTAACAAATAGCTTCAATTAACTTTTACAGAGATAGTTACAAAAACCAAAGTTAAAAAAACCCATTCTTTTCTATTTTATAGGAACTTGGGGGGAGAGGGCTCAGACTTCAAGAGATGGTTGCAGAATGTTTCACATTCACTTCTGGGTGAGGCATAGCCTATGGAAGACTAGATTTCTAGTCTGAAGGACAGGGTGTCTTGGCTCCTGTGTGGTTTCACTGCTGGACTGCTCAAGTAGATTGCTCCTTATGTTGTCTCCTTACTCGCCTAAACTACTGTATCTACCTAATCTAGTTGCAGAGGGGAATTTTGATGACTCTTCTGTGGAAACTTACAAGGATATAACCTACATAAAATCCATTCCATCTTTGATCTTTATTCATCTAAAATTCGAAGAAGAGAAAAGGAAGACAAAATATAACAGAGTAAGACAAAGAAACACATTCAATTCATTTCAATTCAATTCATTCATGTCTACATAATGGGAAGAGAGAAGAGAGAGACAGAGAGAGAAGAGAGAGACAGAGACAGAGAGAGAGACAGAGAGACAGAGAGAGAGAAATAGAGAGACAGAGACAGAGGGAGAGAGAGACAGAGACAGAGAGAGACAGAGAGACAGAAGGAAGGAGGGAAAGAAGGAGGGAGAGACAGAGACAGAGATAGAGATTTTAAGGTTTTAAGACCTTTGTACTTTTGTATTCACTCAGGCCACCTCAGCAGTTAAGAAAATTTTCATCACCAGAACAGGAGATAGTCAAAGAATATTTACATGTGACACTTTAATCTCATATTTCTAGATAAAGCTTTTCCAAGCTTTCACTTGGATTGACAGCAGGCAAATACTCTTAAGACTAGAAACTCATTGTCCCATCGTTTTAATAGGTTAAATGAATAGATCATAATCACAAAGTCAATGAGTTCCAGGGACAAAAATATGAAACCAGATCTTCATTGAATCCAAGACCAATGTCCTGTCCACAATAAAACTCTGCCTTTCAAAGAGATAGATAGGTCTGAGAGTCATCTGCATAGAAATGATAGCTAAAGCCACAGGAACTGCATGCTCCCAGAACTGGGCTCATTGACTAGTTCCCTATTAAACTGGTAACTTTGCTTTTACTCTCCCATTTTGGCTACACACCTAAACTGGTAACTTTGGACAGTCTTGTTCCAATTGAGGGGAGTTCCATGGAAATAGTTTGAAAAGTGAATGAGGAATGAAGTAGAGACAATGAGCATAGATAGATATTTTTTCTTGGAATATGGCAATGAAAGAGATAAGAGAGAGAGAGAGGATAATATCCTGATGGAATGACAAAGTGAAGTGAAGGTGCTTAAAGGATGGAGATGGTAGAGGTTGGAGCATTTCTTTATGTAGCAAGGAAGGAACCAGTATATAAGAAGAAATTCAAGACTGGGAACAGAAAGGACATAAAAAAATAACTTGAATATTTTGGAGAATATAGGAGATTATGGGAACAAAGGGACAAATAAAGGTCTTGGCCTTGGCAAAGAGAAAGACTATAGCTTCTTTTGAGATTAGAGCAGAAGATCAGAGAATAAAGGACGATGCTGAAGATATTTGGCATATAGCATTGGGAAGAATCAAGTACTCAAAATGGATGACCTCATTTTTTACTGAAATATGAGCAAACTCCTCTTATGAGTAGGAAGAGGGACAAGTTGGTATAGATGACTTGAGGAGAGAAGAACACATTTGCAAATATGCTGGCAGGAGTGTGAATGAGAGTCAGTCATGGGAAAGGGAAATGACTGTCGTGTAGGAATGAGAACACAATTGAGAAGAGAGAAATTTTTTAGTGGCCTCAGTTAACACATTTGTATGAATTCACCCGTCCTCATTCAACCAAATGTGAGTAGGAACAGAGAAGATGCTTGAGGCAAAGGTTGGAGAGAATAATCTAGGGTTCTGTAGTTTGAAAGGAACGACCAGTAGTATGAGAAGGGAGCAAAAGATTCCTGGGTAAACAGCAACATAATATTAAACTAGTTAATTGTGGTGTCAACATTTTTAAGGGAGGGAAGAGCCTAGAGCAAAAGGCATAGGTTGGTAAAATACGGACTTTTTAGTAACCAGAGGTTGCATTGAAGATAAGAGACTTGTTTGTTTGTTTGTTTTGGTGTGTATGTGTGTGTTGGGGGGGGTTGGTGGTAAACTATTCCTATTATCCTCTCACCTGCCTCAATGACAGAAATTACCTCTTATATCACACCACAGATCCCAAATCATCAGGCATTCTTTAATTCCAATTCTATTCTAAGCTCAGAGTGTACCCTTTGATCCTCTAAGCTTCAGCAAGGGAAGGCAGGGTTAAAAATCACTAGCTCACTAAAATAGCTTCTATCATCCCCGCATTGCAGGCCTTGTAGTCTGACCCTCCATGACCTTCAAGGTAATAAACACCAGTTTCCGAGCAGCTGGAAAGCACACATCTCTGATTTACTGACTTTATTCTGACACAAGGGGGAAAAATGGCTTACTCCCAAATGTGTTTCTTTTCTCTAATAATTTTTTGACAACTGGTAATGATCTCCTATCTGTTGTCCATTCTCTGTGAAATGGACCATTAGTTACTGTAAGGGGAGTACTACAACCCTGTGTGTGTGTGCGTGTGTGTGTTTGTGTCTTTAGAAGAGAAACGAGCATTGGAAGAAAAGAGAAATTAAGAGGCAGTTGAAATGGGGGTAGAGACCATGGGACAGTACTGAAGAGGTAGAAAGAGAGGACAAAGGAAGGGAAAAAAACCAAATAATATGGGGGAAGAGAAAAAGAGAGGATGGAAATATGACATAAAAATTTATACAGATCTGAAAGGTGCTTTCAGCAAATTGAGGTCTTTGAGCATAAGAGAGCTTCAAAAATAGGAACTTTTGATGTTAATGGTGATGTTTAGAATAATGATGATATTGGTGTGATAGACATGATTTTTTTAAATGGCGGTGAGAATAGCAATGATGTTAGTGGTCATAATTATGATGATTTTAAGGGTGATGCTGATGGTAATCTATATAAAAAATTGAGCTTTGCAGTGGCTTTAACTGCCATGTTATCATTCTGTTTATAGCACTTTGTACAGATCTTTGTGCTTAGTAAGCGTTTAATAAATATTTGTTGACAATATCTGAGTTGAAAGATGATTATAATAGTAATGAGGGAGTCCAGTGTTTGAGCCATGAGAACAGCATCTTCCATAAGCAGGAAATTTCCTTTGGAATAGATAAATGAGAAGAGAGGTTTGGATCTAGAAAATCAGTAGCTTAACAAATGTAACTAGAAGATGGTGGAGTAGAAGCAGGAAATTCCATGACTCCTGCCACAGACACCTTCAATACCTGTGAAATATGACTCTAAATAGGGTCATGTCCAGAGGGTTCGAGCAAAGATGGCAGCATAGAAGCAGTAGAACTCCACAAGCTGCCCCTACAACCACCTCAAATAGCTACAAAATATTACTCTAAACAAATTTAGAGCTCCAGCACCCACAAAATGCCAGCAAAAGAAAGCTCCTGCTGAAGCAGCCTGGCAGGCAGATGGGAAGGGCTCATTACAGCACACTGGGAGTTGAGCACACCCCAGCATGAAATGGGTTAGCCCATGGGCATCCAGGACAAGCTGCAGCTGGAGCACTTTGGAGAGGGGATCACCAGCAGCTGTAGCAGTTTCCAGAATTATCAAACCATAAGAAACAAAGACAAAGTGAAAGGTCAGTGAAACATTGCTAAATTTTTGGAAAGGAGTGGGTCCAGCAGTCTGCCCCCAGGGCAAGAAAGCAACAGAAAGGGTGGCCCTACAGCTTCCTCCACATGGCTGCTTCAGAGCTCCCGGCCTTCAGATTACAGGGGGGCCAAGAAATCATTCAGAGGCTAAGTGCTCTTGCCTTGACCTGCCTGGATCAGTATCACAGTCTTGGGTGGTGGTCCTGAGGTATGTGACCAGTGAGCCAGAGCTGGTGGGGGCTGCGGAGATGGAAGCAACAAAAAAGCTCTAGCAGCTGCGAAACCCCAGAGATTTGCAACAAAGCTCTGCCCTCTGAAAGCAGACTTCTACAGAGCCCAAAAGTCAAGTAATTGACTGGCAACATGATCAGGCAAAGGAAGCAAAGTAAGAACAGCAATCCAACTTTAGATTTCTTTTTGGGGGGACAAAAAGGATCAAAGCAAGGAACAAGGGAAGACAACACAGTCAGAACTCCCGCACCAAAAGCTTTGAAGAAAAATGCAAACTGGTTACAGGCCATGAGGAGCTTAAGAAGGATTTTGAAAACCAAGTAAGAGAAGAGGAAGAAAAATTGGGAAGAGAAATTAGAATGATGCAAGAAAATCATGAAAAGAGAGTCAACAACTTGACCAAAGAAAATAACACCTTAAGGGTACGGAACCAAGATGGTGTTGTAGAAGCAGCAAGGTCCCGCAGATCCCACATTGCCACCCTAAACACCCATAAAATATGAGCCCAGACAGGGTCTAGGACTCTCAGACTCACAAAAATTACAGTAAACACATCTCTTGCTGAAGGCAGCTCGGCAGCAGGGGTTCAATGCAGCGGCCGGGAATGGAGGCTGGCCCAGCCTGAAGCCGAGACCACGGTCAGGTCCAGGGTGGTGGGAAAGAGCCAGGCTGAGCTGAGCCAAGCCATGCCATAGCCAGTGTGCAGAGGAGAGGATCTACAGCCTCCAGCACCTCCACATCTGCCAAGGCATGAGGAATGGGGATGGGAAAAGGGCAGCTTGCACTGGAGCAGAGACTGGTCCAGCCCAAAACCGCAGCCGAGGCCAGGCTAGGCCCCAGGGCAGCCAGGGGGAGCTGAGCCTCCCAAGCCACTGCTTGAGTCTACTTCAGAGAAAATCTAAAGTACCTGCCTGAGGGGATCTTAAAATACCGCAAACCAAGGTAAGAGAGAGTTAGTGAAAGTGAAACTCTGAAAATTAATTTGGGGAAGGAAAAGCAGTTCAGCCAATCTGCCCCCGGGGAAAGGAAGCAGTGGGGGAAGGGAACTGCTGGAACCAGCAGTGGCCCCCATCAGGCAGCTTCAGAGTCCGTGGCCTGTGGAATCCGCAGGGGGGCTGAATTGATTGATCAGGGCCAAGTGCTCCTGCATTGAGCAGCCTGGATCCAGATCATGGTCTTGGGTGGTGGTCCTGGGGTGTGCTTTCAGCAAGCCAAAGGGGGGG
>CM053595.1:70529211-70545736 GCA_028646575.1 Pseudocheirus occidentalis | reverse complement strand
AGAAAATATGAACTGGTTGCAGGCAATGGAGGATCTCAAGAATGATTTTGAAAATCAAGCAATAAAAGTGGAAGAAAAAAAGGGAAGAGAAATGAGAATGATGCAAGAAAATCATGAAAAGAGAGTCAACAACCTGACTGAAGAAAATAACACCTTAAAAATAAATGAACTCAAATGGCAAAAGAGGCCTAAAAAGCCAGTGAAGAGAAGAATGCCTTAAAAAGCTGAATTTGCCAGGTGGAAAAAGAATCTCAAAAGCTCAGTGAAGAGAATAATTCCTTGAGAATTAGATTGGAGGAAAAGGAATCTAATGACTTTATGAGAAATCAAGATACTATTAAACACAGCTAAACAAATGAAAAAAGAGAAGGCAATGTGAAATATCTCCTTGACAAAACCAGTGACCTGGAAAATAGATCCAGGAGAGACAATTTAAAAATTCGTGGACTACCTGAAAGCCATCATCAGAAAAAGAACCTAGAAATCATCCTTCAATAAATTATCAAGCAAAATTGCCCTTATATTCTAGAACCAGAGGGCAAAATAGAAATAGAAAGCATTTACCTATCACCTCTTGAAAAGGATCTAGAAAACTCCTAAGGATATCATAGCCAAAGTAAAGAGTTCTTATGTCAATGACAATATATTACATGCTATCAGGAAGAAACAATTTGAGTATTATGGAAACACAGTCAAGATAACACAAGATCTAGCAGCTTCTACATTAAGGAATCAAAGGGCTTGGAATATGATATTGTGGAAGTCAAAGGTGCTAGGATTAAAACCAAGAATCAGCAAAACTGAGTATAATGCTTCAGGGGAAAATACAGTCATTCAATGAAATAGAGTACTTTCAAGAATCCTTGATGAAAAAACCAGAGCCGAACAGAAAATTTTACTTTGAAATATAAGAAGTAAGAGAAGCATGAGAAGGTAAACAGGAAAAAGAAGTCATAAGGAACTTATTAAAATTGAACTATTTACATTCCTATATGGAAAAAAGATAATTGTAACTCATGAGACTTTTCTCAGTATGTGGATAGAATATGTGGAAGTATGTGGTATGTATGTGGAAGAGAATATGTGTATTCCCACATATATGTATATATGATAGGGTATATGTGAGTATAAATGCATATGTTTGTGTGTGTATATGTGTACATGTACACATAGACAGAGGGCACAGGATCTGTTGAGTAGGAAGGGATAATACCTAAAGATAAAATTAAGAGGTGAGTGAGGAACGTAATGAGAGAAGGAGACAGGGAGACATAGAATAGGGTAAATTATCTCATATAAAAGAGGCAAGAGAAAACTGTTACAATGGAGGGGAATAATAGGAAGGCAAAAGTGAATGGATCAACCTTACTATCATTGAATTTGTCTTAAGGAGGGAATAACATACACACTCAATTGGGTATCTTACCCTGCACGAAAGTAGGCTGGGCAAGGGGATAAGAGGGGGATGATAGAAGGGAGAGCAGATTGGGGGAAAGAGCAGTTAGAAGCACATCCTTTTGAGTCAAAGTAGAAAATAAAATAAGTGGGGGGGGTGGGATAGGATGGAGGGAAATATAGTTAGTCTTTTACAATATATCTACTATGTAAATGTTTTGTTTAACTACATATGTACAACCTATATTGAATTTCTTATCTTTCCAGTGAGGTTGGGTGAGGAGGGAAGAAGGGAAAGAATCTGGAAATCAAAGTTTTAAAAACAAATGTTTAAAAAATGTTTTTACATGTAACTGGGAAATAAGATGTACAGGCACTGGGATACAGAAATTCATCTTACCCTACTAGATAGTTAGAGGGGAGATTGGGGAGGATATAAGAGAGAGAAGATTGGGAGAAGGGGTATTCAGTGGGCTTGCTATTTTGGTGTGTGAGGTAGGAAAAAAATGGGGAGAAAATTTGTAACTCAAAATCTTATGGAAATGGATGTTGAAAAGTAAAAATAAACAAGAAAATAAAGTAAGATTAAAAAATATTTTAAAGATAAAAAAACACATGAGACTATGGCATAGTGAAAGGAGCACCACAATAAAAGTTGGAGGAGTAGGTTTCAGACGGCGGATCTTCCATTTTCAAGTTCTGTGATGATGGACAACTTATCTCATCTCTCTTAAACTCAGTGCCCTTGTCAAAATTGGTAATACTCAGAACTCTTATCTGACTAAGCTCATGTGTGTCCACCAAGGCCTTGAGCTCTATCACTTACCATGGAGAGAAACAATAGGAAAATTCATCTAGAAAAGACAAATTTCATGATAAGCTGGAAGAAAGGGTGTGACAATCAAACATAAGAACACAAATATATGACAGATCATAAAGAGTACAGCTAATTGAGTGAATTTTTAAACACATAATCCTGAATCTTGCATCTTGATTTTGAGTGCCTTTGACCTGAACTTAGACCTTGCTTCTTTCTAATTCTCTTAAGACATCATTAACCTAGGTTCTGGTCCTGCCTTTCCTTTTGAAGTTGATTTTTTTTGCTCTTTGTCCTTAAATTTCATGACTCACATTCTCCTTATTACTTTGGTCCCAAATTTTGTCTGAGGCTTCTGGGCCCTCACATGGGTAGTATGTTCCTGGTTGAAGTATTCCTCTGCTCTCTGTCTAGGGAAGCTTCAAAAAGTGTCATGGAATCCACCCACACCAAAAAAATGGCTCCTAATGCTAGGACCCCTGAAAGTAGAACCAAGGTGAAAAGTTGTTTGTGAGAAAACTTTTGAAATAACAGATATATGAAAGTCCTTTGGAGAAAACAGCAAAGTTCATTGTGAATGAAAATATCATTACACTTAAATTCTTGATGATTTATATTCATTATTACATCCCTCTCTTCCTTCCACTCTCCACAATGTATTGCCTATCCCTGAGTAATATTTAGGTCTTTCTTTCTCCCTACCTCCCTCCTTCTTCCCTCCCTTCCTTCCTTCCTTCCTTTCTTCCTTCCTTCCTTCCTTCCTTCCTTCCTTCCTTCCTTCCTTCCTTCCTTCCTTCCTTCCTTCCTTCCTTCCTTCCTTCCTTCCTTCCTTCCTTCCTTCCTCTGTTTTTGTCTCTGTCTGCCTCCCTGCCTCTCAGAATACCTTTGTTTCTGTCTGTTTCTCTATATGTCCTTCAAACCAACCCCAGGTACATATATAACTGTCTGTCTGTCAGTCTCTTTTATATTGGTTAAGGAGCCAAGGGAAAAGAAGGGAAAGTGCATTTTAGAAATGTAATTAGTACTTTATAACTATGAGGATCACTCATTATATCTTGTTTACTACTATTATTGGTTGAAATGTCTTAGGAATTGAGTTGTGCTGCTGTTCCTTAGCTGTTTTTCATCTATGGGACTTCCAGTCATGCTAATAGATGTCCCTGAGATCCAGGATCAGACTCAAGAAGAGCAGGACCTTCCTTAAGAATAGAACAGACTACAGCAGATTGGGGGGGGGTGGGACTTTCAGAACACTAGGGGAAATGAACATTTTCCTGTGAGGAAGTCTTTAGAGAGTTCCAGCAACGGGCAGGATATTTGTAAAGGATTCTCTGGCCAGGTTCTGCTTATTTCAGGGGAAAAAAATAAAATTTGAGGCTAGATGTGTGGGAGTGTACTTTCAGCACTAACATTCTCTGAAGTTATGAAATTGTGTGTGTGTGTGTGTGTGAGAGAGAGAGAGAGAGACAGACAGACAGACAGACAAACAGAGACAGACAGAGACAGAGACAGAGAGTCGTGTGCATTAACACTCAACATGATAAAAATATTCAATTCCTATTTTTCTTCTTTCTATTCATTGTTACAGTATAACTTTATAGTTTAATAAGATTTATTTTTTTCCATTTTCAGTGTTTTGTTTGTTTGTAAGGGTTGAGACTAGTACTGTGATTTCATTTGTATAGGCATCTTCCAGATGAGAAAACAGCTTCTACCAATGCAAGTTGGTCTCAGGAGGCTAAATGACTTACTTATTATAGTCACATAGCCAATGTATCCCAGAGGTGGTACTTGAACTTAGAAAGTTCTAGTTCCAAATCCAGTTGTCTATGTACTTTGCCATTCTGGCTCTTGTTTTGTTTGTACCTCTATGTGTGGGTGTGTATACATATGCATATATATATATATATGTATATGAACTCATGTATATATGTATAGACACATCTATGCAATACATGTATAGATATGTCTGTATGTATATGTGTACTATATATATGTAAACACATAACACACCTACACATGGCTATTGCTTCTGTGTGCATATACATACTTATATGCATAGACATATACACACATATGTGTGTGTATGCACACAGATACATTCATCTCCTCATGGAGATTTTTCTCTCCCTCCAAAGCATATTCTTAGAGAATTTTACCAAGGAAATTCTAGAGAAGTTGTGTTTGAATTCTTGCTGCCCATATTCTTTCTAGTTTGTCATGGAAATGAGTCTAAATGTAATGATATGCCTCAATCAGATTTCAGTAAAACTAAAGGTGTTAAGCTGCAAATATAAGGACATTGAAATGTAAAGGGAAAGTGATTTTAGATGTAAAGGTAACACATCACACCTTTGAAAAGATCTGATATGTCAAGAGATCAATTGAATTGGCTTTTAGGGTACAAACTGTCTCCATGGTTTTCTATAATCACTCATCCACATAAGATGCCAACTGGAATTCTGGAAGAATAATTGACTTAACACGAACAGTAATGGTGAAGTACCAAACTAAGGGAAGATACTTCTGAATTATGGAGAATTATCATGGAGGGGAGGGCATTTAGATATAGGTCCCATCTACAACCTGGATATTACAGACCTCAGAGCCAAGGGAAAGGCCCTAATGGATTCAGAGTAAGGGCCATTGACAATCATAGCAAATCCCTTGCTACAAAAAATACAATAGCACCCCAGTTGAAAAGAATTGCAATCCTTCAATTAAATAGAGCACAATAACATCCAGCAGAGCCAGAATTTGAATGTGATGAAGACTACAATCAAGCTAAGGAATTTAAGCAGATTGACTTTTCTAGGACAGATGCCATTCCCTATTAAGAGTTTGCTGCCCGACTGAGAGGTCTTGGTCTATTCCTGGTCAAAAACCAGTTCCTCATCTTTGTGACCTGCTTGACTCAGCCTGGGAGTAGACTGAAACATCCATGTGAGATACTGTACCCCGGGCAGAGCCATCCCAGCAAAGAAGTGGAAAGTCTGCATAATTCATGGTGAAAATCATGAGAATTCTCCAGAGAGGAGATCAAGGTCATGTAGTTCCATATTTTTAAATTGTGTGCTGTCCACTCTTTTCTTTCATTATATCTGTGTGTATTTTTTAGAGAGAGTAGTTCAGATTTTGGCAGGAAATACTTCATATTTGAATAAATGTTTTTTACTGAGTAGAGAATTTCTTGGTTAAATGTTCATATTCTTGTAACTTGGTTCAGCTCATGACTCCCTGGATATCTTTTATTTTTTAACAAAGTTTTATTGATGTTTTCTATTTCTTACATTATCATTGTTATCCAAATTATCCCTGTCCCTGCCCCTCAAAGAGAGTCATCCATTATGACAAATAGCATTTTTTAAGAAATGAAAAAAATTTACTCAACTAATTTATGCATTGAAAATATCTGAAAAATATATGCAATGTTTAACACTTATGAACCTTCCCCCTTAATTAAAGTGTAAGTTGGAGATATTACCTCAAAACTTATCATTCAAGTCCTATTGTTCTTTGTAATTTTGCTACATTTGCTTTTAATATTTTGGGGGTATTCTTTTCCTTTACATTGTCATAGTTATTATGCATATTTTTCTTGGCTCTGCCTACTTCATTTTATATCAGTTCACATGGATTTTTCCCCAGGTTCTCTGATTTCATCATATACAATATTTCTTACAATATATTGCTACTGCATTACATTCATAGATTGCAATTTGCTTAGACAATCCTCAATTGATAGGCAGCTGCTTTGTTTCCAATTCTAAGTTATAACAACAAGAAAAAATTTTAGGTTAAATGAGAATTCTTTTCTTAATGACTTAGTTGGAGTATAAGATCAGTAAAGAAAATTTTGGTTGAAGGGGTATTAACATTTTAGTCACTTCATTTGAATAATTCTATAATGCTTTACAAAGTCATTGTACCATTGCACAATTCTGCCAACAATGTATTTGTTTGTTGATTTTTCAACAGCCTCTCCAACATTGACTGTTTTTATCATCATCATCATCATCATCATCATCATCATCATCATCATTCCAATTTGTAGGGCATGAGGTAAAAACCTCAGAATGATTTGATTTGCATTTTCCTGAGTACTATGGATTTGGAACACTCTTTCCTGTGATTGTGAATATGTGTGTTGGATACCAAACCCTTATCAGAGAAATCTAATACACTTTCCCCCTATCTGACCACTTCCCTTCTTATCCTAGATGCATTAATTTCATTTTTGCAGAAGATTTTCTCTTCTAAGTAATCAATGTTTTTATTTTAACTTTTTAAATTGTCTCTTTCCCTTGTTTGGTTGACTATATCATCTACTCATACCTGTAAGAGGAATATAATGTTTCTTTTCTAATTAAAAAAGTGAAGAACTTTAACATTAAAGACATGTACCCATTTAGAATAATATATTAAAACTGTATAAAGTATTAGTTTGAGTGTAATTTCTGCCAAGCTGCTTTTTGGTTTTCCCAGCAGTTTTTTTAAAATCACATAAAGAGTCTCCCCCCAGAAAATTTATGTTTTCCACTCTATCAAACACTGGGTTACTAAGTTCTTTTGCTTCTGATTCTGCCTAGCCTGTTCCATGGTTCTCTGTCTGTCTCTCTGTCTCTCTCTGTCTCTCTCTCTCTGTCTGTCTCTCTGTCTCTCTC
The DNA here is from genome assembly GCA_028646575.1 of Pseudocheirus occidentalis. NCBI lineage: Eukaryota > Metazoa > Chordata > Mammalia > Diprotodontia > Pseudocheiridae > Pseudocheirus > Pseudocheirus occidentalis. The sequence goes on along the minus strand of CM053595.1, from coordinate 70,538,860 downwards.
TGTCTCTCTCTCTCTCTCTGTCTCTCTCTCTTTTAACAAATAGCAGATGGTTTTAATGATTCATGCTTTATAATATAGTTTGGAATATAGAAGAAGCATTCCCTTTTCCCCCTATTTGTTTCCATCATTACCTTTGATATCTAGATATTTTTAATGAAATTTTTATTATTTTATCAAGTTTTTATAACGTATCACCTTGATGATTTGATTGTCATAGAATTTAAAGTATAATTTAATTTTGGTAGTATTTACCTTTTTATTATATTGGTATAACTTAGCCATGAACACTAGATATTACTCCAGCTATTTAAATTGTTCTTCATTTTTGGGTAGTATTTTGTAATTGAATCTACACAACTCTTTCGTATACTTGGGATGTTGATAACCAGATATTTTATGCATTTTGTAGTTATTTGGAATAGGATTTCCCTTTCTATTATTGTTCCTTGGGTTTTGTCATTACTATATAAAATGCCATGGATTATTGAGAATTTATTTTGTAGCCTACAAATTTGGTGAAGCTATTGAATATCTCAATTAGTACCTTTGTTGGTTCTCTTGGAGGATAGCTAGGTGGTACAGAAAACAGAGCACTGGACTTGGAATTAGGAAGCCTCATTTTCATGGATTCAAATCTGGCCTCAGACACTACCTAGCTGTATGGTGCGGGGCAAGTCATTTAACCCTGTTTGCTTCTGTTCCTCATTTGTAAAATGATCTGGAAAAAAATGGCAAACCACTACAGGATCTTTGCCAAGAAAACCTCAAATGGAGTCATGAGAAGTTTGACATGATTGAACTAATTCTCTAGGATTTTCCAAGTAAACCTTCGTGTTACCACCAATCAGGGATATTTTGATCTCCTTTAAAAATTTTATCTTTATTCCTTTCTCTTGTCTTATTGCTACTGCTAGCCTTTCCAGAATTATAACAAACCATAGTGAGGAGAGTGAACATCCTTGTTTTATTCCTCATTTATTTCATGAAAATGCTACTATTTGTGATATTGAACACATCCCTCTATCCATATGTTTTGAGAATTTTTAATCATAAAAGGATGTTTAACTCTATCAATTTTTTTCTGCATACATTTGAGATGATCATATAGTTTTACATGTTTTATTATAATTTTAAATTTTTTTTTGCTTTTTGGAGGGCAATTGGAGTTAAGTGACTTACCCAAGTTCAAACAGCTATTAAGTGTGTTAAGTGTCTGAGGTCACATTTGAACTCAGGTCTTCCTGACTCCAGGGCTGGTGCTCTACTCACTACGCCACCTAGCCGCCCCAGTTTTGTTTTTTTTAAATATGATTATTTATATTGATTGTTTTCTTAATATTGAACCAACCTCACCCCATGATATAAATGCTATTTCATCATAATAAATACTTTCTTGGACAAATTGCTGTAGGTTATTGAATAGCACTGTGCTTAAAATTTTTGAGTCAATGTCCATTAATGGTACTGGTCTAGAGTTTTCTTTGTGTTATTTTTCCTTCCCTGGTTTAGGTATGAGGACATCATTTGTCTCACAAAAGGATTCTAATAGGCTAGTTTCTTTCCAAACTTTTGAGAATAACTTGTGAAATGTGGTTACTAATTGACCTTTAAAAGTTTGAAAGAAACAAAATTCACCCAGAAGAATAAAAAGGTTCAGAACATCAAGAGAATTAATGAAAAGAAACGCTAAGGAAGGTGGCTTAGCTATATCAGATCTTAAATTGTACTGTAAAGCAACAATCATCAAAACTAGTTGTTACTGGCTAAGAAATAGAGTGGTGGAGCAATGGAATAGCTTAGATACACAAGACACAGCAATCAATGACTATAGTAATCAGCTATTTGACAAAGACTTCCAGCTTCTGGGATAAGAACTCACTATTTGACAAAAACTGATGGGAAAACTGGAAAAAAGTATGGTGGAAACTGGGCATAGACTAATGTATTGTACCATATACCAAAAAAAAGTGCAAATGGGCACATACATTAGATATAAAGGCTGACACTATAAGCAAATTGGGAGAACAAAGAATGGTTTAATTGTCTTATTTATGGGGAATAGAGCAATTTATGACCAAAAAAGAGATAGAGAACATAAAGAAATGAAAAAGTGGATAATTTTGATTACATTAAATTGAAAAGTTCTTGCACAAATAAAGCCAGTGCAACCAAGATTAGGAGAGAAGCAGAAAATCGGGAATTTTTACAATCACTGTCTTTGATAAAAGCCTTATTTCCAAAATATTTGGAGAATTGAGTCTAATTTATAAGAATACAATTCATTCCCCCAATTGATAAATGATCAATGGATATGAACAGGAAATTTTCAGGGGGAAAAAACTATCTAGAGTTATATGAAAAAAAATGCTCTAAATCACTTCTTAGAGAAATACAAATTAAAATAACTCTGAGGTACCACATCACACCTCTCAAACTGGTTAACATGACAAAACAAGAAAATGATAAATGTTAGAAATGTGGGGTAATTGAAACACTAATGCATTATTGGTGGAGTTGTGAAGTGATCCAACCATTCTGGAGAGCAATTTGAAATTATGCCCAAAAGGTAACCAAACTGTGCATACCCTTTGACCCAGCAATACCACTATTAGGTCTGTATCCCAAAGAGGTAAAAAGAAAAAAGAGACTCACATGTACAAAAATATTAATAGCAGCTTTTTTTGTGGTGGAAAAGAGTCGGAAAATGAGGTGATGACTATCAACTGGGGAATGGATTAACAAGTTGTGGTATATGAATGTAAAGGAATACTATTGTCCTTTAAGAAATAATGAACAAGTAGACAGATTTAAGAAAAAACTGGAAAGACTTCCATGAACTGATGCTGAGCAGAGTGAGCAGAACCAGGAGAGCATTATATAACATTGTGTGATGACTAATTTTGATAGACTTAGCTCTTCTCAGTAATACAACAACATAAGACAATTACACAAGACCCACAATGAAAATGCAATCCACATCCAGAGAAATAACATAGAGTTTGAATGCAGATGAAAGCATACTATTTTCTCTATGGGGGTGTGTGTATTTTTCTTTAACATGTTTTTTCCTTTTGTTCTGATTCTTCTTTCACAATATGACTAGTAGGGAAATATGATTAATATGACTACACATGAATAACCTAAAAAAAACTAATTAAGAGAGTCAGAATTAAAGGGTGTGGAATAGAAATAGCAACCCAAGAGAACTTTCCCACAATTATCATCCAAACAACTTTAAAATAGCATCTCAAATCAAATTTTGTAGTGGGAGAGACAAAAAAATCTCAGGGTGCGATATATTTCCAGCATAAGAAAAATTAGGAGATTAGTAGGATAGGTCTGTCACATCTGGGTGGTAGGCAGAGAGCACATGTAGCATCAACAATTGGCCTTGAAGGTGACTTCAAAAGCTCCAACAGCAGTTTGGGGAGTTCTTAAGCCCAGGGATAGTAAAGGAATAGAACTGGTCAGAAAGAGATTACAGGGGACTTTTTGCTGAGACTCGTTACAGTTGGTACTGATCTAACTCTAATGCCTAAGTGTAGTTCTAGGTTATGGTTCTAGGGTGGGGAGAAGTGCTTGTAATTGGTCACAAGGAAGCAGAGACCCTGGTCAAAGTTCCAAAGCAGAGAACAGCATTAGTACTTGCAGCTGCAAGAAAACAGATGATTAGGTCATAGTTCCAGGGCTAATCACTAGCATTCGCAGCTGTAGGGGAACAGGGTCCCTTTCTGGGTAAAGATCAGAAAGCAGACCAGGAAGGCACTGACCATAACTCTCCCCAAATCACATGACCTTGGAAATACCCACTAGACATACAGAACACCCAGAAAAATTCTGAAAATAGAAATACAAAAAAGCCTAAAGTTTAGGACAGTGCCTTCCTAGTCCCAGGTCACAAAAGAAAATAATTTCTTAAAAATCAAAATTAGGCAAGTGGAAACTAACAACTCAAGGGGGCATCAAAAAGCAATAAAATGAAGTAACTAATGAAAAATAGAAGAAAAGGAGAAATATCTCATTGGAAAAATAACTGACCAAGGAAACAGATCAAGATGAAATAAATTAAGAATTATTAGACTACCTGAAAGTCATGATAAAAAAGAGCCAAGACATCATATTTCAAGAAATTATCAAGTAAACTGTCTAGAACAAAAGGGCAAAATATAAATTAAAAGTATACATTCATTCACCTCATGAAAGAGATCCTAATATTAAAACTCCTGGGGCTATTATAACCAAATTCTAGACTTCCTACATCAAAGTGAAAAATATATGAGAAGCAGCCATAAAAATTCAAATATAGTGCCGCAGTCTGGTTTACCTAAGATTCAACAGCTTTCATGTTAAAGTAGGAGAGATCTTGGGATATGATATGCTGGAAAGTAAGGGAGCTAGAATTATGATCATCAATAATCCACCCAGCAAAATTATATAATCCTTCAGAACAAAAATAAAGATATTTAATGAAATGAGTACATTCAAGCTTTTCTGATTATCAGAGCTGAATAGAAAATTTGACAAACACATGATTCAAGAAAAACATATAAAATATCATAAGGGTCTCAATAAAGTTAAACTGATTACATTCCTATATCGGAAGATATTACATGTAACTCATAAGAACTTTATCAATATGAGGGCAATTAGAGTCTGCATAAACAGGGGGCATGAGTATGAGTTATGATGATTTCAAAACAATGAAGTGATGAAGAGGGATGTACAGTGAGAAGGGTGAAAGGATAAGTAGAATGGAGAAAATTATCTCACACAAAAGAGACACAGAAGAGAGATTTTACAATAGAGGGGGAAATGTGCAGAGTGGTAGGCAATACTTTAACCTTGTTCTCATTGGACTTGTTCAATAAGGGAAAATATGCATAGTTACATATAGAACTCTACCTTATCCAAAAGGGAAATAGTAGGGGGAAGGGCTATGAGAAAGTAGGGAAGATTGTGGTTAGAAGGAAGATAGTGGTTAGAAGCAAAACAGACTTTTGAGAAAGACTAGGATAGAAAGGCAGAGAGAAGGATAAACAGAAGAAAAAAAGACAGAAGGAAATGCAGTTAGTAATTATAATTGTGAATGTGAATGGGATGAGCTCATCAATGAAAAGGGAACAGTTAACAGACAGAATTAGAAACTGAAATCCAACAATAAGTCATTTACAAGAAACAAACTTGAAACAGAAAGTCACAGAGAGTTTAAATAAGGAGCTGGATCAGAACCCATCATGCTTCAGCTGAAGTAAAAGAAGGCAGGAGTAGCAATCATGATCTCAGGCAAAGCAAAGAGCAAAATTAGAGCTAATTAAAAAAAGATAATCAGGGAAATTACATTTTGCTAAAAGATACCATTGAAAATGAAGTAATACCAAAGTTTTTTTTTTTACAAGTTTCTATATATTTCCCAAATATATAGGGAACTGAGTCACATTTATTTAAAAAAAAAGAGCCCTGTTCCAATTGATAAGTAATTAAACAATAAAATGGGCAGTTTTCAAAGGAAGAAATAAAATCTTACAGTCATATTAAAAAAAATGCTCCAAATCACAATTGATTAGAGAAATGCAAATTAAAACAACTCTAAGGTACAACCTCAAACCACTGAAAAATGACAAATGCTGGAGGAGATGAGGGAAAAGTCAGTTCGCTAATGAACTGTTCATGGAATTCTGAACTGGTTCAACATTCAGGAAAACAATTAGGAACTATAGCCAAAGGGCTCTAAAATTATGCATACTCTTTGACACTGCATCACCAAAACTAGGTACATTGCCTAAAGACATCAAATAAAAAAGAAAAGGAGCTATATCTAGGGGAAAAAATTATAGTAGCTCTCTTTGTGGTTAGCAAAGAATTGGAAATTGAGGGGAAGTATATCAGTTGAAGAATAGCTAAACAAGTGGTATATGATTGAATGGAATACTGTTGTGCCCAATTAAATAACAAGGGAGTGGTTTCAGAAAAAAAGAAACATGAAAAGAACTATATAAACTTATGCAGAGTGAAATGAGCAGGACAAGGAAATCCTTGTACACAGAAACAGCAATATTGTAATGATGGTCAATTGTGAAATATTTAGCTACTCTGATCAATACGATTATCCAAGACAATTCCAAAGGACTGATGATGAAAAAAAAATGCTGTCTACCACCAGAGAAAGGACTGGTGAACTCTGAATGCTAATTGAAACATAACTTTCGTCCTTCTAACTCTACTAATTTTTTGTTATTTTTTTTCTTTCTTGCAATATGACAGATATGGAAATATATTTCACATAATTTCATTCATACTCCTGATATCATATTGCTTGTCTTGTCAGTGTATGGGAAAGGAGTGAGAGAGAGGGCAAGAATTTGGAACTCACATTTTCCCTAAAAAATCATAAAAATAATTAAATAATGTATTTTAAAAGAAAAAATTATGAATAGTTGAGGGGAAGGAAGGTAAAAATATTCTACTAGACTGAAAGGAAAAAAAAATATGGCGGGTGAAATACATAATCAGATAAAAGCCAGAGAGAAAAAGAAGGCAATAAGCAAAATCCTAAAGGGAAACTGTTAATGAAGTCATTGATAGGGGGAAGAGAATCAGTGGGAACAGGGCCAGAAAAGGAATAAGGGGACTGAATATATGTGTATTCTGTTTACAGCAAAGAGGAAAGAAATGATAAAAAAAACCAAAGAAACAGATTGGAAAAATATAAAGCATTTGTAGTTGTATGTGTTAATGAATTAAATAATCCAATAAAATAAAAAAGAGGGATTAGGTTTAAAAATATAACAAATATATAGAAAATAAAAACTAGGGTATGGAAATACAAAATATTTACTCTGCTTCAAGTGAATTGAAAGAAAGTAGTAGTAATTATGCTGTCTGATAAAGCAAAAGCAAATATTCAAGAAATGAAAGGTGACAAAAAACTCATACTACCTTAAAAGGAGCCATAAACAATAAACTAATATCAGTAATAAATAAATGATCCAAATGCCTTCACTTCAAAATTCATATAAGAAATATCATTTATAAGGAGACATAGGCAATAGTGACAGGAAACTTCTATATTTCTCTATCCATTTGGGATAATTCTAACAAAAAGAGAAAAAGGGAAAATATAGAACTAAAGAAATTGCTGGATAAACTAAATTTAAAAGACATGGCTTCTAAATTAGGCAGCAAAATTATGTATGTGTGTGTGTGTATTTGCATCACCTCATGGAACTTTCACAAAAATTAACCAAATAAGGGCACAGAGAGATTTTAAACAAATATAAAAATGTAGAAATAATTAATATATCTATTATAGACCATAATGCAATAAAAATATTAATTAATTCAGTGACCACAAACAAAAGATACAGTCTCAAAATGAAACTTAAAAATGGAATCTAAAATAAAATGTTCATCAAAGAACCACTAATAGGAAACAAATTAATAACTATGCAAAATTAAATGATGATGACAACAATGAAACAATATACCAGAATTTTTGGATTGTAGCTAAAGTAGTCCTCTGGGAGGGTAAGGGAAATCATATCCTTATAAACACACATTAACAAAATAGAAGAAGAGAGGATTAATGAATTGAACGAGTATTTTTATTAAACATAAAGCCAATGAATAAAAAAGTCTTAAATACCAAAGGAAAGCTTTTAAAATTTAAAGGAAAAATAGATAAATTAAAATATAAAACTGAGAGAAATAATGAATAAGCCTTAAAATCTGCTTTTTGAGGAAGATTTAATAAAGAAATCTCTTAGCTAATCTGATTAAAAAGAGTAAAAAATTAAATCAACAAAATATCAAAAGAGCAAGATTAAATTATAGCAAACCCAGAATAAAAATAATCAGAACATATTGTGCACAGTTATATGCTAACAAAACAGATAACACAATAGAAATAGAATACCTTCAAAACCAAAATACACAAATTGTCATAAAAAATTGACATGTTAAACAATCTAGTGTCAGGAAAGGAAATTCATCTTCTTATAAAGGAGCTTCCATAAGAAGCAGGAGATGGGTGATGAGGAGAAATCCTGATGCTGACAAATTCACAGAATTCTTTCAAACTCTTAATCATTAATTTACTTATCTACTTATTTGAATGTTTGTTTTCAAGATTTTATAAAATTTTGATTTTAAATTTGTTTCCTTTGCTAAGATGACATACAATCTGATATAGACTATACATGTAGAATTAAGTTAAACATAATTCCACATTAGTATGTTGGGAAAAAAGAATTAAAATAAAAGAGAAAAAAAAACTAGAAAAAAGGAGAAAATAGTATTCTTCAATCTGCATTCAGACTCCAAAGTTTTTTTCTTGGATAGCATTCCCCAATATGAATCTCTTAGAACTGTCTTATGTCACTGTATTGTTGAGAAGAGCTAAGTCTATCAAAATTTGTCATCACACGATGTCACTATACAATGTTCTCATTATTCTGCTTACTTCACTCAGTATCAATTCATATAAGTTTTTCCAGGTTTTCCTGAAGTCTCCTTTTTCATCATTTCTTACAGCACAATAGTATTCCATTACATTCATATGGCACGAATTGTTATGCCATTCCCCAATTGACCATCATTACAATGTTGCTGTTACTGCATACAATGATCTCCTGTTCTACTCATTTCACTTTATATAAGTTCATATATCTTCTCACATGTTTTTTTTTCTGAAACAACACCCCCTTATTGAATTTGGCACAATAGCAAGCCATGCAATCATATTCCACAACTTATTTAGCTATTCTTCAGCTGATGTGCTTCCCCTCAATTTCTAATTCTTTGCCACTACAAAAAGAGCTGCTACAAATATCTTTGTACATGTGAGTCCTTTCCCACCTTTTTTTTAATCTCTTTGCGATACAGACTTAATAGTGGTATTGCTGGATCAAAGGTACACACAGTTTGGTTACCCTTTGGGCATAGTTCCAAATTGTTCTCCAGAATGGTAAGATCATTTCACAACTCCACCTACATCAGTATTACAATTTTCCCACATCTTCCCCAACATTTATCATTTTCTTGTTTTGTCATTTTAACCAGTCTGAGAAGTGTGATGTGTTTTTTTTTAATTTACATTTCTCTAATCAGTAGTGATTTAGAGCATTTCATCATATGACTACAGATAGCTTTATTTTCTTCCTCTGAAAACTGCCTGTTCATATCCTTTGACCATTTATCAACTGGGTGAAGGACTTGTATTCTTTCTCTTTTTTTTGAGGGGGGAAGGCAAGGCAATTGTGAGTAAATTACTTGCCCAAAGTCACACAGCTACTAAGTGTTAAGTGTCTGCGGCTGGTTTTGAGCTCAGGTCCTCCTGACTCTAGGGCTGGTGCTCTGTTCACCATGCCACCAGCCCTAATGACTTATATTCTTAAAAATTAGACTCATTTCTCTATATATTTGAGAAATGAGACCTTTATCAGAGACAGTGGCTATTTCTTAGGTTTCTGCTTCTCTTCTAATCTTGGTTGTATTGTCTTTGTACAAAATCTTTTTAATTTAATGTGATCAAGCTTATCCATTTAGCATTTCATGATATTCTCTTTTGTTTGGTCATAATTTTTTCCCTTTACCATAAATCTGACAGGGAACTATTTCTTTTTATTTTAATTTTTTATTTGTTTTCTTGTTT